>CAMPDV010000666.1:0-196484 GCA_946699065.1 Loxodes magnus
TCTTTTCTTACTTTTCTTCTTCACTTTACTTTTAAAACTAACTACTTACTCTTTATAACTCTTATCAAAGCTTCAACACTTAAAAAATGAAATTACTATTCTTTTCTTACTTTTTTTCTTCACTTTACTTTTAAAACTAACTACTTACTCTTTATAACTTATCAAAGCTTCAACACTTAAATAATGAAATTACTCATCTTTTCTTACTTTTCTTCTTCACTTTACTTTTAAAAATAACTACTTACTCTTTATAACTTATCAAAGATTCAACACTTAAATAATGAAATTACTCTTATTTTCTTACTTTTCTTCTTCACTTTTCTTTTAAAACTAGTACTTACTCTTTATAACTTATCAAAGCTTCAACACTTAAATAATGAAATTACTCTTATTTTCTTACTTTTTTTCTTCACTTTACTTTTAAAACTAACTACTTACTCTCTATAACTTATCAAAGCTTCAATACTTAAAAAATGAAATTACTCTTATTTTCTTACTTTTCTTCTTCACTTTACTTTTAAAAATAACTACTTACTCTTTATAACTCTTATCAAAGCTTCAACACTTAAAAAATGAAATTACTCTTCTTTTCTTACTTTTTTTCTTCACTTTTCTTTTAAAACTAGTACTTACTCTTTATAACTCTTATCAAAGCTTAAACATTTAAATAATGAAATTACTATTCTTTTCTTACTTTTCTTCTTCACTTTACTTTTAATACTAACTACTTACTCTTTATAACTCTTATCAAAGCTTCAACACTTAAATAATGAAATTACTCTTATTTTCTTACTTTTCTTCTTCACTTTACTTTTAAAACTAACTACTTACTCTTTATAACTCTTATCTAAGCTTAAACACTTAAATAATGAAATCACTATTCTTTTCTTACTTTTCTTCTTCACTTTTCTTTTAAAACTAGTACTTACTCTTTATAACTCTTATCAAAGCTTCAACACTTAAAAAATGAAATTACTCTTCTTTTCTTACTTTTCTTCTTCACTTTTCTTTTAAAACTAACTACTTACTCTTTATAACTCTTTTCAAAGCTTCAACACTTAAAAAATGAAATTACTCTTCTTTTCTTACTTTTCTTCTTCACTTTACCTTTAAAACTAACTACTTACTCTTTATAACTCTTATCTAAACTTAAACACTTAAATAATGAAATCACTATTCTTTTCTTACTTTTCTTCTTCACTTTAATTTTAAAACTAGTACTTACTCTTTATAACTCTTATCAAAGCTTCAACACTTAAAAAATGAAATCACTATGATTTTCTTACTTTTCTTCTTCACTTTACTTTTAAAACTAACTACTTACTCTTTATAACTCTTATCTAAGCTTAAACACTTAAATAATGAAATCACTATTCTTTTCTTACTTTTCTTCTTCACTTTTCTTTTAAAACTAGTACTTACTGTTTATTACTCTTATCAAAGCTTAAACACTTAAATAATGAAATCACTATGCTTTTCTTACTTTTCTTCTTCACTTTACTTTTAAAACTAACTACTTACTCTTTATAACTCTTATCAAAGCTTCAACACTTAAAAAATGAAATTACTCTTCTTTTCTTACTTTTCTTCTTCACTTTACTTTTAAAACTAACTACTTACTCTTTATAACTCTTATCAAAGCTTCAACACTTAAAAACTGAAATTACTCTTATTTTCTTACTTTTCTTCTTCACTTTACTTTTAAAACTAGTACTTACTCTTTATAACTCTTATCTAAGCTTCAACACTTAAATAATGAAATTACTCTTCTTTTCTTACTTTTCTTCTTCACTTTTCTTTTAATACTAACTACTTACTCTTTATAACTCTTATCAAAGCTTCTACACTTAAAAAATGAAATTACTCTTCTTTTCTTACTTTTCTTCTTCACTTTACTTTTAAAACTAACTACTTACTCTTTATAACTCTTATCTAAGCTTAAACACTTAAATAATGAAATCACTATTCTTTTCTTACTTTTCTTCTTCACTTTACTTTTAAAAATAACTACTTACTCTTTTCTTATCAAAGCTTCAACACTTAAATAATGAAATTACTCTTATTTTCTTACTTTTCTTCTTCACTTTACTTTAAAAACTAACTACTTACTCTTTATAACTCTTATCAAAGCTTCAACACTTAAATAATGAAATTACTCTTATTTTCTTACTTTTCTTCTTCACTTTACTTTAAAAACTAACTACTTACTCTTTATAACTTATAAAAATTAAACACTTAAATAATGAAATCACTATTCTTTTCTTACTTTTCTTCTTCACTTTACTTTTAAAACTAGTACTTACTCTTTATAACTCTTATCAAAGCTTAAACATTTAAAAACTGAAATTACTCTTCTTCTCTTAATTTTTTTCTTCACTTTTCTTTTAATACTAACTACTTACTCTTTATAACTTATCAAAGCTTCAACACTTAAATAATGAAATTACTATTCTTTTCTTACTTTTCTTCTTCACTTTACTTTTAAAAATAACTACTTACTCTTTATAACTCTTATCTAAGCTTCAACACTTAAATAATGAAATTACTCTTATTTTCTTACTTTTCTTCTTCACTTTTCTTTTAAAACTAACTACTTACTCTTTATAACTCTTATCTAAGCTTAAACACTTAAATAATGAAATCACTATTCTTTTCTTACTTTTCTTCTTCACTTTACTTTTAAAACTAACTACTTACTCTTTATAACATTTATCAAAGCTTCAACACTTAAATAATGAAATTACTCTTATTTTCTTACTTTTCTTCTTCACTTTACTTTTAAAAATAACTACTTACTCTTTATAACTCTTATCTAAGCTTCAACACTTAAATAATGAAATTACTCTTCTTTTCTTACTTTTCTTCTTCACTTTTCTTTTAATACTAACTACTTACTCTTTATAACTCTTATCAAAGCTTAAACACTTAAATAATGAAATCACTATGCTTTTCTTACTTTTCTTCTTCACTTTACTTTTAAAACTAACTACTTACTCTTTATAACTCTTATCAAAGCTTCAACACTTAAAAAATGAAATTACTCTTATTTTCTTACTTTTTTTCTTCACTTTACTTTTAAAACTAACTACTTACTCTTTATAATTCTTATCAAAGCTTCAACACTTAAAAAATGAAATTACTCTTATTTTCTTACTTTTCTTCTTCACTTTTCTTTTAAAACTAGTACTTACTCTTTATAACTTATCAAAGCTTCAACATTTAAAAACTGAAATTACTCTTTTTTTCTTAATTTTTTTCTTCACTTTTCTTTTAAAACTAACTACTTACTCTTTATAACTCTTATCTAAGCTTAAACACTTAAATAATGAAATTACTCTTATTTTCTTACTTTTCTTCTTCACTTTTCTTTTAAAACTAGTACTTACTGTTTATTACTCTTATCAAAGCTTAAACACTTAAATAATGAAATCACTATGCTTTTCTTACTTTTCTTCTTCACTTTACTTTTAAAAATAACTACTTACTCTTTATAACTCTTATCTAAGCTTCAACACTTAAAAAATGAAATTACTCTTATTTTCTTACTTTTTTTCTTCACTTTACTTTTAAAACTAACTACTTACTCTTTATAATTCTTATCAAAGCTTCAACACTTAAAAAATGAAATTACTCTTCTTTTCTTACTTTTCTTCTTCACTTTACTTTTAAAACTAACTACTTACTCTTTATAACTCTTATCAAAGCTTCAACACTTAAAAAATGAAATTACTCTTATTTTCTTACTTTTCTTCTTCACTTTACTTTTAAAACTAACTACTTACTCTTTATAACTCTTATCAAAGCTTCAACACTTAAAAAATGAAATTACTCTTCTTTTCTTACTTTTCTTCTTCACTTTACTTTTAAAACTAACTACTTACTCTTTATAACTCTTATCAAAGCTTCAACACTTAAAAAATGAAATTACTCTTCTTTTCTTACTTTTCTTCTTCACTTTTCTTTTAAAACTAACTACTTACTCTTTATAACTCTTTTCAAAGCTTCAACACTTAAAAAATGAAATTACTCTTCTTTTCTTACTTTTCTTCTTCACTTTACTTTTAAAACTAACTACTTACTCTTTATAACTCTTATCTAAACTTAAACACTTAAATAATGAAATCACTATTCTTTTCTTACTTTTCTTCTTCACTTTAATTTTAAAACTAGTACTTACTCTTTATAACTCTTATCAAAGCTTCAACACTTAAAAAATGAAATCACTATGATTTTCTTACTTTTCTTCTTCACTTTACTTTAAAAACTAACTACTTACTCTTTATAACTCTTATCAAAGCTTCAACACTTAAATAATGAAATTACTATTCTTTTCTTACTTTTCTTCTTCACTTTACTTTTAAAAATAACTACTTACTCTTTATAACTCTTATCTAAGCTTCAACACTTAAATAATGAAATTACTCTTCTTTTCTTACTTTTCTTCTTCACTTTTCTTTTAATACTAACTACTTACTCTTTATAACTCTTATCAAAGCTTAAACACTTAAATAATGAAATCACTATGCTTTTCTTACTTTTCTTCTTCACTTTACTTTTAAAACTAACTACTTACTCTTTATAACTCTTATCAAAGCTTCAACACTTAAAAAATGAAATTACTCTTATTTTCTTACTTTTTTTCTTCACTTTACTTTTAAAACTAACTACTTACTCTTTATAATTCTTATCAAAGCTTCAACACTTAAAAAATGAAATTACTCTTATTTTCTTACTTTTCTTCTTCACTTTTCTTTTAAAACTAGTACTTACTCTTTATAACTTATCAAAGCTTCAACATTTAAAAACTGAAATTACTCTTTTTTTCTTAATTTTTTTCTTCACTTTTCTTTTAATACTAACTACTTACTCTTTATAACTCTTATCAAAGCTTCAACACTTAAAAACTGAAATTACTCATCTTTTCTTACTTTTCTTCTTCACTTTACTTTTAAAAATAACTACTTACTCTTTATAACTCTTATCTAAGCTTCAATACTTAAATAATGAAATTACTCTTATTTTCTTACTTTTCTTCTTCACTTTACTTTTAAAACTAACTACTTACTCTTTATAATTCTTATCAAAGCTTCAACACTTAAAAAATGAAATTACTCTTCTTTTCTTACTTTTCTTCTTCACTTTACTTTTAAAACTAACTACTTACTCTTTATAACTCTTATCTAAGCTTAAACACTTAAATAATGAAATTACTCTTATTTTCTTACTTTTCTTCTTCACTTTACTTTTAAAAATAACTACTTACTCTTTATAACTCTTATCAAAGCTTAAACACTTAAAAAATGAAATTACTCTTCTTTTCTTACTTTTCTTCTTCACTTTACTTTTAAAACTAACTACTTACTCTTTATAATTCTTATCTAAGCTTAAACACTTAAATAATGAAATTACTCTTATTTTCTTACTTTTCTTCTTCACTTTACTTTAAAAACTAACTACTTACTCTTTATAACTTATAAAAATTAAACACTTAAATAATGAAATCACTATTCTTTTCTTACTTTTCTTCTTCACTTTACTTTTAAAACTAGTACTTACTCTTTATAACTCTTATCAAAGCTTAAACATTTAAAAACTGAAATTACTCTTCTTCTCTTAATTTTTTTCTTCACTTTTCTTTTAATACTAACTACTTACTCTTTATAACTTATCAAAGCTTCAACACTTAAATAATGAAATTACTATTCTTTTCTTACTTTTCTTCTTCACTTTACTTTTAAAAATAACTACTTACTCTTTATAACTCTTATCTAAGCTTCAATACTTAAATAATGAAATTACTCTTATTTTCTTACTTTTCTTCTTCACTTTACTTTAAAAACTAACTACTTACTCTTTATAACTTATAAAAATTAAACACTTAAATAATGAAATCACTATTCTTTTCTTACTTTTCTTCTTCACTTTACTTTTAAAACTAACTACTTACTCTTTATAATTCTTATCTAAGCTTCAATACTTAAATAATGAAATTACTCTTATTTTCTTACTTTTCTTCTTCACTTTACTTTAAAAACTAACTACTTACTCTTTATAACTCTTATCAAAGCTTCAACACTTAAATAATGAAATTACTCTTATTTTCTTACTTTTCTTCTTCACTTTACTTTAAAAACTAACTACTTACTCTTTATAACTTATAAAAATTAAACACTTAAATAATGAAATCACTATTCTTTTCTTACTTTTCTTCTTCACTTTACTTTTAAAACTAGTACTTACTCTTTATAACTCTTATCAAAGCTTAAACATTTAAAAACTGAAATTACTCTTCTTCTCTTAATTTTTTTCTTCACTTTTCTTTTAATACTAACTACTTACTCTTTATAACTCTTATCAAAGCTTCAACACTTAAATAATGAAATTACTATTCTTTTCTTACTTTTCTTCTTCACTTTACTTTTAAAAATAACTACTTACTCTTTATAACTCTTATCTAAGCTTCAACACTTAAAAAATGAAATTACTCTTATTTTCTTACTTTTTTTCTTCACTTTACTTTTAAAACTAACTACTTACTCTTTATAATTCTTATCAAAGCTTCAACACTTAAAAAATGAAATTACTCTTATTTTCTTACTTTTCTTCTTCACTTTTCTTTTAAAACTAACTACTTACTCTTTATAACTCTTATCTAAGCTTAAACACTTAAATAATGAAATTACTCTTATTTTCTTACTTTTCTTCTTCACTTTTCTTTTAAAACTAGTACTTACTGTTTATTACTCTTATCAAAGCTTCAACACTTAAAAAATGAAATTACTCTTATTTTCTTACTTTTTTTCTTCACTTTACTTTTAAAACTAACTACTTACTCTTTATAATTCTTATCAAAGCTTCAACACTTAAAAAATGAAATTACTCTTATTTTCTTACTTTTCTTCTTCACTTTTCTTTTAAAACTAACTACTTACTCTTTATAACTCTTATCTAAGCTTAAACACTTAAATAATGAAATTACTCTTATTTTCTTACTTTTCTTCTTCACTTTTCTTTTAAAACTAACTACTTACTCTTTATAATTCTTATCAAAGCTTCAACACTTAAAAAATGAAATTACTCTTCTTTTCTTACTGTTCTTCTTCACTTTACTTTTAATACTAACTACTTACTCTTTATAACTCTTATCTAAGCTTCAACACTTAAATAATGAAATCACTATGCTTTTCTTACTTTTCTTCTTCACTTTACTTTTAAAACTAACTACTTACTCTTTATAACTCTTATCTAAGCTTCAACACTTAAATAATGAAATCACTATGCTTTTCTTACTTTTCTTCTTCACTTTACTTTTAAAACTAACTACTTACTCTTTATAACTCTTATCAAAGCTTCAACACTTAAAAAATGAAATTACTCTTATTTTCTTACTTTTTTTCTTCACTTTACTTTTAAAACTAACTACTTACTCTTTATAATTCTTATCAAAGCTTCAACACTTAAAAAATGAAATTACTCTTATTTTCTTACTTTTCTTCTTCACTTTTCTTTTAAAACTAACTACTTACTCTTTATAACTCTTATCTAAGCTTAAACACTTAAATAATGAAATTACTCTTATTTTCTTACTTTTCTTCTTCACTTTTCTTTTAAAACTAGTACTTACTGTTTATTACTCTTATCAAAGCTTAAACACTTAAATAATGAAATCACTATGCTTTTCTTACTTTTCTTCTTCACTTTACTTTTAAAACTAACTACTTACTCTTTATAACTCTTATCAAAGCTTCAACACTTAAAAAATGAAATTACTCTTATTTTCTTACTTTTTTTCTTCACTTTACTTTTAAAACTAACTACTTACTCTTTATAATTCTTATCAAAGCTTCAACACTTAAAAAATGAAATTACTCTTCTTTTCTTACTGTTCTTCTTCACTTTACTTTTAATACTAACTACTTACTCTTTATAACTCTTATCTAAGCTTCAACACTTAAATAATGAAATCACTATGCTTTTCTTACTTTTCTTCTTCACTTTACTTTTAAAACTAACTACTTACTCTTTATAACTCTTATCTAAGCTTCAACACTTAAATAATGAAATCACTATGCTTTTCTTACTTTTCTTCTTCACTTTACTTTTAAAACTAACTACTTACTCTTTATAACTCTTTTCAAAGCTTCAACACTTAAATAATGAAATTACTCTTATTTTCTTACTTTTCTTCTTCACTTTACTTTTAAAACTAACTACTTACTCTTTATAACTCTTATCAAAGCTTCAACACTTAAATAATGAAATTACTCTTATTTTCTTACTTTTCTTCTTCACTTTACTTTTAAAAATAACTACTTACTCTTTTCTTATCAAAGCTTCAACACTTAAAAACTGAAATTACTCTTATTTTCTTACTTTTCTTCTTCACTTTTCTTTTAATACTAACTACTTACTCTTTATAACTCTTATCAAAGCTTAAACACTTAAATAATGAAATCACTATTCTTTTCTTACTTTTCTTCTTCACTTTACTTTTAAAACTAACTACTTACTCTTTATAATTCTTATCTAAGCTTCAATACTTAAATAATGAAATTACTCTTATTTTCTTACTTTTCTTCTTCACTTTACTTTAAAAACTAACTACTTACTCTTTATAACTCTTATCAAAGCTTCAACACTTAAATAATGAAATTACTCTTATTTTCTTACTTTTTTTCTTCACTTTTCTTTTAAAACTAGTACTTACTCTTTATAACTCTTATCAAAGCTTAAACATTTAAAAACTGAAATTACTCTTCTTCTCTTACTTTTTTTCTTCACTTTACTTTTAAAACTAACTACTTACTCTTTATAACTAATCAAAGCTTGAACACTTAAATAATGAAATCACTATTCTTTTCTTACTTTTCTTCTTCACTTTACTTTTAAAACTAACTACTTACTCTTTATAACTCTTATCTAAGCTTCAACACTTAAATAATGAAATTACTCTTATTTTCTTACTTTTCTTCTTCACTTTAATTTTAAAAATAACTACTTACTCTTTATAACTTATCAAAGCTTCAACACTTAAATAATGAAATTACTCTTATTTTCTTACTTTTCTTCTTCACTTTTCTTTTAAAACTAGTACTTACTGTTTATTACTCTTATCAAAGCTTAAACACTTAAATAATGAAATTACTATTCTTTTCTTACTTTTCTTCTTCACTTTACTTTTAAAACTAACTACTTACTCTTTATAACTCTTATCAAAGCTTCAACACTTAAAAAATGAAATTACTCTTCTTTTCTTACTTTTTTTCTTCACTTTACTTTTAAAACTAACTACTTACTCTTTATAATTCTTATCAAAGCTTCAACACTTAAAAAATGAAATTACTCATCTTTTCTTACTTTTCTTCTTCACTTTACTTTTAAAACTAACTACTTACTCTTTATAACTCTTATCTAAGCTTAAACACTTAAATAATGAAATCACTATTCTTTTCTTACTTTTCTTCTTCACTTTTCTTTTAAAACTAGTACTTACTCTTTATAACTCTTATCAAAGCTTCAACACTTAAAAAATGAAATTACTCTTCTTTTCTTACTTTTCTTCTTCACTTTTCTTTTAAAACTAACTACTTACTCTTTATAACTCTTTTCAAAGCTTCAACACTTAAATAAGAAATCACTCTTATTTTCTTACTTTTCTTCTTCACTTTACTTTTAAAACTAACTACTTACTCTTTATAACTCTTATCAAAGCTTCAACACTTAAATAATGAAATTACTCTTATTTTCTTACTTTTCTTCTTCACTTTACTTTTAAAAATAACTACTTACTCTTTTCTTATCAAAGCTTCAACACTTAAAAACTGAAATTACTCTTATTTTCTTACTTTTCTTCTTCACTTTTCTTTTAATACTAACTACTTACTCTTTATAACTCTTATCAAAGCTTAAACACTTAAATAATGAAATCACTATTCTTTTCTTACTTTTCTTCTTCACTTTACTTTTAATACTAACTACTTACTCTTTATAACTCTTATCAAAGCTTCAACACTTAAATAAGAAATTACTCTTCTTTTCTTACTTTTCTTCTTCACTTTTCTTTTAATACTAACTACTTACTCTTTATAACTTTTCAAAGCTTCAATACTTAAAAAATGAAATTACTCTTCTTTTCTTACTTTTCGTCTTCACTTTACTTTTAAAACTAACTACTTACTCTTTATAACTCTTATCTAAACTTAAACATTTAAAAACTGAAATTACTATTCTTTTCTTACTTTTCTTCTTCACTTTACTTTTAATACTAACTACTTACTCTTTATAACTCTTATCAAAGCTTCAACACTTAAATAAGAAATTACTCTTCTTTTCTTACTTTTCTTCTTCACTTTACTTTTAATACTAACTACTTACTCTTTATAACTATTATCAAAGCTTCAACACTTAAAAAATGAAATTACTCTTCTTTTCTTACTTTTCTTCTTCACTTTTCTTTTAAAACTAACTACTTACTCTTTATAACTTATCAAAGCTTCAACTCTTAAATAATGAAATTACTATTCTTTTCTTACTTTTCTTCTTGAATTTACTTTTAATACTAACTACTTACTCTTTATAACTTATCAAAGCTTCAACACTTAAATAATGAAATTACTCTTCTTTTCTTACTTTTCTTCTTCACTTTACTTTTAAAACTAGTACTTACTCTTTATAACTCTTATCTAAGCTTCAACACTTAAATAATGAAATTACTCTTCTTTTCTTACTTTTCTTCTTCACTTTACTTTTAATACTAACTACTTACTCTTTATAACTCTTATCAACGCTTCAACATTTAAAAACTGAAATTACTCTTATTTTCTTACTTTTCTTCTTCACTTTACTTTTAATACTAACTACTTACTCTTTATAACTCTTATCTAAACTTAAACACTTAAATAATGAAATCACTATGCTTTTCTTACTTTTCTTCTTCACTTTACTTTTAAAACTAACTACTTACTCTTTATAACTCTTATCAAAGCTTCAACACTTAAATAATGAAATTACTCTTATTTTCTTACTTTTCTTCTTCACTTTACTTTTAATACTAACTATTAACTCTTTATAACTCTTATCTAAACTTAAACATTTAAAAACTGAAATTACTATTCTTTTCTTACTTTTCTTCTTCACTTTACTTTTAAAACTAACTACTTACTCTTTATAACTCTTATCAAAGCTTCAACATTTAAAAACTGAAATTACTCTTATTTTCTTACTTTTCTTCTTCACTTTACTTTTAATACTAACTACTTACTCTTTATAACTCTTATCAACGCTTCAACATTTAAAAACTGAAATTACTATTCTTTTCTTACTTTTCTTCTTCACTTTACTTTAAAAACTAACTACTTACTCTTTATAATTCTTATCAAAGCTTCAACACTTAAAAAATGAAATTACTCTTATTTTCTTACTTTTTTTCTTCACTTTACTTTTAAAACTAACTACTTACTCTTTATAACTTATAAAAGCTTCAACACTTAAATAATGAAATTACTCTTATTTTCTTACTTTTCTTCTTCACTTTACCTTTAAAACTAACTACTTACTCTTTATAACTCTTATCTAAACTTAAACACTTAAATAATGAAATCACTATTCTTTTCTTACTTTTCTTCTTCACTTTAATTTTAAAACTAGTACTTACTCTTTATAACTCTTATCTAAGCTTCAACACTTAAATAATGAAATTACTCTTCTTTTCTTACTTTTCTTCTTCACTTTACTTTTAATACTAACTACTTACTCTTTATAACTCTTATCAACGCTTCAACATTTAAAAACTGAAATTACTCTTATTTTCTTACTTTTCTTCTTCACTTTACTTTTAATACTAACTACTTACTCTTTATAACTCTTATCTAAACTTAAACATTTAAAAACTGAAATTACTATTCTTTTCTTACTTTTCTTCTTCACTTTACTTTTAAAACTAACTACTTACTCTTTATAACTCTTATCAAAGCTTCAACACTTAAATAATGAAATTACTCTTATTTTCTTACTTTTCTTCTTCACTTTACTTTTAAAACTAACTACTTACTCTTTATAACTCTTATCAAAGCTTCAACACTTAAATAATGAAATTACTCTTATTTTCTTACTTTTCTTCTTCACTTTACTTTTAAAAATAACTACTTACTCTTTTCTTATCAAAGCTTCAACACTTAAATAATGAAATTACTCTTATTTTCTTACTTTTCTTCTTCACTTTTCTTTTAAAACTGGTACTTACTCTTTATAACTCTTATCTAAGCTTAAACACTTAAATAATGAAATTACTCTTATTTTCTTACTTTTCTTCTTCACTTTTCTTTTAAAACTAACTACTTACTCTTTATAACTCTTATCAAAGCTTAAACACTTAAATAATGAAATTACTCTTATTTTCTTACTTTTCTTCTTCACTTTACTTTTAAAACTAACTACTTACTCTTTATAACTCTTATCAAAGCTTCAACACTTAAATAATGAAATCACTCTTATTTTCTTACTTTTCTTCTTCACTTTACTTTTAAAACTAACTACTTACTCTTTATAACTCTTATCAAAGCTTCAACACTTAAAAAATGAAATCACTCTTATTTTCTTACTTTTCTTCTTCACTTTACTTTTAAAACTAACTACTTACTCTTTATAATTCTTATCAAAGCTTCAACACTTAAAAAATGAAATTACTCTTATTTTCTTACTTTTCTTCTTCACTTTACTTTTAATACTAACTACTTAATCTTTATTACTCTTATCAAAGCTTCAACACTTAAATAATGAAATTACTCTTATTTTCTTACTTTTCTTCTTCACTTTTCTTTTAATACTAACTACTTAATCTTTATAACTTATCAAAGCTTCAACACTTAAATAATGAAATTACTCTTATTTTCTTACTTTTCTTCTTCACTTTACTTTTAAAACTAACTACTTACACTTTATAACTCTTATGTAAGCTTCAACTCTTAAATAATGAAATTACTCTTATTTTCTTACTTTTCTTCTTCACTTTACTTTTAAAACTAACTACTTACTCTTTATAACTCTTATCAAAGCTTCAACACTTAAATAATGAAATCACTCTTATTTTCTTACTTTTCTTCTTCACTTTACTTTTAAAACTAACTACTTACTCTTTATTACTCTTATCAAAGCTTCAACACTTAAATAATGAAATTACTCTTATTTTCTTACTTTTCTTCTTCACTTTTCTTTTAATACTAACTACTTAATCTTTATAACTTATCAAAGCTTCAACACTTAAATAATGAAATTACTCTTATTTTCTTACTTTTCTTCTTCACTTTACTTTTAAAACTAACTACTTACACTTTATAACTCTTATCAAAGCTTCAACACTTAAATAATGAAATTACTCTTATTTTCTTACTTTTCTTCTTCACTTTTCTTTTAATACTAACTACTTAATCTTTATAACTTATCAAAGCTTCAACACTTAAATAATGAAATCACTCTTATTTTCTTACTTTTCTTCTTCACTTTACTTTTAAAACTAACTACTTACTCTTTATAACTCTTATCTAAGCTTCAACACTTAAATAATGAAATTACTCTTCTTTTCTTACTTTTCTTCTTCACTTTTCTTTTAATACTAACTACTTAATCTTTATAACTTATCAAAGCTTCAACACTTAAATAATGAAATTACTCTTATTTTCTTACTTTTCTTCTTCACTTTACTTTTAAAACTAACTACTTACACTTTATAACTCTTATGTAAGCTTAAACATTTAAAAACTGAAATTACTCTTATTTTCTTACTTTTCTTCTTCACTTTTCTTTTAATACTAACTACTTACTCTTTATAACTTTTCAAAGCTTGAACACTTAAATAATGAAATCACTCTTATTTTCTTACTTTTCTTCTTCACTTTACTTTTAAAACTAACTACTTACTCTTTATAACTCTTATCAAAGCTTCAACACTTAAATAATGAAATCACTCTTATTTTCTTACTTTTCTTCTTCACTTTACTTTTAAAACTAACTACTTACTCTTTATTACTCTTATCAAAGCTTCAACACTTAAATAATGAAATTACTCTTATTTTCTTACTTTTCTTCTTCACTTTTCTTTTAAAACTAGTACTTACTCTTTATAACTTATCAAAGCTTCAACATTTAAAAACTGAAATTACTCTTTTTTTCTTAATTTTTTTCTTCACTTTTCTTTTAATACTAACTACTTACTCTTTATAACTCTTATCAAAGCTTCAACACTTAAAAACTGAAATTACTCATCTTTTCTTACTTTTCTTCTTCACTTTACTTTTAAAAATAACTACTTACTCTTTATAACTCTTATCTAAGCTTCAATACTTAAATAATGAAATTACTCTTATTTTCTTACTTTTCTTCTTCACTTTACTTTTAATACTAACTACTTACTCTTTATAACTCTTATCAAAGCTTCAACACTTAAATAATGAAATTACTCTTCTTTTCTTACTTTTCTTCTTCACTTTACTTTTAAAACTAACTACTTACTCTTTATAACTCTTATCAAAGCTTAAACACTTAAATAATGAAATTACTCTTCTTTTCTTACTTTTCTTCTTCACTTTACTTTTAAAACTGGTACTTACTCTTAAGAGCTCTTATCTAAGCTTCAACACTTAAATAATGAAATTACTATTCTTTTCTTACTTTTCTTCTTCACTTTACTTTTAAAACTAACTACTTACTCTTTATAACTTATCAAAGCTTCAACTCTTAAATAATGAAATTACTATTCTTTTCTTACTTTTCTTCTTCACTTTACTTTTAATACTAACTACTTACTCTTTATAACTCTTATCAAAGCTTCAACACTTAAATAATGAAATTACTCTTCTTTTCTTACTTTTCTTCTTCACTTTACTTTTAAAACTAGTACTTACTCTTTATAACTCTTATCTAAGCTTCAACACTTAAATAATGAAATTACTCTTCTTTTCTTACTTTTCTTCTTCACTTTACTTTTAATACTAACTACTTACTCTTTATAACTCTTATCAACGCTTCAACATTTAAAAACTGAAATTACTCTTATTTTCTTACTTTTCTTCTTCACTTTACTTTTAAAACTAACTACTTACTCTTTAGAACTCTTATCAAAGCTTCAACACTTAAAAACTGAAATTACTATTCTTTTCTTACTTTTCTTCTTCACTTTACTTTTAAAACTAACTACTTACTCTTTATAACTCTTATCAAAGCTTCAATACTTAAAAAATGAAATTACTCTTCTTTTCTTACTTTTCGTCTTCACTTTACTTTTAATACTAACTACTTACTCTTTATAACTCTTATCTAAACTTAAACATTTAAAAACTGAAATTACTATTCTTTTCTTACTTTTCTTCTTCACTTTACTTTTAAAACTAACTACTTACTCTTTATAACTCTTATCAAAGCTTAAACACTTAAATAATGAAATTACTCTTATTTTCTTACTTTTCTTCTTCACTTTTCTTTTAAAACTGGTACTTACTCTTTATAACTCTTATCTAAGCTTAAACACTTAAATAATGAAATTACTCTTATTTTCTTACTTTTCTTCTTCACTTTTCTTTTAAAACTAACTACTTACTCTTTATAACTCTTATCAAAGCTTAAACACTTAAATAATGAAATTACTCTTATTTTCTTACTTTTCTTCTTCACTTTACTTTTAAAACTAACTACTTACTCTTTATAACTCTTATCAAAGCTTAAACACTTAAATAATGAAATTACTCTTATTTTCTTACTTTTCTTCTTCACTTTACTTTTAAAACTAACTACTTACTCTTTATAACTCTTATCAAAGCTTAAACACTTAAATAATGAAATTACTCTTCTTTTCTTACTTTTCTTCTTCACTTTACTTTTAATACTAACAACTTACTCTTTATAACTCTTATCAACGCTTCAACATTTAAAAACTGAAATTACTCTTATTTTCTTACTTTTCTTCTTCACTTTACTTTTAAAACTAACTACTTACACTTTATAACTCTTATGTAAGCTTAAACATTTAAAAACTGAAATTACTCTTATTTTCTTACTTTTCTTCTTCACTTTTCTTTTAATACTAACTACTTACTCTTTATAACTTATCAAAGCTTCAACACTTAAATAATGAAATCACTCTTATTTTCTTACTTTTCTTCTTCACTTTACTTTTAAAACTAACTACTTACTCTTTATAACTCTTATCTAAGCTTCAACACTTAAATAATGAAATTACTCTTCTTTTCTTACTTTTCTTCTTCACTTTTCTTTTAATACTAACTACTTACTCTTTATAACTTATCAAAGCTTCAACACTTAAATAATGAAATTACTCTTATTTTCTTACTTTTCTTCTTCACTTTACTTTTAAAACTAACTACTTACACTTTATAACTCTTATGTAAGCTTAAACATTTAAAAACTGAAATTACTCTTATTTTCTTACTTTTCTTCTTCACTTTTCTTTTAATACTAACTACTTACTCTTTATAACTTTTCAAAGCTTGAACACTTAAATAATGAAATCACTATTCTTTTCTTACTTTTCTTCTTCACTTTACTTTTAAAACTAACTACTTACTCTTTAGAACTCTTATCAAAGCTTCAACACTTAAAAAATGAAATCACTATTCTTTTCTTACTTTTCTTCTTCACTTTTCTTTTAATACTAACTACTTAATCTTTATAACTTATCAAAGCTTCAACACTTAAATAATGAAATTACTCTTATTTTCTTACTTTTCTTCTTCACTTTACTTTTAAAACTAACTACTTACACTTTATAACTCTTATGTAAGCTTCAACTCTTAAATAATGAAATTACTATTCTTTTCTTACTTTTCTTCTTCACTTTACTTTTAATACTAACTACTTACTCTTTATAACTCTTATCAAAGCTTCAACACTTAAATAATGAAATTACTCTTATTTTCTTACTTTTCTTCTTCACTTTACTTTTAAAACTAACTACTTACTCTTTATAACTCTTATCAAAGCTTAAACACTTAAATAATGAAATTACTCTTATTTTCTTACTTTTCTTCTTCACTTTACTTTTAAAACTAACTACTTACTCTTTATAACTCTTATCAAAGCTTAAACACTTAAATAATGAAATTACTCTTCTTTTCTTACTTTTCTTCTTCACTTTACTTTTAATACTAACAACTTACTCTTTATAACTCTTATCAACGCTTCAACATTTAAAAACTGAAATTACTCTTATTTTCTTACTTTTCTTCTTCACTTTACTTTTAAAACTAACTACTTACACTTTATAACTCTTATGTAAGCTTAAACATTTAAAAACTGAAATTACTCTTATTTTCTTACTTTTCTTCTTCACTTTTCTTTTAATACTAACTACTTACTCTTTATAACTTTTCAAAGCTTGAACACTTAAATAATGAAATCACTATTCTTTTCTTACTTTTCTTCTTCACTTTACTTTTAAAACTAACTACTTACTCTTTAGAACTCTTATCAAAGCTTCAACACTTAAAAAATGAAATCACTATTCTTTTCTTACTTTTCTTCTTCACTTTTCTTTTAATACTAACTACTTAATCTTTATAACTTATCAAAGCTTCAACACTTAAATAATGAAATTACTCTTATTTTCTTACTTTTCTTCTTCACTTTACTTTTAAAACTAACTACTTACACTTTATAACTCTTATGTAAGCTTAAACATTTAAAAACTGAAATTACTCTTATTTTCTTACTTTTCTTCTTCACTTTACTTTTAAAACTAACTACTTACTCTTTATAACTCTTATCAAAGCTTCAACACTTAAATAATGAAATCACTCTTCTTTTCTTACTTTTCTTCTTCACTTTACTTTTAAAACTAACTACTTACACTTTATAACTCTTATGTAAGCTTAAACATTTAAAAACTGAAATTACTCTTATTTTCTTACTTTTCTTCTTCACTTTTCTTTTAATACTAACTACTTACTCTTTATAACTCTTATCTAAACTTAAACATTTAAAAACTGAAATTACTCTTATTTTCTTACTTTTCTTCTTCACTTTACTTTTAAAAATAACTACTTACTCTTTATAACTTATCAAAGCTTCAACACTAAAATAATGAAATCACTATTCTTTTCTTACTTTTCTTCTTCACTTTTCTTTTAAAACTAACTACTTACTCTTTATAACTCTTATCTAAGCTTAAACACTTAAATAATGAAATTACTCTTATTTTCTTACTTTTCTTCTTCACTTTACTTTTAAAACTAACTACTTACTCTTTATTACTCTTATCAAAGCTTCAACACTTAAATAATGAAATTACTCTTATTTTCTTACTTTTCTTCTTCACTTTACTTTTAAAACTGGTACTTACTCTTTATAACTCTTATCAAAGCTTCAACACTTAAAAAATGAAATTACTCTTATTTTCTTACTTTTTTTCTTCACTTTACTTTTAAAACTAACTACTTACTCTTTATAATTCTTATCAAAGCTTCAACACTTAAAAAATGAAATTACTATTCTTTTCTTACTTTTCTTCTTCACTTTACTTTTAAAACTAACTACTTACTCTTTATAACTCTTATCTAAGCTTAAACACTTAAATAATGAAATCACTATTCTTTTCTTACTTTTCTTCTTCACTTTTCTTTTAAAACTAGTACTTACTCTTTATAACTCTTATCAAAGCTTCAACACTTAAAAAATGAAATTACTCTTCTTTTCTTACTTTTCTTCTTCACTTTTCTTTTAAAACTAACTACTTACTCTTTATAACTCTTATCTAAGCTTAAACACTTAAATAATGAAATTACTCTTCTTTTCTTACTTTTCTTCTTCACTTTTCTTTTAAAACTGGTACTTACTCTTTATAACTCTTATCTAAGCTTAAACACTTAAATAATGAAATTACTCTTATTTTCTTACTTTTCTTCTTCACTTTTCTTTTAATACTAACTACTTACTCTTTATAACTCTTATCAAAGCTTCAACACTTAAATAAGAAATTACTCTTATTTTCTTACTTTTCTTCTTCACTTTTCTTTTAATACTAACTACTTACTCTTTATAACTTTTCAAAGCTTCAATACTTAAAAAATGAAATTACTCTTCTTTTCTTACTTTTCGTCTTCACTTTACTTTTAATACTAACTACTTACTCTTTATAACTCTTATCTAAACTTAAACATTTAAAAACTGAAATTACTATTCTTTTCTTACTTTTCTTCTTCACTTTACTTTTAAAACTAACTACTTAATCTTTATTACTCTTATCAAAGCTTCAACACTTAAAAAGTGAAATTACTCTTCTTTTCTTACTTTTCTTCTTCACTTTACTTTTAATACTAACTACTTACTCTTTATAACTCTTATCTAAGCTTAAACACTTAAATAATGAAATTACTCTTATTTTCTTACTTTTCTTCTTCACTTTACTTTTAATACTAACTACTTACTCTTTATAACTCTTATCAAAGCTTCAACACTTAAATAATGAAATTACTCTTCTTTTCTTACTTTTCTTCTTCACTTTACTTTTAAAACTGGTACTTACTCTTTATAACTCTTATCAACGCTTCAACACTTAAATAATGAAATTACTCTTCTTTTCTTACTTTTCTTCTTCACTTTACTTTTAAAACTAGTACTTACTCTTTATAACTCTTATCAAAGCTTCAACACTTAAATAATGAAATCACTATTCTTTTCTTACTTTTCTTCTTCACATTTCTTTTAAAACTAACTACTTACTCTTTATAACTCTTTTCAAAGCTTCAACACTTAAATAAGAAATCACTCTTATTTTCTTACTTTTATTCTTCACTTTACTTTTAAAACTCACTACTTACTCTTTATAACTCTTATCAACGCTTCAACACTTAAAAACTGAAATTACTATTCTTTTCTTACTTTTCTTCTTCACTTTACTTTAAAAACTAACTACTTACTCTTTATAATTCTTATCAAAGCTTCAACACTTAAAAAATGAAATTACTCTTATTTTCTTACTTTTTTTCTTCACTTTACTTTTAAAACTAACTACTTACTCTTTATAACTTATAAAAGCTTCAACACTTAAATAATGAAATTACTCTTATTTTCTTACTTTTCTTCTTCACTTTACCTTTAAAACTAACTACTTACTCTTTATAACTCTTATCTAAACTTAAACACTTAAATAATGAAATCACTATTCTTTTCTTACTTTTCTTCTTCACTTTAATTTTAAAACTAGTACTTACTGTTTATTACTCTTATCAAAGCTTCAACACTTAAATAATGAAATTACTCTTATTTTCTTACTTTTCTTCTTCACTTTACTTTTAAAACTAACTACTTACTCTTTATAATTCTTATCAAAGCTTCAACACTTAAAAAATGAAATTACTCTTCTTTTCTTACTTTTCTTCTTCACTTTACTTTTAAAACTAACTACTTACTCTTTATAACTCTTATCTAAGCTTCAACACTTAAATAATGAAATTACTCTTATTTTCTTACTTTTCTTCTTCACTTTACTTTTAAAACTAGTACTTACTCTTTATAACTCTTATCTAAGCTTAAACATTTAAAAACTGAAATCACTATTCTTTTCTTACTTTTCTTCTTCACTTTACTTTTAAAACTAACTACTTACTCTTTATAACTAATCAAAGCTTGAACACTTAAATAATGAAATCACTATTCTTTTCTTACTTTTTTTCTTCACTTTACTTTTAAAACTAACTACTTACTCTTTATAACTCTTATCTAAGCTTCAACACTTAAATAATGAAATTACTCTTATTTTCTTACTTTTCTTCTTCACTTTACTTTTAAAACTAACTACTTACTCTTTATAACTCTTATCTAAGCTTCAACACTTAAATAATGAAATTACTCTTATTTTCTTACTTTTCTTCTTCACTTTACTTTTAAAACTAACTACTTACTCTTTATAACTCTTATCTAAGCTTCAACACTTAAATAATGAAATTACTCTTATTTTCTTACTTTTCTTCTTCACTTTACTTTTAAAACTAACTACTTACTCTTTATAACTCTTATCAAAGCTTCAACACTTAAATAATGAAATTACTCTTGATTTCTTACTTTTCTTCTTCACTTTAATTTTAAAACTAGTACTTACTGTTTATTACTCTTATCAAAGCTTCAACATTTAAATAATGAAATTACTCTTATTTTCTTACTTTTCTTCTTCACTTTACTTTTAAAACTAACTACTTACTCTTTATAACTAATCAAAGCTTGAACACTTAAATAATGAAATCACTATTCTTTTCTTACTTTTTTTCTTCACTTTACTTTTAAAACTAACTACTTACTATAACTCTTATCAAAGCTTCACACTTTAAAACTGAAATCACTCTTCTTTTCTTACTTTTCTTCTTCACTTTACTTTTAAAACTAACTACTTACTATAACTCTTATCAAAGCTTCACACTTAAAAACTGAAATCACTCTTCTTTTCTTACTTTTCTTCTTCACTTTACTTTTAAAACTAACTACTTACTCTTATCAAAGCTTCACACTTAAAAACTGAAATCACTCTTCTTTTCTTACTTTTCTTCTTCACTTTACTTTTAAAACTAACTACTTACTCTTATCAAAGCTTCACACTTTAAAACTGAAATCACTCTTCTTTTCTTACTTTTCTTCTTCACTTTACTTTTAAAACTAACTACTTACTCTTATCAAAGCTTCACACTTAAAAACTTAAATTACTCTTCTTTTCTTACTTTTCTTCTTCACCTTACTTTTAAAACTAACTACTTACTCTTATCAAAGCTTCACACTTTAAAACTGAAATCACTCTTCTTTTCTTACTTTTCTTCTTCACTTTACTTTTAAAACTAACTACTTACTCTTTATAATTCTTATCAAAGCTTCAACACTTAAAAAATGAAATTACTCTTCTTTTCTTACTTTTCTTCTTCACTTTACTTTTAAAACTAACTACTTACTATAACTCTTATCAAAGCTTCACACTTAAAAACTGAAATCAATATTCTTTTCTTACTTTTCTTCTTCACTTTACTTTTAAAACTAACTACTTACTCTTATCAAAGCTTCACACTTAAAAACTGAAATCACTCTTCTTTTCTTACTTTTCTTCTTCACTTTACTTTTAAAACTAACTACTTACTCTTATCAAAGCTTCACACTTTAAAACTGAAATCACTCTTCTTTTCTTACTTTTCTTCTTCACTTTACTTTTAAAACTAACTACTTACTCTTATCAAAGCTTCACACTTAAAAACTGAAATCACTCTTCTTTTCTTACTTTTCTTCTTCACTTTACTTTTAAAACTAACTACTTACTCTTATCAAAGCTTCACACTTAAAAACTGAAATCACTCTTCTTTTCTTACTTTTCTTCTTCACTTTACTTTTAAAACTAACTACTTACTCTTTATAACTCTTATCAAAGCTTCAACACTTAAATAATGAAATTACTATTCTTTTCTTACTTTTCTTCTTCACTTTACTTTTAAAACTAACTACTTACTCTTATCAAAGCTTCACACTTAAAAACTGAAATTACTCTTCTTTTCTTACTTTTCTTCTTCACTTTACTTTTAAAACTAACTACTTACTATAACTCTTATCAAAGCTTCACACTTAAAAACTGAAATCACTCTTCTTTTCTTACTTTTCTTCTTCACCTTACTTTTAAAACTAACTACTGACTCTTATCAAAGCTTCACACTTTAAAACTGAAATTACTCTTCTTTTCTTACTTTTCTTCTTCACTTTACTTTTAAAACTAACTACTTACTATAACTCTTATCAAAGCTTCACACTTAAAAACTGAAATCAATATTCTTTTCTTACTTTTCTTCTTCACTTTACTTTTAAAACTAACTACTTACTCTTATCAAAGCTTCACACTTAAAAACTGAAATTACTCTTCTTTTCTTACTTTTCTTCTTCACTTTACTTTTAAAACTAACTACTTACTCTTATCAAAGCTTCACACTTAAAAACTGAAATCACTCTTCTTTTCTTACTTTTCTTCTTCACTTTACTTTTAAAACTAACTACTTACTCTTATCAAAGCTTCACACTTAAAAACTGAAATTACTCTTCTTTTCTTACTTTTCTTCTTCACTTTACTTTTAAAACTAACTACTTACTCTTATCAAAGCTTCACACTTTAAAACTGAAATCACTCTTCTTTTCTTACTTTTCTTCTTCACTTTACTTTTAAAACTAACTACTTACTCTTATCAAAGCTTCACACTTAAAAACTGAAATCAATATTCTTTTCTTACTTTTCTTCTTCACTTTACTTTTAAAACTAACTACTTACTCTTATCAAAGCTTCACACTTAAAAACTGAAATTACTCTTCTTTTCTTACTTTTCTTCTTCACTTTACTTTTAAAACTAACTACTTACTATAACTCTTATCAAAGCTTCACACTTAAAAACTGAAATCTTTCTTCTTTTCTTACTTTTCTTCTTCACCTTACTTTTAAAACTAACTACTTACTATAACTCTTATCAAAGCTTCACACTTAAAAACTGAAATTACTCTTCTTTTCTTACTTTTCTTCTTCACCTTACTTTTAAAACTAACTACTTACTCTTATCAAAGCTTCACACTTAAAAACTGAAATTACTCTTCTTTTCTTACTTTTCTTCTTCACCTTACTTTTAAAACTAACTACTCTTTATAACTATTATCTTATCAAAGCTTACAAACTTAAAAACTTAAATTACTCTTCTTTTCTTACTTTTCTTCTTCACCTTACTTTTAAAACTAACTACTTACTATAACTCTTATCAAAGCTTCAAAAGTTAAAAACTTAAATTACTCTTCTTTTCTTACTTTTCTTCTTCACCTTACTTTTAAAACTAACTACTCTTTATAACTCTTATCAAAGCTTCAAAAGTTAAAAACTTAAATTACTCTTCTCTTCTTACTTTTCTTCTTCACCTTACTTTTTAAACTAACTACTCTTTAAAACTCTTATCTTATCAAAGCTTACAAACTTAAAAACTTAAATTATTCTTCTTTTCTTACTTTTCTTCTTCACCTTACTTTTTAAACTAACTACTCTTTATAACTCTTATCTTATCAAAGCTTACAACTTAAAAACTTAAATTACTCTTCTTTTCTTACTTTACTTCTTCACCTTACTTTTAAAACTAACTACTCTTTAAAACTCTTATCTTATCAAAGCTTACAAACTTAAAAACTTAAATTATTCTTCTTTTCTTACTTTTCTTCTTCACTTTACTTTTTAAACTAACTACTCTTTAAAACTCTTATCTTATCAAAGCTTACAACTTAAAAACTTAAATTATTCTTCTTTTCTTACTTTACTTCTTCACCTTACTTTTAAAACTAACTACTCTTTATAACTATTATCTTATCAAAGCTTACAACTTAAAAACTTAAATTACTCTTCTTTTCTTACTTTACTTCTTCACCTTACTTTTAAAACTAACTACTCTTTATAACTATTATCTTATCAAAGCTTACAACTTAAAAACTTAAATTACTCTTCTTTTCTTACTTTACTTCCTCACTTTTCTAAATTCTTTTAACTTCTTTTTGTCTCTAAGTGTTAGTAATTCTAAAAGCTGAAATTCTTTTTTCTTTTCTTACTTTACTTTCTCACTTTTCTAAATTCTTGTAACTTCTTTTTTTCTCTGTGTTTTAGTAATTCTAAAAGCTGAAATTCTTTCTTCTTTTCTTACTTTACTTTCTCACTTTTCTAAATTCTTGTATCTTCTTTTTTTCTCTATGTTTTAGTAATTCTAAAAGCTGAAATTCTTTCTTCTTTTCTTACTTTACTTTCTCACTTTTCTAAATTCTTATATCTTCTTTTTGTCTCTGAGTTTTAGTAATTCTAAAAGCTGAAATTATTTCTTCTTTTCTTATTTTACTTCCTCACTTTTCTAAATTCTTAGAACTTCTTTTTGTATCTGAGTTTTAGTAATTCTAAAAGCTGAAATTATTTCTTCTTTTCTTATTTTACTTCCTCACTTTTTTAAATTCTTATATCTTCTTTTTAACTCTAAGTTTGAGTAATTCATAATACTGAAATTCTTTCTAACTTTACTTCTTTGCTTATGTAATATCTCAGATCATCTTTTTTCTCAGCACTTCACTTTATTTTTATCTTTATTTTTCTTATTTTCACTACGAATGCAATTTTCTTTCATATTTGTTTTATATATTAACTTTCATATTTTTAATAAAACGTTACTTTTATTTCTTGTTTTGCTCTTATTCATTTTGCAAAAAATTATTTGATTTACTTTTCTTATAATTCATTTTTAAGCTTAATTATTTTCGTTTATCATCTTCTTTCATTTTACTATCCCAACACTTCCTTCAAGTGATATCGTGGATATCCTGTTGCTTTCGAAAAGCAGCTTCTAGAGAGCTCCATTGCTATTGGCAGCCAGGCTTAAAGCCCCTACTAGGAGTGGATAATCAAGAGGAAGGCTTTCCCTTGCAAAGGTTGACTTCTACCAGGTACTTTCTCACTTCATTAAAGAAACTTGTTCCTATCCATAAAGCCAGAAAGTATGATTCAGAAGGTCAATCTCAGCTCCCACCTTTTTAATTATCATTTCTTACTTTTCTTAGCATATTTTATTTTATTTATTTTATCATTATTTTTAAAATATTTCTTCTTAGTAGATTTTTTTTGTATTTCAAGATCTTTTTCTACTTTTATTAACTCTAAAAATCAAAAAATTTTTCATTACCCAAAAATCTAACAAATTATCACTACCCAATTCAAAAAAAAATTAGCACAACCAAAAATCAAAACATTTCGAAACTAAAATCAAAAATTTTATCCTTTATCTTTTTTAATCCCATTTTTTCTCAAAACCCTTTTATATTTTGAAACTTTTTTTAGAAAATTTGTTCTTTTCGGACCTTTATCTATCCCGATTTCCCCCAGTTTGTTCCGTCCGAAAAAAGTCTTGCAGTGTAAAAAGCTGAGCAAAAAAACAAAATTAAATTTTTCACGATTTAATGCTTTAAATACTCTTATTCGCCTTTCATTTAGCTTTAAAAATCAAAAAAAAATACCAAAACCCAATTCTTAAAATTTTTATCATGCATCAAAATCGAAAATTTTCAAATTCAAAATCAAAAAAAATAGTCTCAAATTTTTTATTCCCATTTTTTCAAAAACTTTTCTTTATTTTAAAATTTTTTCTCAAAAAATTTTATTCCTTTCTGACCTTCTACAAATCCCGAAATCCCCCAGCTTGTTCCGTCCCAACTCATCCCTATAGTGTAAAACGCTGAGCAAAAAAAGGCTTTCGCATTTTTCACGATTCCAGGGCTTCTATCTAATGGAAATTTAATCTGCTGCACATTAAATGCAGTATTCTACTTTTTTCCTATCGTAAAATTACATTGTAAAAATTAAAAATAATAACAAACGCAATTAAAATTTATAAAAAATTAAAAAACTTTGCACTAACACTAACTCAAAAAAATTTAAAACTATAATATAAAATTTAAAAAAAAAATTAACTCTAGTATATAACTCTAAAAATTTTCTAACACTAGAAAATCAAAATTATTTAGCTGAGTATATACCTCAAAAATTTTTCCAAAGCCGGAAAAATGTAAATATTTTTACTCTAGTACATATCTCGAAAATTTTTCGAACACCAGATATATTTAAAATTTTTTTAGTCCAGTACATACCTCAAAAATTTTTCTAACACTAGAACATTTAAATATTTTTACTTTAGTACATACTTCAAAAAATTTTTCTATCACTAAAAAATTTAAATTTTTTTTGGCTAGTACATACTTCGAAAATTTTCAAACACTTTACAATTTGAAATTTCTCTAACACTTGATTTTAAAATTAAATTAAAAAAAATAATAATCAAAATAACTAAGTTCAATAAAAAGACTTAGGAAAAATTAAGAACTTTAAAATTTTTAAATTTAGTTGTAATAATAATATTAAGAGTAAGAACATACTTAATTAGAATAAAGACTTAACAACTTTTAAATTCTTAAATGTAAATATTAAATAGTTTAAATAGTTTAAACTTCATATAGATCACTTGATAAATCTCTATTTGTCCTCCACACTCATTATAGTATTAGCCATTACGCAATTGTTAAATCTTAATCCATAGTCAGCATATACTTTATTCCAGTCAATCTACATAATTAATTGAATAAGTAGATTTAAACTTACCTGTTGTTAGTTATTAGTGTCTACTCCATTCAATAGTCTTCCTAAGTTCCATCTTCGGATGTTGTAGTCTTTTGATTGGTTTAAGTCTGACCATATACATCCATTACTTGATAATAACCATTAGTTGTCCTTAGATAATGATAAACTACCAACACTGTCTGTATGACCCTATAGTACACAGATACACTATCCATTATTGATATTTCATATTCTTATTGACTTGTCATATGATCCAGATAAGATATACTTGTTGTTGCTCGAGAATATTACCGATAAGACACGAGAGGTGTGACCCGATAAGACCATTGTACATTATTAAGTTCTTGAGCTCCATAAACGAATAGTTTAGTCTTTAGATCCAGATATGATGTAAGTGGAATCACTGGCTATAGACACAGAGAATACATAATGTGTGTGACCACTCATGGTCTTACAGGTACCTGTCTTGACGTCCCATAGTCTCACCGTCTAATCATGACTTCCCGATACGATGAACTCTGAATCACTGGATATAGCCACAGCATATACATAACTAGAGTGACCACTCATGGTCTTACAGGTACCTGTCTTGACGTCCCATAGTCTCACCGTCTAATCATAACTTCCCGATACGATGAACTCTGAATCACTGGATATAGCCACAGATGATACATAACTAGTGTGACCACTCATGGTCTTACAGGTACCTGTCTTGACGTCCCATAGTCTCACCGTATTATCTACACTTCCCGATACGATGAACTCTGAATCACTGGATATAGCCACAGCATATACATAACCTGTGTGACCACTCATGGTCTTACAGGTACCTTCAGCTATGTTGTAGAGTCTAAGAGTTTTGTCGTAAGATCCAGAAAGGATTAAATTAGCGTCTGAGGAGATGACAACGGAGGTGACTGAGTTGGTGTGTCCAGTGAAGATGTGTGGGTATTCAGTAGAGATTGATGATAAATTGGTATTAGAGAGGTCACAGTTGATGAACTTAGTGTTGCGGAGGTTGGTTGATGAGAGATTAGAGTTAGAGAAGTTACATGATGTGAAGGTAGTGTCCGATAAATCAGAGTTAGATAAGTCAGTATTTGAGTAGTTTTGATTGCTGAAATTGTAGTTCATATAGTTTAACATTGCTAGGGTGTTAGAGGCTACTTATGATACTCCTTATTGAGTTTTACATAGCTATAGAATCGAGATTAACTTGTTTTGAATTTTTTAGTCAGTTATTTATGTTAACTTTAACAAGATTTGAGCTTAAGCAATTAAGCCTGGTTTGTTTAATGGATTGTATTTCAAAGTTTATATATTGAAATACTCTTCCTTTATTTAATTCAAGAACTAATTTAAATTTTCGAAAGTTAAATTTTCGAAATCTTATATTGCATACTTTATCAAGTTTTGTTATTCTTAGCAAACTTACTTTAATTGGTTTTCAAATTTTAAATCATTTTAAAGATTATTTTAAAGATTTACTAATTTTTACTCTATTGCTTAGACAAACTCTCTGTTTTGTACTATTTATCGCTCCTTTTACGATAGATTTAAATAAACTAAAGCTTCTTTTACCTGAACTTATTAGTTTCGTTATGCTAAATCAATTACTTAATCTTATTATTATTACTGGTTAATCGAGCTTTCTTATTTAATTTGACAATCATTATTTTTTGATCTTGTTTATCCCTATTATTGAACAACATGTTTTGATACTTAAAAACATCCTTTTATCACTTTAAATTGCTTGAAATACTTTTCTACTAACTAATCTGTCTTACTTAATGTTAAGTACTACCCATTTGAATTCTCACTTAAATATGTAAACAGATTGAACATACATACATAGATATTATTTCTTAAGATTTAAATGTCCATTTGTTAATTTTAATTTCTCTTAAGATTTTCTATCTCTCGCAAAATTTACTAAAATTATTCTTGAACTTGACCATTTTGTCCTTAATTTTATTACTGCTAATCAATCCTTAAGGCTTATTGTTGTTACACTTGATTTGCTGCTTGAATAGTAGATAAACGATTCAATAAATTTTTTATTTAACTGTTACTAAGAGAAATTGAATTGATTAGAGTCTTAAATACTTACTGAACCGATAACGACTGTATATGTTTTATAAGTTGATCGCTGTCGTATATTATCTCTTTTATCATATGAACTTAATTCTATTTCAAATCATATTAGTCCTATAACCACTTGAACTACTCATTGATTTTCACTTGATCAATTATCTCTTCTTATAGCTGCGGTACTTTTTACTGAACTTGCTCTTATACAACATATCCTTGTAAATCTTCTGGATTTAAGTTATAAACTTAGTTGTGTTATGCACATTCGATTTTTTTAGTAAGTTGAAATACAGTTTAAAAACACTTCAAACATGAACTACATCCACATGGTAACTATTTGTATATTCTCTTGTCTTAATTGAATTGTTTTTTACAGTTTGGACACTGATTGCTATCCATTTATAAAGATTAAAAAACAATTTAGTATAAAGAAACTAATTATATTGAAATAAAAATTGAAAGATTATTTTTATTATTTAAAAAAAAGATTTAACATAAATAAAATTTAAGATGGAATTAAAAAAACTTTTATGCTACTCAAAATATTTTAGTATTTTTGAATTAAAAAACAATTTTAAATTAAATAAAATTATATAAATATATATTTACCTAATATATATACAATTAAAAATTCCATTCAAGAAATAAAATAAGAATGCTCTTAAAATATTATAATAATTAAAAAAATGTATTAGATACCATAAAAATAAACTTGTAATACATAAAGATAATAGATTAATGACTTAAGTATAACGAGATAAAAAAAATTAAATAAATAAAAATTATTAAAGAGTGTGAAGTTCTTTTTAGTCGTGCAGTACTTTCATGATTAATATTTCATATTAAGAATAATGTTTTCATGCTTCTTGATATAATTCTATTAACTCAATGAGATATGTCGTCTTCTCCAAATGGGAAATCTTTTTTTATAGATGAATCTCGAATTTTTAATTAAATGTACTTGTCTTCTTGTAAAAAAAATTAAATAAAAATGATTATTAAGTTATCAGTAGGTCCTTTAATTAAATGTTAATAATGCTAACGAGAATTCTCAAGAAAGTTAGGCTTATCTCTTCCTAGTATGTCCATTCTTTTCTGCCTTTGTTGTAGTTGCATTTATTGTTAAATTGCTCATAATGTAGTATACACTTCACCAAAATTTTAATGGTTCTCCTGACAAATGCCAACATACATTTTTTTAATATAAAAATGATTATGGAAATTTAACAAATTATAACTATCAACAAAAACATATTAAAAATTAGAAGATCTATGAAAAAAATATTTGTACATATATTCGATGAAAACTATTTAAAATAATTATATATAAATTAAACAAAAAAATGTAGGAAATACTAAAAAACATCTTTTATAAAACTCATAAAATATAAGAATAATTATGAAAATAATATACTTACAACCACGTCATCTTTAAAAAAAATAATATTCCTATTAAACTTAACAATAACTTCCCAATGAACCAGAAAAACTTAAAGTGTTTCTTAAATATTTGAAACTTTAATATTATAGAATAAGCTTAAAACATAAAAAATAACAAAAAGCTACAAGAAATCGAAGAAATTACAACTAAAAAAGAATAAATATGAAAATATAGTTAAATTCATGTTTAACCTACATTAAGAATTTATAAAGATTAATAACTTACTAAATAAATATAAATCGAATTATTAACTAAAAAAGAGCATTAAAACTTCACACTTATTAGAAAAAATATAATGCTTTTTGAAGTACTTCATAAGATCAAACTAACAACACTTAAAGCATGTAAACAAATCAGATAGAAATTTATATAAGACCACAAAAAGAAATAAGAAAAAAATTATGAAATCAAATGGCTTCAATAGAGTAAAATCTGAAACAATGATGATCGAAAAAGAAATTAAAAGAAAAAGAAGTAAACAAAATGAAAAAATCTGCTTTAGAGGATAAAAATATATAAATCGCTAACATAAGAAAGTTATAAATGAAACGAAAAAAAAATTAATCGAAGTTTAAAAGTAATCTATAAAGAACCGAGTGTAGAAATGAACAACCGATTAAGATCTAAAAATCAAAAAAATCAAAAAAATCAAAAAAAACTATTAATGCTGAAGAAAGAGTTTATGAATGAATTAAAAAATCAATTAATTTACGAGGCTTCACCATTGATAGTTGAACCAAAAATTAAGAGAAAATCAAAAGTAAGAGTATTCTTGGAAATTATCTTATCAAGCCAGAATCTTCTAAATTTTCTTTTATTTATTCTAAATTTTTCTTCCAATAGATTCATTATATCCTAATCTGAATAATTAGATTCAATCTCCATCATTAGGTCTTTTTAAAACAGTAGAATTCTATTTCTATCTATTACTTTTCCAACTCTTTCATTTGTCTTTAGATAGTTAAGCTATCTGTTAGTCTTTTCTGAGGGCATCGCAAGTTCCTTTCTACATTTTCTTAGAATTGTTATAAAGTTGCTAAATCATATTTTTATTTTTGTCCTCTTGATAAATTATTATAAATTTAAATATGCTCGTTGGATCCTGCTCTATAGTCTTTACCATTTTTTTTCTAATAAGTAAGAATTTTTTAAATATAACACCATTTTCTTTTCTCTTATATATCTTTCAGAAAATTTTTAATGTGATAATCTATTTCTTTTTTTTTTGATTATTTGTAGAGTTCGTATCAAATTTTCGAATTTGTAATTTCCTCATACTATTTCTTCAAGAATGAGGTTTAAGAAGGATTATTTTTATTAGTTATTACTGATAATTACGTTCTCGAGATTTTCTATTAACTATTCTCTTTCTTCTTTGTATTATCTGCAATCTTCTATTATATGGCCCTCATCTTCCTTTCTATAATTGCAGAATTAAAATGTTTCACTCTCTATTAGATTTTGTTCTTTCTTTTCATTGTTTATTCTGCTCCATTACATTAGGCCCTTAGTCTAAATAAGTATCAAATTTCCTGTTTTCTGTGTTTGTTGAATCTTAGATAGTTTGGCATTCCTTGTATGAATTGTTCAATTAATTCACTCTAATTTTTTGCAGGTGATCATATTCTACATTGTGTAATGGAATTTAAAACATTATGGAACTTTATCGCTTTTTATCATTAATTTTCCATCTATTCCTTTTCATTTTTCTTGTATTATTATTTCGTCATTGAGTATGTTTCAAATATAGAGTTATTCCTCTTTGCTAATTGACATAATCACCCATCCAATGTTGATTCTTAGTTAAGGAGCAATTTTCTTCTGAACATTAACATACGTTATCACATATAGTATTGTAGTTTAAGGAAATCCAGTTAATTCTCCAGGATTTCGTTTTATGCACAAAAAGTTCCATCTAATACAACTCTTAATGATCTAAGCTGCATGATTTCCAATTTTTTAATTAATTATTAAAATGTAATATTTTCAATATTTAAGAATATTGAGACATAGTTGCTATAGATATAGTTTAGACTATAAATATTACAAATATGTTGAAAGATAAAAATTTGTAAATGTCAATCAAGCTTCTTCTTGCTCTTTCTCTATCATATATTTTTATTTATTTTCTTGATGAAATTTTTCTTTTTTTTCTTCTAGAAACTCTTCTAATAACTCATCTTGTAGTTTAAACATTTCAAGACACTTTTTTAGTATATTGGAATTAAAATTTTTGATGAATTTGTCTATTTTAGGAATTTGATTTTTTGAAAAATGTTTGCTTATATAGTTTTAGTCATAAAGAATTAGTTTCTTTTTGTCTTTTTCTTTAAGAGCTTTATGACTTTCGAATTCCTCAATAATATCTGCATTTTATTAGCAATAAAAAATATGATCAGTTTCATCAAAGTCTTAGTCACATAAGCAAATAATGCTATATCTAACGTTAATGTAGCGATTACTGAGTTTTTATTGAAAATTATCAGAAACATTTCTTAATTTATAGATGGAAATAGTCTCACTAATATAGTGTTTACTATATTCAGTGTAAGTAATTTCAGGAAATACACTTTAATTATTTTCTATTTAGTCTATAATTCTTTTTGCTATTGGCATAAGTGTAGTTCTAGAGAGACATTCCATTAAGAATTTATATTTTATTTTTTATTCCATGAGTTTATAAAAATCCATATTATTCTAAACATGTGACATGTCAAAATTATACAAATCGATACATTTCTTTATATGTTTTTTGTATGGTAAATTAAATTTAATGCCTTTTTTCTAATAAAAAAGTAGTGTCTGAGTTAGGATTTTCTTTGTAGTATTATATTAATTTTTAATAAAAGTGCATTAACTTTTGAGTTGCCTTATGTGTAAAAGGAAGCCACTTTAGGTCAATAAAGCATGACTCACTGAATGTGAATTCTTAAGATCTAAACGCCTGTCTTGAAATAAGCCTTTACGATTTTGCTATCTTGCTTTTTATTCCTTTAATTCCAGAAATAGTACCTCACGGAGTAATATCACTTCCATATTCAACTTTAGGCAAAATAAAAGTTCTACAAAGTGTTTTGAAGCTGACAGGGGATATTAATCCATATTTAGAAAATATTACACTGCTGTACAATGTAATTTATAATTTTATTTTATTCCTAACTAATATCCTAAATAGTTAACTTCATCTTTTTAAGCAATTGAAATTCCATTGAGCTTTAGAGTAATAGAAGGTTAGCTTTCTTTTTATTTATTTTTTTTCAAGAATTCTACCACTTCACATTTATCTACATTAATTGTAAGTTTTACTCAATCAAAAACTGTAGATGTAGCTTGTAATAATTTTTAGGCATTTTTCTAGGAAGAGGATATTTGGATTAATTCGTCAGCAAAGGCTCGTACTACGAAAGTTTTAGATAATATTGTAAATCCTAATTTCTTCTGATTATCTTCTAAATATCTTATAACAATATCATAGTATAAAATTACAAGTACAGGTGCTTGGCTACTTCCTTATAGTAATCCATTGTTATATTTAATTGTTCTTGTAAGATATCCATCAATTATAAACTTAGCATCAACATTATCATAAAAAGATTCTAGTGCCAATATTTGGTCCAAAGGTAACCTAAATCTTTTAAGATGATACAAAAAGTAATTTCCTAGATATGCTATCAAACATTTTCCCATCATCTATTAAAGTAGCTATTAATTACTTTTTATGAGATCATCTACGATGTAAGTCTATAATTTACTAAATAGTTCAAATTTGCTAAGTAGTGGAGCGTTTACGAATAAATCTAAATTAGGCTGGATGTAAAATGTTCCGTTTATAAATATAATTTTAAAGTCTTAATGTTAGAGCTTTATCATAAATTTTAACTAGACAGTTCAATAAAGCGATAGGTCGTCAATTACATCAATTAGTTTTGTTTCCCTTTTTGAAAATCGGAAGAATGCTTATTTTTTTAATTGCATTAGGTATTTTAAATGTTCTAAACATGTTATTAATGAAACTTGTAATAATTTGATGCAAATCTTAACCTCCATATTTAATAAGCTCAGCTTTTAGACCTTCATTAACTGTAGCTTTATTATTTGCAGGCTAAGATATAATTTTTTTAATTTCAAATCACGTAAAAAGAGGTATATTTTATAAATGACTTATCTCCTAATTTAAGATAAAAGATTTATTTCTAAATATTCCATCTATTTTTTTATTTTAAAAGTTAAAATCTATCTTACTTATTTTAGAATGTTTATCAAAAACGTTAGTTTCCCAATTTTCAAATTGCTGTTATTAGTTAAAGTTAAAATTCATCTAATTACGAATTTTAAAGTTTATATGATTCTTAGCTTGTTTAAACATTATTTAAGCATTTTTGTTAAGATCTTTATATTTTTCCTTAGCTTTTTATTTTTTTTCATTTCCAAAATTTGTGAAGATAATGCTTATAAGATTAAATTTTAAGCTAGTAAAGTTTGATAACTTCTTAATTATGACGTCCATACGAAGCTAATGCGTTCTATATATGCAATATTATCCTTTTTTACTTGAACAAATAACGTAGCTAAGTAACTTGGCAATTGATAATAGGCTTTTCTTTGATTTTAAGATGCAAACGCAATCTCAACATTATAACTAATAAGATTGCAGATAAATTAGTACTAATCCCCAACACCGTTTAAATCAAGTTACTAGAATTGATAAAATTATCCCAAAAATAGTTTAATAATAGTTTCTCTTGTCCAGATCCTATAATTTAGAAATTTTAAAGAGTAATCCTTATAGTTAATCTCTTTCACTTCTTTTTAAATTATAATTTAATGTAATACTTAACGGATAATAATCAGTATGCAAACCCGAATCTTGGATAACTTTATAGTTAACGAAATCATCAGAAATTAAATGTTAAGTTGCCAAGAAGTAGTCATTACAATAGCATTCATTATTCGCTCTTTGAATAAATGTGTTGGACTCATCATCATTTAAAATTATTAATTCATTTGCTTCTATAAAGTCTAGTAATCTTTAAGTATTATTATTTATTTGTGGTGAATTGTTACCGTAGTTAGGAAGTAAGGTATTAAAGTCGCTACAAAGAATAGTAGGGTTCTGGTCACTATTATTTATGATATTACTAAGGTATTCATATGCAATGTCCTTATAAATATTTGATTTTTCATTTGTAGGTAAATGACATGATGTAATTATTAAATTTCCAACTCTCACGCTTATAAAATGTCCAGGAAGATTTGAGAAATCTAATTCATATTAATAAGAATCAAGCCACTTATTTACTAATAGACATACTCCACCTGCACGAGTATTTGCGTTTTAGTAATAGGTACGATATTGTTCTATAACAAAATTGGGCAATATGTTTATTATGTTCATGTTTCATTTATTGAAAAAATGTCAAATTCATTATCAAGGATGAATTATTATAATGCCTTCTGTTTACTAGCTAATGAGCTTATATTTACATATCTTATTTTTATTTTCTTAGATTCTTGCGCTCCACCAGGGAGTCCTCCCTAATATATGCAATCATATTTAGTTCCTTATGAATATCTTTAAATATGTACCAATTCTTTTTTATACTCAGGGTGCTGGTGGAAATATTAGATCAAAATGTAAATTACTTAAATCGAATAAAATTCTAGTAGTTTATTGTCTATTTTAATAACAATTTAGGTACTATCTACAGTGCCTTGAGTTAATTCTTTATTAATTGTTATATACCTTCCTTGAACATTGCTCATTTAATATTAGTTCCTCCTTCACGAATCTTGTCTAATAAAGTTTTAGAGTTGAGGAGATTTAAAATTTTATTATCGAATTATCTTTTCACTTTCTCTTTCATTTTTTCATTAGTGCGTTTAGCTGGAGTAATTTAAATTCAGCCTCCTTCATGTTTTATTTTTAAAGGATTTTATTATTTAATAACAGTGCGATTCTAGTTTTCGATATAATTAATGTTTGCTTAGCTCATTTAATTTTTTTATCAAGGGCTTGATTTTTTAATTAATTTCAACTAAAAAAGTTTTTGGACCGGAAACTCTTTTCAGATTGCACGACTCGAAGCTCTCTTTTTATGGGATAACGGGGATATAATATTGTGCTCCAGGCACAGCTTCTAGGGAGCTCCATCGCTATTAGCAGCCAGGCTTCAAGCCTCTACCAAGAGCGGATAATCTCAAAGACAGCTTTCCCTTCAGAAAATGACTCTGACCAGGGACTTTCTCAGCGACAGGATAGAAACTTGTTCCTACCCATAAAACCAGAAAATTTAATCACGAGGGTCATTCTCAGCTCTCACCATCTTTTCGATTATTATTAAGGCTTGATTTTTAGATCAAATAATTCTCTCATTAATTATTCATTAATTTCTTATTATTTTCTTAAGCTTTACTCAAACTTTTAATTGTTACAAATGAAATTCATATTTAGCTAATGAAAGAATTAATGGAGTTTTATATAATTCTCATCAAGCAAATTTATCTACCAAACTTGATTTTATTATTCAATTTTTATTATGCTAGATGAACCATTTGAACATTAAGCTTTAACTTATATTTTTTTATCCTAACTTATATTGTCAGTTTAAGTTTGACTAATTTTATATGAATTTACTTCTGTTTAAGTTTGTATTTCAACTTGAATTATTTTTTGTATTTGTAACTGATTAGTATTCATTATTTTATTATTTTCTAATTCTCTTTTTTTATATTAATATATCTTAAACGATATTTTATTTTCATTGTAACTCTGTTTTCAACATCATATATTACTTATTTCCATTTTAATATTGCTTTTCTAATTATTTAGTCAAATATAAAATTTAATTCTATATCATTAAACACGAATCAATAGATTATTGATTTAAGTATTTATAATCTTATAGTTAAGCTTCAGTGTTTATTTTTGTTTAATAAGCTTCTTAAAGTTCTTGCTAGATATGCTTTAATGCTTATTCTTATTATTTATATAATTCAATTTAAACTTGCATAAAGTTTATTTCTTTATGGGTTAGTATATCACTAGATTATAAATTAGTTTGTATTTATTTATGACTTTAACTAGTTCTGCTTAAGTAAATTATTCATTGCTAAGAGTTTATTCAATATATTTCTTTATTTCATCTGTTTAAATTAACTCTTCTTTTGATCTATCATAATTTACTTATATTGATTATTCATTTCTTGCAGAAATGCTTATACTAGTCTAGACTATTTAATTAATAAGGCAAATTTAGGAATTTGCTTAAACTTCTTTATCTAAAAATTATATTTAATTTGTTGCAAAATTTAACTGTTTAGACCGTATTTTTAATTATTATTACTCTTATAGAGATATAATATAAAATGGCTGGCTTCAAGAAGGGTTTTTTTACCACCTCCTCAGAACAGGAGAGAAAACCAGAAGCAAATATTTTCATCACGTCTTCTTCAACTTAACGTTCTTCTTAATAAAAATAACCAGGACAACAAAATAAATTAGAAGAGTTAATAAAAAATACTAACTCCTACCAATTAAAATAAAGCGGACTTCTTCCATCAAAGGACAAGCAGGAACTGAGACAAAAATTCAGAACAGAAAAGTTGACACAGCTCTCAACGCCTCCATTGAAAACTGAAAAAAGAGACCACTCAACTGAATCGATAAAAATAATAACGAAGAAATAAAAAATAAACAAAGAAGGTAAAGTACGATAGTTTAATATAGATCCTATTACCTTTTATTTAGACAACATTGAAATAGAACAAATGAACTCTGAATAAATGAAACAGCTGATTCATCTACTTATTAGAAACATAAAAAAACTCGAAGAGGAATTAAACTCCCAGAAGGAAGAGATGTTTACAATAAGTCAGGATCTGATAAACCATGAAGATGATGACGAAGTCCATATGGTAGACCGAAGAGCTAAAGTCAGAGTCTATGAGTCAATTTAAAATTTAGAGAATGATATTTGAGTAATGCAATAGCAAGACGAGAAAAACTGAGTAAAATTAGATTCCAGACTTAAATTAATAGAAGAAAACCTGTAGAAGCCTTCTTAAGGAATTCCAATGGAAATAGAGAAACAAGAAAATATATTTCCTAGAGCAAGGAAAAGATGTTACATTTGCAACAGCACTTGACATCTATGGCGAAAATGTCCCCAATAGAAAAGAATAAGAATGAATATTTGGAGTAATATTAACTATTAGCAACTGAAATGGCGAGTGACGGAATTCTTCCCATCGGGAAATGGGAAAATTTGAAAAAAAAATTCTTAACTCAGACTATTAAAAAGAGAGAAGTCCAGGAAAAAGAGCACAAGGAATGAACATGCAGGAAAGGAGATTTTATACATTTAAAACTTCAATTAAGCCGGAAGGCGAACAGTTATTTTAATGATTTAATGATTTAATTACTCTTATAGATCTAACATTAGCATCTAATTTTCATTTTTGATTTCCTTTATTTTCTTAGCAATTTTATTTATATAAGTCTTATACTATTCAAAAATTGCTTCATAAGAACTGTTCATGACTTAAATGCTTAGATTATTTTATATAAGAATAGTGTTTAGTTTTTCTAAAGAATTGTCATTATCTGCTAATTTTTATATTTTAATCTCGAGTTCTTTTACTTCATTTAGAAGTGTTTCATTTTATTTTTCAACTTAAAGAGTATCTTAAATATCCATAGTATTATTTACTGTTTTTAACTGGTTAGAAAATGAATTATCAAAAGTATCTATGTAGAGGATATTTTTGATATGAGTGTTGAGACTGAGGTACCAATCTAGTTTTTTTATCTATAAATATATTTTTGAATCTTTAGAATTCTTGTTAGTTAATTTCCACTTCTTAAGAAATTTTGAAGTAATTTTAACGGAATTCGAAGGAACTTGTTAACTGGAGATTAACTACAACTATTTAGTAAAGCTCTTAACTAGTTTATAATATGCTTTACGGATTTGAGTTGAAATGAATCAGGATCAATTTTTAGAAAGTAGTCGAGCATCTGCCTATGCTCATTTGATTAGATGGCAACTTCTTTATTTTTAGGTAAAGAAGAGTCATCAAGTTTAAATCCCGCAATATTTAGAAAAAATTCATTTTTTATATTTCCAATTTTTTTAAAAGATGAATTTCCTATAGCTTCCTCTATGAATGGAATACACTCGCTTCCATAACTAAATATTTGATTTATAAAAAATTTTATTATTATAAATGCATTATATGGAGTGATTCTTTTCTAAATTGTTAATTTGCTTAAATCTCATGCTTGGATTTTCTGGTATTCTTAGATTCTTGACTCCAGATGTTTTTAATATTAAATATTTTCTTATATCCAATGACCCAAATACATAACCTCCTTCACTTTTTCTATTACTATACTATTTATCATAATTATCTCTTAATTTTGTCATACAATACCATTTCATACCATTCATTTTGTTTTGTCTGCAATTTATAAATTATAGCGTTATGATCATTATTATAGTATATCAGTCATATCTTCTAGTTAATCTAGATGAACTAATGCCACAATATCATTAGCATATGCTAGGGCGCCTACATATCTTACTTGTGTTCCCTATTCCGTTTCAGTCTGCATTGTAATACCAACTTCTTTTTCCTTTAGTTCATTCAATAACTAAGTTAATATTATAAATATAAAACGGATGTTGGCTGCGTCAGCCAAACTAGTAGGTAATCTGGTGCAGTGTATAATGCACTGCGAGTAATCTCGTACTAGATACTACCACAGTGAAGGGTGGATAAGCTCCGTCGAGACAAACCTAACTTATCCTGAGGGTTCTCTCTAGCAGTATGAAAGTTTGACTGACGAGCCTTCTAATTACCGACTTAATAACTAATTCTTATTTGGATTTTATTCAAAAAGACTGAAGCATTTGACTCAAGATTAAAGAATAATTTTTAATAAGAAGATTCCCCATTTTGAGAAGTTGACATGGCTCGTCGGACTTCTAGAATTTTAACAAGAAACATGAGAACATTTTTCTTAATATTAAATTTTAATATTGAAAGAGCTACGCGCCATTGAGGTGCTACGCGCTCTATAATCATTTTTATTTATTTATTTATTTATCTATATTGAACAATCTCGGGGAGCAGACACATCCTTATTTCACTCCGTTTAAAGTTTCAAATTCTTCAGAGATAAGATCATTTATTCTTAATCTTATGCTCTCCTCTTTATATATGTCTGCTAGGAATCTTATAATTCATTCAGGTACTTCGATCTTATTCAGTATTTTTCATATATCTGATCTAATTACTGAATCAAATGCTTTTTTAATATCAATAAAAATTACGATAGTCTCTTGATTGTTATAATATAGTCATTCAAGTATTGTTCTTAGATTTAATATTTATTGAGAGTATGATTTACCTACTTTAAATCCGTACTACAATTCCTCATCACATCTTTATAAGTAAGGATTTGATTATTCAAATAGTCAGAGATCTATGATTTTCAAAAGGTGATTTATAAGTGATATGGGACGGTAGTTATAGGGTCATCTGTGTTTCCTTTTTTGTGTAGCAATATAAAGTAGGATTCTTTAATCTGTTTAGGTATTTTCCCCGATTTAATTATATTTTAATTTAATTTTGCAGTTATATTTATTAAATTCTCTCCTCCGGTTTTTAATACCCCTAATTAAATTTGATCTGGTCCTGCAGTTTTTCATTAGCTTACTTTATATAGACATTTTTTAATGTCTTCTATCTAAACTATTAGTATATTTTTATTTTTTTATTTTTCTGGCATGTTATTATTTCCATTATTATATAGATTTTTCCACCAATTCTGAAAATTTTTGTTATCTTCCTCATTTATCAGTGTTCAAGCAGTAAACTTCTTTTGTCTAGTGTACTTTTAATTTACTTTTCAAATATCATTCATATTTCCCTTGAATAATTTAGTCAAATTAACTATTGAATTAGTTTCTTTTATCTTTTCTTACTTGTTTTCTAAATCTACTTCTGGCTTCTTGTCTCATTTTTATGTTGAGCGCAATGTCCCCTTTTCCTTATCTTATAAGATTTTTCACTGTTTTTGCTTATTTTTTTAATTTTCTTCTTAGATTTTTGTTTCCTCAGAGCAATTGAATTTTTTTATTATTGACTTATGTATCCACATATACTCTCCACTCCTTACTATATTTTTTCTTTGATGTTTTATAATAGTCTTAATTTTTATGTTTTCAAAACTCATTTATTCAATTTAGTCTACTCATTTCTTGAATTAATCATATCTATTTTCTTTTTAGTTTCTGATAGAATAACTTTTTACTTTTGTAGATTTTCTTTCCTTTATTGCATAATTTATTGCTATTAATCATTGGCTAGTGATCTCCTATAATTCTTTTTTGCTAATTATATTAGGTGCAATGTCTTAATCTTTCAAAAAATAGTCAATTTCGAAACTTTTTTTACCTCCATTTGTGAAAAAATTGGGTTGTCCTTGGGATCTTAGCATTATAGCTTAAATTCTCTCATTATGCCTAATAGATATTGACCAGGTAGGTTTAATTCATTGGTAGGAATTATGGAATGTGCGCATTAAGATCACCAAGTACTAATACTTTTAATCCGTCATTCCTCTTCCTGTATATAAAATATTGAAGTCCCTCATAAAAAGGAATAAGCTATTCGTGCTCAGTTGTTGTAGGTGAGTATACGTTTATTAAAGCCAATTTATTGTCTAATCTTATACATATTATTCTATCTCCTTAAAGCAAATCTGCTTAGTTAAATCCATCTACCTCTCATTCCTTATTTCTTTTCGTATATTCTTCCTTTATGTAAAAAGCCACTCCTTTGCTGTCTTTTGTTACTGTCTTCAAGATTATTCTATATCGTATATTTATGGCATCTCTGCAATCTCCTCTATAAATATTTCTTAAATAGCCATTATATCTGCTTTTTAAGATCGAATAAGAGAATAATAAGCCAATTGGATAAACTAAAGAGAAATATTTTAGGAAAAAATGTTACATCTGCAGGAGAACAGACCACCTATGGAGACGATGCTGGAAGAGAAAGAATATTTAATAGAAAATATGGAATGAGTTCACCCTTTATTCCATCTTGTCCAACTGTCTTGCCATTTGGAATTTGTTGAATAATTTTTTGAATTTCTTAAAATTTGAAAAGTTCACAATTTTATAAGTTAGAAGATGGGTAATTGATAAATTAAGGATTTCTATAAATGAGATCTATTGTCCGTTTACTAAAATTAAGTTGTTCCTATGTTACATTTTAATGTTTGTTTAACACAAAGGTTTCTCATTTATCAATAAAGGAGTTACTAAGTTCTTCATTAAAATTTCATTTAATTCCTTATTTTAGGGTTTATTATCTTTTTCGCCTGACAGAACATCGTTCGTTGATTTCCATTTAGTTTGAGAAATTTACCTTTAGCCTGAAGTTTTTTCCATTTTCAATAAGAACGCATATATATATTTTTTAATTTTCTGGCTACAGAATGAGCTTCGGTTACTGTTTAGTTAGATCTTCTTTGTATAAACATCAATTTCTTATACTCCTAATTTGCTCTTTTAGCAGCTATATACTTCAAAGTGATATCCAGAGGCAGTTTGTTGTAATTAGTATTTTGTTTAACTACTCCTATTATGTTCATTGCACTATTCTAAAGTAAGTTTGTGATGAAACCATATTATGAGTCTAAGTTGTCTGAATCTACAGTCAAAAAACACGAAAAACTACCTTAAAATTGATTTTAGTAATTTTATCTGTCCATTGGATCAAGTAACTTATCAATCTTATAGAGTAATGGTTGTTATCTTGGAACATTTGTGGTTTCATTGTAAGCAAGAGTCACAGAAATAGGAATATGATCAGTGGTTAGTTTGTCATATTGAGCCTAGAAATCGTTGAATTAATCAATATTCAAGTGTTGGGTTGCCAAAATGTAAATATTATTGATTAGCTCTATGAGTGAACGTATTTGCTATAGGGTCATTGGTAATCTACAAATCATTCTGTTGAATAAACTATTTTAATTGGGATGTATTTTCATAGTTGTTTAAAGGATTACTACCAGTTTACTAGTAGTGCCTTAAAGTTACCAAGGAAGATACGAGCATTATGGTGAAACGCATTAGATATTTCATTGAGAATGTCATAGACTTCATATTTCATATCTGTTGTCTTGTTGTTGTCTGGCATGTAGCATGAAGTAAAGAGTATGAAATTAAAAAATGATTTAATTCTATATATTTACTCAAGGCAAATTAATTATCTAGAAAGGTAGTTATTAGTTTCATTGAACAACTTACAGTAATTATAAAAATGATTGAGAATTATAATGCATATTTATAATAACTTTTTACTATTCTTCATAAACTCTCCTAAAATGCATTTTTTTCTAAATCTTTTAAATTAAAAATTAAATATTTAGGAGATGCATAGTTTTTTCCAATTAAATTGCATTATTAAAGTAAAAAAGAGAATATATAAAGAGATTTGAAATAAAAAAGAATATGTTTAATAGAAGGACTGGAAATAAGCAAAAAAAAGTATTTATGTGTGTTTTAATTCTGATAATAACTATTAGAAATTTCAATAAATTGAAAACAATTTTAGGTTAATAAGATTAAATTACATAAAATTAAGGAAATAGAGAAAAATGATAGTGAAACTATTATAAAATATGGTAAAATGTAAAAATATATCAACTATCTAAGAATCTTGTATAAAAGATGTTTATAAGCATCGCCAAATAAAATTAAATATTTAATATATTTTAAATTCAACTGCTTATAACTTATTTATTAGCTTAATGTATAAACTTTGTACAAAAACACTTTATTTTGAAATATAGATAAATTAAATTGAATAGATGTGTTTAAATTTATAATCCATATTTAAAGCTTAAAAATTAGAACATTTTTTAATTGCAAAAATATAAAAAATAAGACGATAGTATTTTATAAAACGATTATTAAACTTTTTACTCTAAATAACATTTTTGCCTTTTTACTTAAACTTCGAACTCAGAAATGAAATAATAAAATTATTTTTTGTAATATCTCCTAATTTTCTTAATTGATGATTTTATATATTTTTATTTTAAAATATATAAGGCATTATACTATCATTCTGGAAAGAAACTCTGCAAAAAAATGTAGAAACTTCACACATTAGTTAGCTGTTCTTAGCATACCAAACATCGTTCTACTTTTATTTCGTAGCTTAGCATCTCTTAAGTTTACCAATTCTATTAATTAATTAATTTCAACTTAAAGGTTTTGGACTGCAACTTCTTGCAGTTTAACGACCCCAACACTCCCTTCATGGGATAACGGGGATATCCTGTTGCTTTCGAAAAGTAGCTGCCAGGGAGCTCCATCGCTATGGGCAGTCAGGCTTCAAGTCCCTACCAGGAGTGGATAATCAAAAGGAAGGCGTTCCCTTGCAAAGGTTGACTTTGACCAGAGACTTTCTCAGCGACAGGAAATGAACTTATTCCTAGCCATAAAACAAGAAAGTATGATTTAGAAGGTCAATCTCAGCTCCCACCATTTTTTAATTATTTTACCAAATTCTATTAAGCATTTAATGCTTGTTAAAAACAAAGTTCTCTCATGAATCAACGAATTAAGTTCTTGATTAAAATACATTTGTTTCTTATTTTTGGATTAAGAATCTTTTTCGTGAGAACATAATTTTGGTTCTTAAGAGTATTTCCTTTAATGTTTTTATCATATTTACGAAATCGAAATTATCGAAAATATTTCATCTTATTAATTCGTATCCTTAGAGAAGCTCCTATAATCAATTTTTTTTAAAGAATTCAATAAGTTGAGAAGTGAAGCTTTAGATCTAAAGTATATGTATACTTAACTTCACATATTAAGTCCTGTTTACATAAAATAGTTTACAAAATATTCTTATTAAACCATTAAAAGCCTGTTCATAATAAAAAACACAGTTAATGTTTATCTTTTCAAACTTTCTGTATTAAAAGGCTTTTTTTAATCTGACTACCAGTTTTTTAAGTTTGATTATTTTTATTACTGTTGATTAGCAAAACCATTATCATCATTAATAAAAATATTTCTTAAAGCATTTTTAATTATTTAAGTAAAAGCAATTTACTATAAGGAATTTTCATTTTTTAACTATTTTATTATGATATTTAATAATACTCAATTATGAGCATGCTGTTCTTTTAAAAAGAGAATAGTAAATCTCATTAATTTGGTTTATAATTATAATTGTAAAATTACAAAAAATATTCTAAATCTAATAAAAATATAATAAGCATTTATTGTACATAGAAAGCACTATATTTTAGACTTTTTCAGAAATTGAGCAAAAATAATTAAACAGTAATAAAAGATTTATTTATTTTATATATCTAAAAGATATTATGATTAGTTAAATATTTTTATTTTAATTATAACTTTAAAAAAAATTTTGCAAGACAAAAAATATCTAAATTTTGAGAACGATATAATATATTGATTTATAAATAGATTTATTAAAACTATTATTCTTTTTATAGCATATTTAAAACTTTAAATGCATTTATTTTGAAGGAAATTAATAAATCACTGAAAATATTTAAACATTTTTTCTTTTTAAATAATTATTTTTAATTTTTAATTATCATAAAATAATTATCAAAAAACTTCTTTAGTCTTTCTTCATAATATATAAATTATTTTTTAGAGCAAATAGTTATCTTGGACTTTCTAAAACATTATTACTATTTTATATATATATACTTTTTATTTCTTTATTTCAATTATTTCTTCTTTGTATTTTAATTTTACAGTTTTACTAATTTGTATAATTTATAAAAGTTTTTATCTATTTTTTAGCCAAATTACATATATTATTTATAAAAATAGCTTTTACTAGAATGTAATTATTATAGTTATGTTGTACAAAAATATTCTGCATTTATATTTTTTTGTAAAATTAAATTTACTTATTTTCAGGAATTATATTTTACATTTATCATATCTTTTATAGTGAAAAATAATATCGATTCAAATAAAATTTTAAAAGATAAGATAAATAAAGTGATTATGAGGCTTATCATTGATAAGTTTATAAGTTTCTTTATTAGTGATTGGATTGTTTCGTTCAATCGCAGAATCATTCCACTCGTCTTCAGATTTCGCCTTTTCTATTACGTAACGACTTACGCAAATTTAACCTTTCTTAGCAACAGGAATCATGCTATATTCTGTTTTTGCCAAAACATTTAATTTTTTCTTCTTTTTTGAGCATTTAGTATATCTAACTATAATTATTCTCCATTGTATATCTTTTTGTTGTAGATTTTCATAATGGAGAGCAGTAAATTTATTCATATTATTTATTTCTTTTAGGTATTTAGTTTTTTTTTCTTCTAAAAATATAAACATGCTCCGAAAATATACCAATTTCTAACAGTAGAAGCTTTTCTTTTTTCAATTTTTTGAGCTATGATCTCATTTTTATATTTTTAGAATTTTTTCCTATTAGAAAGAATTTTTAATTTTGTTCTTCAATTACCATAAGTCTGCTATTAGAATTGTGATAGGAAAGGAGTTTACATAATTATTCGGTCTAATAATTTCTTCTATTTTTTATTCTGTTTTTCCCAGTTGTTAATTAACTTGCGACATTGAAGCCTTAATGTTTATTTCCGTTTTTAATAATTGTTTTCTTTTTATAGTTTTTGTATAGAATAGGTTAGAGAATTGATTCATTTTAATTTTTGGAATTATTGTTAAATTAAATTACTTACTAGTTGATATAGAGTCAATTGATTTCTTTTTATTTCTTCTCTTGTTTTTAGTCTTTATCAATCCTTGCAAGAATTTAATAAATGATACTTTGACTTACAATAGAAACATTTTTTAACTTATTTTTTTTCTTTAGTCCTTGGCAGAATTTTTCTTTCTAAGATTTCAATTCGTTTTAATATTTCTGAATTTTTATCTTCATCATTATTAATATGATTTTGTTAAATAATAGGTTATTAATCTTAGACTATCATTCTATTTGTTGTCTTAACGCTTTATTAAGATTAAAGATACAGTTCTTATTCAGTCACTACTTTGTTTTATATTAACTAATTTTTTAATATTATTATTTCATTATTTAGATCTTCAATTGTGTTCATAAATTCACGAATTCTTTCCCCTTGGTTAAATATTATTTCATCGAAATCCGTTATTTTTTAGTTTAGTTTCTAAAATTATTCCATTGCTAATAGTACTGTCTTTGTTTACTTTTCTTCCTGTTTTGAAGGTCCCACCATCACTTTACCTTGGGAAGATGAACTAGACTCATTCTGTTTCTCTTCTTGTCTGAATATTTTGGCTACTTAATTTCTAGGTTTTCTAGCTTAATTCTTAGAAAGCCTTAGCGACTATTCCATTTTTTCTTATTGTTAAATTTTTTTATTTGCTACTCCAAGGGAGTAAATTTCAATCAGTGAATTTTATAAGTTGATATATCTGTTAGTTCTTTCCAGGTTATTCCTTAAGAGCCATTTTATTATATAATATAATCTATTTAATTATTTTATCTTAGTGCTTTTTTCTAAAAATTAGGAATTATTTCGTTCAAAATAATTTTTAAATTTGAAACTATTACTTTTGAGGCATATTGAGCTTTTAATAGAGATTTATTAATTAGTCATAATGATTCTTTTAAAGAAGGGCTTGCATTGAATGATTATTATAATTATAAATTATTAATTCTTTCCTAAGTTCAAAATATATCAATTATTTTGATTTTAAATTATTTGATTATATAAAACATAATTCTTTCACTTCTAAAATGTTCTCACAATGTTTTATTACTAAACTTAGTTATTTTCTGTTAATTAATTTACTTCTTTAAAGCTTCTTAATGTTTGTGTATAGTTGTATTAGTTTTAATTTATTTAGGCTATTTAAAATTTATGGATGATTTACTAAAAGCTAATCAGATTATATTCAAAAATAATAAGATTTCATTTACTTTGCAATTTCTTTTTAGGTTCTATTTCAACTTATTCGTTAAATAATAGCATTTATAATTTTAAAAAAGCTTTATTTTAAACTATTCTAATCGTAAATCTCTTATATAATTTAACTTTTCACTTTTAAATTATTAGACTATGCTTATTTATCAATTTTACATTTTAGTAAAATATAGATATTCACTACCATTATATTACCGCTACAGTTTTCAAAATAGATCTGTAGAAATTTATACTGCTTATTATCTTTTAGCTTACTAGTCTATAGTATGAAAACGAAAATTTCTTTTTCATTATTTTATAAATAAATAACAATAAATAGCATTATTGAGCGCGTAGCATCTCAATGATGTGTAGCTCTTTGGTAAATATTTCTAAAGTTGAAAAAATCTTCGCTGAAGTCTTTCATAATACAAGCTTCCCCTTGTGAGTCCTGTCTTCTCTTCTCTTGGCTCCTACCAAGATTCTTGTTCGGTTCTTCACTCATGGGGTACTTCTTGGTAGTAGAATTAAATTTTCTTCTAAAATACTTTCTATAATAAACAATTACTATACTAAATGCTCTTTTTTTGAACTTTAACCGGAACCATTTTTGCTATAAGCAATGTTTTTGGTTTCGCTGTTTTTACTGTAATAAAGTAATAGTTTCTTACAAATGTTCTATTTATAGAATATTTAAGTTTTTATCAAAATATAAATAAGTTATAGAACTAAAAGCTATTATAGATATAGCTTTGCTAGGAATTTGTATAAAGTTTAAAAATATAATTTATTATTCTTGAAGCAGCCAAAATAATTTTTTTAGATAAGTCATTGGTAATTTTTATTAGGACAATGTACTAAAGGATCAGTACTAGCACTCTAAAAAATAATCAAAAAGCATAGAAACTAAAAATTTAAAAAGTTTTATTTGCTTTGATCAAGCTTGGATTTATAAATCGAAAAACTGGAATTAAAAAGTAATACTAAAATTGAAATTTCATATTAGTATAAAATACTATATATACTTTTTAACTAATAAGTAAACTATGGCTATTTCTAAAAGCAACAACATAATTTTAGCATATATTAAGAACTTTAAATCTTAGACTGAAAAAAGGAAGAGCATTTAATCAATTATTTTAAAAGAAAAAAGCATTTAAATTTAATTTTCGTTTCTGATGTAACTAGTAATAAACTAAGGGAAATTAAAAATTTCAATGCTTAATTATAGGTAATATAATTGCATCATTGGGATATTAATAATAAAAAAGTAAACGGGATCTTATTCACCGCTTAGAAGTTTAAGAGGGATAAAATTTGGTTTAAACTAAACCGAAGACTAATAACTAGTTGTTCGATTACTTAGGATATTGAATTACAGGTTATCAGTCCTTTATTTTAATAAAGACTTAGTTCGATTCTCCGCTTGTAAAGAATTACAATTTGTAAAGCAAGTCCTTAAGGATATGATAGTCAGATGGAAAGAATGGTCAATGATTAATAAAGAAAATGAGATTTTTCCTTTAGTGTAATATCTTCACAAAAAATAAGAATAAAAAGAAATCAGATAAATAAAAAACTTATAAGCATATATTTAATTTTATTTGACTATTTTAAGTATAAAAATGATTTTAATCGTGGATATAAGTCAAAGGTTATAAATATAAAATAGCTTTATAGTTAGAATAACATATTAATCCATCTTATAATTATCATTTATTAAATATATTAAAATGCATAAATTTATCTCTATTTTAGAGTAATTTACTAGAATTACTCTATAAATTATATAAAATTATAGCATTAATTTGGTTGTCTAAACTACATATTAATATCTAATTAAGAACAGACTTTAGTAATCTTGATTAGATTTAAAACTAGTTAAAAGGGATAAAAACTTTTGTATCTGTATCTTACTTAAAATAATTATGAATAGTAGATTTTATAATTTTTAGCTATTCTTAACTAAATTTTATTTTTCTAATTTGATAATTATAGTATTTCAATATGGCTGTAAATTTTATAATTTTAGCTTCATTTTATTCAGTTATTATATAATTTAATTTAAATAGGGTAGAAAGCCCTCTCCTTCGGATGCTGCTTGGAGACCCAGCATGGCAACAAAAAAATGAGCATGGACGGAGGATAAATCGGAAGAAGCGAAACGATACAAGAGAAGGAAGATGCGATAAACTGGATTACTCTGAATGCCAGGAGGAAATTTTCTTCATCATAGGTCGGGGAAATGTACACGTAATCGCATATTGCATCCTATGCTTTGGAAGGAAAAATTACAGGGATGTACTGCAGGAAGAGAAAACAAGGATAGATAGACATAAAAAAATTTTTCGGCCTTAAATAAAATTAATTTAAAGAGCTGCGCACCAACGAGAGTGCTACTCACTCTATAATCGAATTTATTTGTTTATTTATCTAGATTTGCACATATTTATCTTTGACAACATTTCCTTATTCAAAAATTAATATAATCCTTAAAATTTGAGATTTTAAGTTATATTTTAAGAAAAAACTTTTAGCAGCTTTTAATTTAAAAGAGTCAGATTTTAAAGTTGCATTATCTTTTTAAATGCAAGTTAAGAAGAGTGATATGAAGCTTCGAAATCAATCGATTTAGATAATATATTTGGTCTAACTAGATTTATATACTTTAGTATAGACAGGAAGGATTCTGATATCTTTAATTACTATCATAATTTTCTATCGTTAGAAGTTTTGATAATAAAATAGTTTTAGTAATGCTAAATAAATACAAATGAATTATTAGAAGTTCTAGTTTAGAATGAAAGAGCTAACTAGAAAGTTATTAAACTAGCATAAAAAAAAACTACAAGGTTTAATAGATATAACATAATTATTTAAAATATAAGGTAAAAAACCAAAGAACATAGAGAAGTTACGAAGTAGTCACCTTTAAAAATGTTTTAATATGCAAGAAAGTTCCTAAACCGAGAAAAGAAACAATATGCATATGGATTCTGAAACTTTTTCTTCATTTGTAAATAATTGACAAGGCAATGTTTTTAATAAACATACTTAACAACGATGAGGAAGAATTGAAGAACTATAATTTAAGGATCGATAATATTTTTACAAATTTTGATTCTTTTAAATAATATAAAGCTTCTTATCAGTAAGAATTTAGTTTAATAAACTTACAAGAAGTTAAATAACCATCAAGAGCGGATGGTATCTGAGCAGAACTTATCAAATATGCTAGTAATTAATTTTAAGTACTTCAGAGATTTATGAATAATATGCTAAGAAAGTATGCAATTCCAAACTAATTCAAACAAGTTAGAATCCTTTCAATTTATAAAAAGGATCAAAGAGTATTTGAAAGAACTGGAGGCCAATCGCACTTATAAATATTTTCTCAAAATATATGATAAAATAATAACTTTAGAAATTAATGGATACATTATGGACGTAAATTTATGCACTCTTCATAATAAGGATTTTTAAAGAAGATATCAAGTTGAATTTTATAATCAATATTGACTTACTCAGGAGATGAGGAAAAGGAAAGCACCTTCTCGCTACTCTTATAGACGTAGAAAAGATGACTGATACTATTAACAGGGATTTGCTATTTGGAATTTACATAAAATTAAGTTTCTTGCTTGCTCTAATAAATTGTATCGAATCATTTTATTCAAATCTAAACATTAGATTTCTTTAAGTAGCCTCAATATCGAGAAATTTGAATTATAAAAAAGGGTATTTTACAAGGAAGTTCACATGGTCCGGTTCTTGCCGTTATTTTCTATGATATTGTAATCAGATATTTGGAAACTTATTTAAAACAACTTGGTTTAAAAATTTGTTGGCATTTGCTTTTTCCCAAAGTTTGGAAAGATGACTAATTATTACTGTCTAATGAAGATAATATGAATTTATTAATTTAAGCCACATATGAAGTATTTAGTTTAGTTAAATTGACAATAAATACTGAAAAATGTGAATATGCTTGATTTAGAAGTAAGAGCTAAAAACATGAAAAGAGTTCAATAAAAATTTAAGTTTTTAACAAATTAAAATATCAAAAAAGTCACTATCTAGGATATGCAATTAATTAAAATGAAAACTATAAAGTTAATTGCTAAGAAGTTTCTATGAAGTATTAAAAATGTGTGAGTGGATCTATCTAAAAATTATCTAAATATCAAATTATTACTCCTAGAACTTCAAATTGATTTTTCGAACAATTTTACTACCGAAGGCATAATAGAGATTAGAAGTAATTCATAAGTTATTCTTTGGAGTATAAAAAAATGAAGCATGATATAATCACTAGCTAAAGAAAGGTAGCAATATGTGCTTTACAAAGTCCTAATTCTATTGTTATTGAATCTTGCTTTATTGACTTGAATTGGTTACTTTTTGAAAATTATATTGCAATGAGGTACTTCAAATTCTATATAAAGCTTTGCACTGAATCTTAAACGGATTCATATTATGATGTCGCATTTCTTTTTAATAAAACAAAGAATGTTAATCTTAAATATTTCAAGAATTAAAAAACAATGACTTAACATTTTCAAATCAACCTTTAAGATGCTAGTAGTAGCAATCAATATAAAGCAATATTTAAAATAAAATAGAATAAAAGTTTTATTAAGATAGAATAGCAAGCATGAGTTTGATTCCTACTGCCTGCGTTTTCTTAAGATTAAATAAATAACCCTGATTATTAGAAATTTACAATTTATACTCACACTATGATAAACAAGACTTTGATTCGAGAAACAGTATTATTTACAAATTAAGGGTGTTTAGTTACAGTTTTTAGTATGATTTAGACACTATTAAATAAAACAATTTGAAATGAGCACTTATAAAGAATAAGACACCTATTAGCATATTTCTTAAAGTAGAACTCTGCAAGATTAAGTGGAAGGATTTAAAGACTGCAGGAATTTTGATTTAAACTTATAACTTACAACCAAAATTATATTAATTTTTACTTCCCTACTCGAAGATGACTTTAATAAACTGATTTAAGATCTAAACCCTTTCATTTAAAGCTTCAACGTAGAAGAATTTAAATATAAGCAAAATGAAGAAAAAGTGGAAGAGTTCATTTTGTTTATAATATTCATTAGTTAACTAGCAAAAACAAATTTTAAAAAGCTAAAAAAGAAAAATTTTAAAGAAAATAAGTAAAAAATTGCTTCATAACCCAAAAGTATCTAAACTAGAAAAAGCAAAAATCAAATTTTCAAATGGAGCAACATATAAAATATTCAACAAATTAAGTAAAAATAGCATAAATATCTAAAAAAAATAATTAACACAAATAAAATGAAAAAAATGTTTAGTTAAAAAAACGAAATCAGGATAAAAAGTAAATTATAATCAAAAAAACTATATAAAGATTTAAAAAAACTAATAAATCTTATTCATAATTATTTAATATTATAGAACACGAAACTTGCCAAAAAAGGCAAACAAAATTAAAAAATATTGAAGAAAAAAAATTAAAAAAAATGTAAAGGCACAAACTTTCTGCAGAGCATATTAAATCAAAAATAAAAAAAATTCAGCATTTATCGGAAAATAAATGAATTTATAATCTAAAAAATGATAAAATAATTTTGAATTGAAAAAGAGTGTTATCAAAATGTATGTGATAACGAAGTATAATAGGAAGAGTATGTCATTATAGTTAAATATAAAGATTTAATAAATAAAAACAGCCCATAGTCTCACCGTCTTATCATAACTTTCCACAACGATGAACTCTGAATCATTGGATATTGGCACAGATAATACAGAATCTTTGTGAACATCTCCACTTCAGGAGAATCTCGCCTTAATTTACACGGAAATGGGTGTTTTGTTCACAATTATATAAGGTGATCTGCTTGCGGCGAGAAATCACTTAAGAACTGAAGTGGTAGGAAGAATCCGTCTGTTTTATTTAAGCAAAGCATTGTGAAAGTGATATGCTAACACAATGTGATTTCTTCTCGGTGTTCTGAATATCAAGAGTAGAGATATAACGATATGGAGGTAAACTGTGGATTTAACTATTATTCTTACTGGTAGCCAAATGCATCGTCATCTAATTACTGACATGCTTGAATGAATAAACAAGATTCCTTTTTCCTCATCCATTACCATCGAAGTCACAGCCAAGGAAACGAATTTGGCATGATTAACTGGAAAAGAATACCTTGTTGAATTTGACTCTAGTCTGTTGCGTAGAGTGGCGAAGGAGACGTAGAATAAGTTTGTAGCCGTTATCTTGAAATACCTTTACTCTTAATATAGATTTATTTATCCTGTTATGCAGTAACTTACTATCAATGTAACTAGGTGGTAAGGTGGGGAATTTGATTAGGGCGGTATGTCTTTAATTTTTCATAATTTACGATTTTCTATAGGTTTTCATCAATTTTACCCTCGTATAACACTTACTACAAAAAAATTCTATTGTTGTTACCTCGATCTGCTTATAGAAATATAAAAGCTTTGCGACTTTAATTTTATTTTTATTTAAATAATGCAAATTTAAAGATAAACTCTTGTTTTATGTATAATCCTTTTGTTTTTTAAGATAATTTTTAGTAAAATACACAAATAATTTTATACCTTTTTAATTAGTCTTAAATAATCGAATTTCAATTGTCTAATTTTATAACTAAAAATACTACTGAAACATAGAAAAAATTTTCTTTTCAAAAAAACTTAATAAAAAACCTCAAATATTAAATATAAAAATATGGATCTCGGCCGCTATCAGAAGACTAATAGGTAATCTAGTGTAGTGCATACTGGCATTTAGGGCAATCTCGCACTTGATGCCTCTACGGAGAAGAGTGGATAAAATCGGAAGAGGTAAACCAAACTCATTCGAGGATTATCGCTAGAAATATGAACGTTTAACTGATGGGCCATTTAATGACTTAATTGGTTTTTCTTATTTGGTTCTTATTCAAGAAGACTGGAGCATTTGGTTCAAAATTAAAGAATAATTTTTAATAAGCAGATTCTTCATTTGGAGAAGGTGATGTGACTCATTGGATGAATAGAATAACAACAAGAAGTATGAGAACACTTTTTTAAATAACAATATTGAAAGAACAGCTCACCAACGAAGTGCTACGCGATCTATAATCATATTTATTTATCCTAAAAAGATGCCAGAAAAAATGTAAAGCACTGGTTTTCTTAAAAAAGATTGAAAAAATAAAAGCAATCTTTAATTATTGCCTACTTAATAAAAAAATCATATGAAAAAAATTAAGCTTACAACTTAAAAATCGATGAAAAAGGAAAAAATAAATATCTCTTTAAGGAAAATAAAAATCAATAAAAAACTTTATGCCTTCAAGCAAAAAAAATGTTTAACAAAAAAAGTTGCAAAATTAATCAAAGATTACTTATATAAAAAAATTTCTTTATATTTCAAAAAAAATGTAATAAAAATTTTACGAACTTTTATTATCATCCTCATTTCGTAACACACTATCATAACTCATCAGTCTTTTTCTAAAAAATCTTTAGTCTGTCCCAATCTTCTCCTTTAGTATAGAACTAAGAGCAAAAACACTTTTCAAACTTTTATTCCTATCCTCATTTTCGCAGGTTTTTAATTATAAAATATTAAAAATTTTAATTGATTCTTTATTTTTGTCCATCGTCTTGATTATTTTCAGAAATGGAATTAAGTTCTTTCAAGTTGATTGTTTTCTAATTTTCAGAATAACTTTGGGCAGATTTTACTTTGGAAGATCGGTAATTTTTAAGAGGGAAAGACTTTCATTCTTCTTTTTTTTCTTAAGCGATAACAAGTTTCTACTAGGTATTCATAACCGGTTTTTGAGATGCATTAATTTTGTTGAAACGCCTACTTTTCTTTTATCTATCCAGTACAAAACTTTTTACCATCCTTTCAAATTATAGATAGCTTATTAATTGCTTCAAGTATTTTTGTTGTCTTTAATGTAAAATTTTGTAAGCAGACTGAAGAATGAAACCTGTTTGCTACTATTATTTATTTGAAGAATTCCAAATATATGTCTGTTAGTTTTTTCTTAATTCTTTAAATTTTAATTTAATTATACAACATTTTAATAAGTGGGATTAATAGCAAATATGTAATTTTTTCCTTCCTCTTCTTTGTTATAAATATTTTTATCTAGTTGATTAACTTAGATTTTTATAACTTTGGATATATGCTTAATCTAATCTAGAACTTAGATATCCTCATTAAATTAGTTTTATTCTCCACTTTCTATGATCATTTACCTATATTGATTTTGCTAAAAAGAAAAGATGCTTCCTCTGTATATATTATTATATTTAATCTAAGTTTCCAATAAATCTTCTTTAATTTCGAATTTGCTTGTGGGTATTGATCGTCATATCATATAAGCATTTGATACTTCCATAGTATGGACCATGTATTCCTCTTATTTATCAAATTTATCTTTTTTATTCTTTTTCATATTCTATTATATGTTTGATACCCTTTTTATAATATAACTCATAATAAAATGAACGTAAATTTGAGAGCACTAGAATCGTTTATTTAGCCTTTATAAAGAAAGTAATAAACTTATAAAGATTTAAAGTTAAATCTTATAACTAAAACCTATTGAAAGTTATCTAGCAAACTCCTAGAACTTCAAAATTTATTAATGTAATTAAAATTAATTAATTTAGGGTTTAAACTTGAATTATTAGAAAGCTTCTTAAATATAAGCTTTTTTGTAAACACTAATATCAAAGCAAACGTCTTCTTCTCTTTTATATTCATGATGGTAAATCTAAATTTTTTTGAAATGGTTATTGAATTATATTGCTCATTGCTGAGTAATTCTGGTGTTGTAAATATCCAAATATCTAATTTTTTTGTAAAATGAATATTTCTATCCAAATTTATTTTTTAAAGGAAACGCTTCTTAAGTTATTTCTTGATTTCCATATAGATTCAAATAGCGCAAATTTTTGCAAATCTTTATTATTTAAATAACTTCTTCATTCTAAATGGCACAGCCTTGAAGTCCCAATTATTATAAATTTTTTATTTTTATTATTTCTGACACAGCAGTCCTAAAAGTGAAGTTACAATAGGATAATTTTAAATTTGAAAGGGAACTAAGATTTTACTAAACAACAAACAAAGTTTCTTAGATTATTCCTTTAATGCCTTTAAGTTGAATATCTTTTAGCCTCTAGCAGTTTTAGAATATTCATTGTAAAGTTTCATTGGAAATTTCATTCATCCAGCCTAAGGTAATTGACTCATATTTTTTTCCATAGTTTCCTATTTATAGAAAGTCTTTATCTTTCAACTATTTTAATCATTATAAACTTAAAGACTTTAAATTCGGAGTTCTTTGCAATAATAAAGCTAGACTTTCACTATTTAAGTTGCACTCATCTATATCAATCTATATCAGTTGTTCATGATGAAGAGCAAAGAAATGATTAAAAGTTTCTGGTTATAAGTTTGCTAGTCTAATAATAAAAGTAGTCAGTTGCAAGCGATTCATTTATATTAAAGTTTGTTCCTGTAAATTAGATGCTTCAGTTAACTCAATGGAGGTTAAACTAGGACATAAGTCTATAAATAATTCTATTTGCTTATTGTTATTTATGTATACTTCTTCAAGCGTTTTGCCTTTCACAGTTAAGAACTGTCTTATAAGTTAGTAGTTTATTTTATCGCTTTTTAGTTTTAATTATTTTAAATTCAAGTTTTAGCAGAAATCATTCAGAAAGCTACCTGTTACTTAATTACTTTAGTAGTTGTAAATTGATAAGTATTCAAGATAGTAGAGCTTCTCTATAAAATTCAACTCTTGATCACTTATTTGTAAAATGCTTAGAGATAGCTTTTATAGGTTTTTAAAAAGCTGAAATTTCTATTCAAGAGAACTGTTCAATTGGGGTAACCTAAATATCAAAATTTCCTTAACTTTAAGTAAACTTTTCTTTTGTCTTAATTACTTCTCCTAAATATAAAAGTTTAAAGCTTCTTAGATTTCATCACACAAATGTTTTGAGAAACTTGATAAGTCAAAGTATAAGGATTTTACATCGGACTATATCATTTATTTGAAGGTTCATTCAGTTTTATTCTTGATATATTAAGTATCTTCAACATATTTGTAAACTCTAAGATAATTAAATTGAAAATTAAAAGTATTAAAAAACTTATTAACTTATTACATCTTGTTAATGTCTTTATTTCTTAAAAATTGGAACACAGATTGAAGAATATAAGTGTTTTGTCATATTTTATTGAGCTAATTTAGTTCTATTTAGCTTTGTTTTTCTTAATTTCTTTCTTAATCAAAATTCCATTATCCACTAATTTTATTTTAATTAGGCTCATTCTTCTTGCTTTTAAGTTTTGCTTAGAAATCTTTCTAAGAATAAATCTAAGCTGGTTTATCATTTTAGCTAGAATTTTAGAGTACGTATTCTCTTTTCTCGTTTTCTTTCTTTAATTTATTTTTATTTCTTTCTCCTAAGTTATTTAATAAACTGTCCTTATTATCATTAAGCTTTTTCATTTTTTCTAAATATCTACTATTTTATTGTAAAAATCATATCAAATGATTTAATTTAGTTTTAGGTATATTTATACTTTATATTATGATATATATATCTATTCATTCTTATGCTTTAAACTTATTTTCTTTTTTTATAGTTAAATTAAATTTTTTTTCCGGAAATAAATATTAAACTTATTCATTTTTTTAAGGATATTCTTAGTAAAAAGTTTTGATAGCTTCATTTATAAATTTAGAGATTTTAACTTATTTTATTTTTCATAAATCGACTGAAGTTAAATTTTTAATTCAAATTGCTTTAATAAATTTAGCATCTAACTTGATTTCGTTAAACTTAAAATTTCTTTCTATTTTATCATGAAAATAAAAGTTTGTGAAGTATAACCTTATATTCAGAAGTTTATTTCTATATTATACTAAGTCTACAATTTAAGCGATATATGCTAAAATAAATTTCGATATTAAGGAAATTATTAAAAACTGGTAGCTTTAATGAATTTTAACTTTGATATATTTTTAAATTATAACTATTAATTTAAAGAGTGTAATTACCCCACAATTAAATATAATATCTTTTAAGTTAAATCTAGCATACTAGTATTTAGTTTTATATGTCTTTTATTATATTTATATCTTATATTATAATCTAACTTTTTTAAATTAATCTTAACAGTATTTTAAACCTTTTACGTTTTGAAGGGTTTTTAATTAGTCAATAAGCTTTTAATATTTTATTTATTTATTTTTTAAACTTTCGAAAACTGAAAAATAAATTATTCGTTTTTCATTCTATTATGGTTATTTAGTAAGATGAATAATGCTTTATCATAATTATTTATAGTGATAGATACCTTTTATAGATATATAGATATTTATTTATTCAAAAGGAATCAAATTTTATGTTTTCTTAGAAAATTATTTTCTTATTTCAAACTCTTTGATTTTGAGTAGATTGTATAAAGTAGTTTCTGCTATAAGATTGTATCTATACTTTATACTAAAAATATAAGGCTTAGATTATTTTAGCTATACTTATTTAAATGTTTGAGACTTAATATAGCCTTTTTTGAACATTTTTAGTAAGTGTTTTCTCTTTTTTCTGACTAACTTGATATTTATTTTTAAAGTCTAAGATAAAGAAAAATAAAGCGAAGTTTTATGATTGAAGATATAGTGAGAGTTGGTATTATACAAGCATTTATTTAATGTCATCGTGGAACATTTAAAATGACTAAAAATATCCAAAGCTTGATACCATCTTCGTGCTACTACTTAAATTTTTTCTTTCTAGTAAATCAAAAATTTTTTAAGCATCTAAGTAATTTTATTCAACGAGTGAGATAAATTACTATATACTCTATTTAATTTATATATCTATCTATCCATAAACTTTTAGTCAGTTGAATTTTTTAAAAAGGGAGAAAATTATTAGCTACAGTGTCTTGCAACTAACAAGTATTATCTATGATGCTTCTCTTTATTTGAGAACCAATAATGTTTAGTACTAAGATTTTCTTTATCTAATCTTATCCGATTTTTGTATCTAATTCTTAAATAATTATATCAAATAATTAAATTTAGAATAATGATATTGTATATGAATTTTATACTTATACTTATATTCAATTAATTAAACAATTTTTGAGCAAATAATAGAGAAAGGAGTCTATTTAATAATAGCAAGGATAATTTTAGCATATTTAAGAAATAGTAATTTAAAAGGCTTTAAAATAGAGTTTGGATGAAAAGATCTTCAGTAACTACAAAAATCAAATTTTTTGTCTAAATTGTGTATTTTTAATTTTGCTATATTTGATTAATTTTAAACAAAATCTTCATAGTAGCTAGATCTTTTAAATTCTAGCTTATAATCAATTATCTTTTAGTGAACATCTTTTAATATCTATAGCTAACTGTAATATTTATTTAAGTATTTTTATATTTGAGTTGAATAATTACAATCGCACTAAATCTCCTATCTTAAACAAATTAGTTTCTAATGCTTAGTTTAGAATTAAAATTTATACTCATATCAACTTTATTTTTTAATTTAGGAAATTTCCTTTAATTTAGTTAATTTATAAGAATATCCTAGCTTCTCTTATTTCATATCTCAATGTTTATTCTTATTTTAAATCTATTTCTTGTATCTTTTAAGTTTCTTAGATAATGAAAATTAATTTCCTCTACGATTTTATCATTTTAATTAAATTTAAAATTGAATACTTTTTATTCCTGGTATCTGCGAACTTTTATACTCTTATACCTAATGAATACGAATTTTCATAAATTAAAACTGATTTTAGCAATCTAATATTCTACTCTTACCTTCTTTCTAAATTTTTCTTCAATTCGCTTGTCTATTTTATTTTCACTCTCAAGTCTTTGATTTTAGAATTTTTGTTATTCTTCGAATAATTAGATACTTGAGTATACTTATACCACAGATGATGAATCAGATTATTAACTATCTAAGGATGTATTAACCTTTTGTATAACGATACTAAAATTTAAGCCAAATTATAAAAGCTAGCTATAAGCATGAAATTATAAATAGCTGCATTTCCATTTTATGGAAAGCTAGACTTTATCTAGTTTTTCATCCAAATCTTTCTTATTTACTTCCTTATCTAACATTTTAACTCTCCTTCTTTCTAAAATATTCGCAATTCATATAGTTTATACTTATTTTAATTACTTACCAAAAATACTTTCTAATGGTATCGCTTAACCTTTATACACTCAGTTTTAAATAAATAAATTAGCTTTAATATAATCTTTAAAACCAATAAAGGGAAATAAAGTAAATAGCTGTTTTAAACTCCTTTTGGAATGAATTTGATTAAAAGATAATAGTTTATATCAGTACTAAGATTTGAAACCTACCACTATTAAACTTCTATTATGTGCTTAAATTTTAAATATCGCTGCTTTTATTAAAGTTTCGCTTTAACATTTTAAAAAATGCTGTTTAAACAAAAACTATTTATATTACAGTGCTCTTAGATCCTTTGCTTTAAATATGATTTCCTTCTAATAATGTCACTATTCAATTGAATGCACTTATCTTTAAATACAATGCTAACGATAAAAGAGTTTCATTCCATTGAAGCAAGTAAAAGTTAGATGCTTGATACTTACATTTTAGATTTCTATCTATTTAGCTCTTTATTGTATTTAATTAAGTGTAGTTAAGAAATAAAAAGTAAAGGGATGTTTTATGTTCTAACTAATAATTATCATCATAATTTTATTAGACTAGGTAATAATAATCCTAGCATTGAGTCAAATAGCTGGATATTAAAATTAAGGGCTTTTAAGTAATAGATAGTAAATGCAAATTAGGATAGGCTTTGAAATTATAATGTTTAGATAATAAATCTTCACTCTTTAAAATATAAAATAATTGTATAGGAATCACTACTATGCCTTGCAAATTGGACAAAATGGGGCACGTGCTAACCAATTATCAATACAATCTTTGTGAAATCTATGGAAGCAGCTCAGAGTTCGCATTTCTTCACCTTTTTTAAATTGATCTATACAAACCATGCATTTTTTTTCTTTATCTAAAGTTTCATTGAAAATACTGGTTGGAAGTTGGTCAATTTATTAATTCTACATTCCTTCACCTAGTTCAAACTGTCTTCTGATTGGTGCAGCCTATCTATTATTATTTTAATTAGTGTTATTAATTTAAATTTAGCTACTATTCTAAGATACTGCAACAGGTTATGGATTTTAATTTCTGCTTTAAGTACTTCTCTATCCTTGCTAACTTTATGCTTACTATTGTCTTTAATTACTTAAATTTGTTCCTGTTCTACTATTTTTAGATCCGAAAATCTAACTTAATAAAGAAATTTTTTGAGACTATTTGTTGTTTTAGCGTTACTATTAAGACTAAGAAGCATTACTTTAGTTCTATTGAATGCTTTATTTAGATTCTTCTTCATATCGGTGAGCAACTTGATGGTCTTTCAGTTCACTTTCGGAAAATTACTAATTGCAAATCTAGCATTAAACAATTTTTGGTGCTTGCTTTTAACAGGCTTAAAGATGTTCCTCCTATATTAATAACTTACGATCAAAGTTATCGGAAAGTAATCCTAGCATTGAGTACATTGAAACTTCTCACTACATCCATCCTCATGCTCTTCAATTTAATTAAGTTTGAAATTCTTATAGCAGTACTAGCAAACTCCTTAAGGCTCTTTGACAGAAAGCTACCCATTTAATTATTAGGAAGTATACGTTGAGTAATTCGATGGTGCGTTCCTTTATGGGTTCTTTATGCACTGTTCTTTATGTGATTTTTCATTTTACTATGTGATGAGTTAGCCACAGAGCTAGCATTAAGTTTAAGCCTTTTATTGGTTTTTATTATTAGTTTCAAGTAATTGCAATAAAGAAAAATCTTTACTCATATTTTAGAAATCCCGATTATCAATTCTATCACATCTAAAGCATTGTAAAGAATTAGAATGAGATTTAGTGTCACGAATACAAGTAAAGCAATATGAATGTCCACAAGTAAGAGTCATAGGAGCATTATCATTCAAATCATAGCTCTTAAAGCAATATAGGCATTACAATAAGTTTTCCATTATATTTATTTAACTTTAATCAGCTTAAACCAAATCAGATATTTATTATGCATACATAACTTTAAATAAGTCTCTTAATCATTTAGTTTCTTATTTAACTATAAGACTGTTAATTATAATCCATTATTATAATGTCTACCAGAGATAAAAACTAGAGACTATAGTAACCACTCACTTTTCCTATAACTAAATAATAAGATATTCTATTTTCATAATATGCAAGCTAGAAAAATATTGCTTCATTTAATAACTTAACTAAATAATTTCAACTTAGTCTTGGATTCTAAATTATCAGAAAATATATTAAATTAAAAATTAAATTAAATTATCGTGGTACCACCTTTATTTGGATCACCACGGAAGTTAAAGAAACCAAATTTATATGTTAATAATAGGCTAGAAATGATTCTAGCCTCATCTGGTCTCTTTGAATTTCTTGTGCTTCATCAAGTTCCTCTTCTAGCATATCTAATACCTACTAATTTGAGAGTTCAGGATCAATTTCTTATAATAATGGATATTAGAGTTATCCTTCTTAAGTATTATATTTAATGTCTAGAAGGTTTTGCAAAGCTTTAATTAAAAACATAGCAAAGCTTGCTCATTTCAATTAGCAGAGCTTTTTCGCATTTTATCTTAATCACCTAAATTAAAAATTTCTCTTGGTGAAAGGGAAAATCAATTATAACCCGAACTTTTTTATCCTTAGCTGTCCTGATCTTTTCATTTCCTAACTAGAAAATGCTCCTCTGATTGCAGATATAAATCTATTAATATATTTAAGGTAATTTCAGACTTATTAAATAAAGAATAGTTGGCTATTATTAAAAAAAATTATTTAGAGTATAAAGGAAAAATTTTATCCAGAGTAGGTGTATAAAGCACTTTCAATAAGAATAAATATAGTGACCTATTTCCTTTAGAGCATTAAAAGTTTGATATTAATTAATTAAAAGCAAATTAGTATAAAACTTTCAAATTTATCAAGCACAATTACAGGTTTTTTTACCACAGTTAAGACACTTTCTACAGAGTTAGCATTAGTGAGTAATGCCATTTTCAAAAGTATTTAGATTATTACAACTTTAGCATCTTATTTTATTCTACTGTATTGCTTCTTAATTTAATTTCTTATTTAATCTTTTTGTGGCTTCTGTATCTAACTTCTAGTAATCTTCTTTTCCATATATGTTTTCAATATCTTTAGGTTAGATTTTCTGCTTGCACTATGTCTCAAAACATTTTAAATCCTCATGTCCTTATTCACCTTCAATTGTAATGATAGTTCCATTTGTCCTTTTATTAATATATTTTTAAAGGCAAGTCATACAAAATTTATGGCCACATAGAAGTTAAATAAATAGGTTTTCAGGTACTGTTTAATGACATTTTAAGCATTGTTCTACATAATTTCCTTTTACAGCCTATGAATTTTATTTTTTACTTGGTTAATTAAATTTTTTGCTTTCCATGACTTAGATTGATTTTCTTGGGATATTGTCAGCTATGAATTGATCTTTATTGTATAAAATATAAAAGGTTTTTTAATCTTTTCTACAGAATAAAGTAACCAAGGCCAGTTTACCTTATCCAAATTTTGTTTCATCTGTAGTTCCTTTTTTTTTACTTTCGAATTATATGATTATAGTTGTGTCTAGAACCTGAGCTAAAAGTTCAGTTATTTCTAATTTATATGGATCTTTAAAAGGCATTAAAATATTTTGATTTATAACTTGATCTAAATCAACATTCTAAACTAACTGCAAAGCTCTTTTTTTATTAAGTTGAATTCCTTAAGAAGTCAATTATCGCATTTCTCAAAAAATAGCATCATCTAGCATATCTTAATTTTCATTTACTTTTGTAGTTAGCTAATCAATTGTTTCTCCTACTGGAAATTTTTGATTTCTCTTTTCCAAAATTCATTCCAAATTTCGTATTCAAGTAGCTCTCAACTTCTAATATTAGTTATTAAGCTTAAACTGTTTGGCTTCACTTTTGTATAAATTAAGGAACTATTAAAAATTTTGAATACTAGTGTTTAATCTAGTTAAACTCTCTAGCAAGCTAAATCCAATTGCTCTGTAAAACTAATTCCCATCGCTTCTTATTTCTCTATAGTGACTATAGTTTTGATACAAATTTTAGAGAATAATGGTCTCGATATCTTCAACTTCCGTTATTTCTTTAAATTTGGATATTCTTGGAATGTTTATATCTAAATTATTTGGTTAATCAAAAAAATTATCGCTACTGGAGTTTTGAACTTATCCTAAAAACTAGTTAGATTTTATTTTTTATTCTCTTTAAGAAGGTTAATTTTCTTATTGGTTAAAAACATTAAAAGCCTATGACTATAACTTACTTATTTAATCTTCTAAACTTTTTTTTTCATATTCCATCTATAAAATTTCAGTTTACAACCCATCGATAGTTTTTTCATTCCCTTCTATCGTTTTAATCAGATCTGGTTAAGCTTTATTCTTAGAACTTTTATGCTGCTACAGTTTGAGCAATTTTTCTTCAAGTTGTTTATTTTCGTCTTCAATTTTCTAGATATTGGATATAAAATTCCTGCTTTCTTCTTGAATTGACATTTATAATATCTCTATAATATCAAATTCAACGCTATTTATCAAGCTTCAAATTCCTTTTATTTTTAATCATAGGATGAAAGAAAATACAACTTTTATTTTACGCTTCTAAGAGAAAATAAGTAAACATCTGATTAAGCGTAAAGAACTAAAAGTGGAAGATGAAGTAAGAAAATGAAGCATTAAGGATAAGCATTTTTATACTAGTTGCGTCATTTTTCTAATTACTCTAGAAGTTAATAGTCTCAGTTAATAGATCAATGAAGGAGCTGAATTCTAATTATCAAATAAAGAGTGGAATAGAATCAAAAGAGTTATATCATAATTTAAAGGAAAAATATTGGTTACTTTTAGTTCACTTACTTAAGAACTAAAAATGCATCAGCCGGGAATCGAACCCGGGTCACTTCGATGGCAACGAAGTATTCTACCACTAGACCACTAATGCTTATTAAATAAATAATCATCAAATATACTTAAAGATTAGAATAACAATTGGTATTTAGTCTTGATACTCTAACTTTAGTAAAGTTATAATCCTAGATAATGGATTTTTTAATTAATTATTTTATGGAGAAATAATAACTCTCGGGAAATGAAAAGTATAAAGAATAGATTTTTCCAGGAAAATTTTTTAGGAAAAAAGATAAAAATTAGTCGTAAAATATCAAAACAAAACTCTATAAAAAGATTCATATAAACAGAAAGATAGGAATCGTAACAATGTTTTCTTTCATATGTGTATTACGCTAATTTAAAAACGTAAAATACTAGGCGATAAATTATTATAGTTATGGAAAATAAAAGCTTTAGTAAATAAACTTAATGAACATCAAAATATTATAGGCTTTCTAAAAATACAATAATAAACTCCTTTGAAAGTATTATCTTTGCTAATATTAAATAAATCAGTTATAAAAATTGAGAAAACGAGAAAATCTTATAATTTTTCATTTGCATTAAAGTAAAAAATGTTCATAATATCTTGTTCTCACGTTTGAAGCAAAGCTCCCAAAAAAGGGGTTCCGGTTTTCTAAGAAAAACTCAAAGCTTCTGTTATATGATAGTTTTAAGATACTTTTAGAAATGCTCGCATTCCCATATTTTCTTATGTTGATTGATTTTTACCTCTAGTTTGCTACCTTTAAAAAGAATCTATTTTATGTGTTAAACTAAATTAAGGTCTATAATGATATTATATTAACTAAAAAATCCTTAAAACTTATAAAGAAAAACCTAAGTTTTAGCGATAGAAAATGGCTGAAATACAATAAATGATTAAATAATATGACTTTAAGTGATTTAAGGATTGAATTTCATATCTAAGCTTAATTTTAAGGAGTAAGTAGCAATTAATTATTCAAACTAATAAGTATTTAAATGTGTAAGGATCGACTATTTATTTATTTTTTTAATAGCGAAATATATAGTTGAAGCATGATAATTTATAAATAAACTTTTTTAATTTGTCAAAAGAAAGGAAATGAAGAAAATAAAAAGTAAGCAAGAATAACGGATTGATTATATGAAGAAGGTGATGCTTTAATTATAGCAATTTTAATCAATGAATTAAAGTAATAAATTCTGACAAATATAATGAAGGAAACTCTTTGTTAAGCAATTTAACTTTATCTTTGATTTTTGATATTAGAATATAATATATAACAAATAGATAAATTTTATTAATAGGTAGCTATTAAAATAAGATATTTAAGTTAATAAATTTAAATGCAAGAAGGAAAATAATATTCTAACTAAGGAATTAAGAGTTAGATTTATTAATTAATATTTAAAGTATGAGGAAGTATTTCGGGAATGATGAACTGAGTAAGAATCTTGGCGGGAACCAAACAGGAAAGAACTGAAGGCAAAGAGTTATGGTAAATGAAAGAGGCTAGACGATTAGGTCTCTTGGAGCTTCACTCCATCCTGCCTATTAGAAGAAAGAATTTCCAAGGGAACGAAGCACTGGAGGAAACTTCCAATGAGAAATTTTTATAATAAATAAGCAAATCTAATTAAACAAGCTAAGCACCATCAAGAGAACTACAATCTCTCTAATTCAATTTATTAATTTAAAAATATTTAATAAGTTAATCCTTTAAAATACATTTCAAATATTCTTACTTAGTTTAATAACTTAAAATCCTAAAAAAAGTACTTATAATTTTCTTTTTTGAAATATAAATAATATAAAATAATAGATTATAATGATTAACTATACTATCAAATATTGCTGTTATTACATTTTAAATTTAACTTAAATATTTTAACTTGTAGATCAAAAAAAGTTTGAATATTGCACTTTAGCTTTTTGAATTTTTTCTAGTTAGGTAAAAAAAATAATTAAGGATCTATAGAGAGGGAAAATTAGATCTGATGAATAGAGAATGGAGAGCGGTTTACAGGATGAAAATTGCTCTGGACCCAGAGCTAGAAATTTTAAGAAGGAAGTACAATAAGAAAAGAATCTTAAGTGCTAGAGCTCGTAAAAAACTAGACTCAAACGTAAAAACATTTTTAAGAGGTGATCTGCAGGACTCCGCTAGGATTTAAATAATATTAATATTAAAAGAATCTATAGAGATAATTTAAAATTCTTAAAATAACAAATAATATTCGTTTTCTATTCTCTTATCAATAACAACTTATTTCGTAAGCTATATTTATCAAAAGATATCTCATGATAAGCTGGAAGACAAGCTCTATATTATTTAATTATTAAACAATATTAAATCCCGCAAATTCAGCTTAACCATTTTAACCCAGTTATATTCTTCAACTTTTTAATTACTTTAGGTTAAATAGAATATTTAAAAAAGCTTTATTCCGGTAGAAATATATAGCTAATTATTTTTCCCTTTAAATTAAATTTACTAAAATATACAGCAAATTTAAAATAAATGCATTCTGTAGCAAATAGAACTAAATAAAAAATAGTAAGAGTATAGTAAATAAATTATCGGGAAAACTTGAAAACTGAACGCTTCCAGAATAAAAAAGGTTTTTAACAAATGAATGTTGATAGTAATTCTCCCAGTATTTATAGAATGCTAGTGTATATAAAAAACTTAAAAAATGGGAGGATTAAATTTCTCTCAGGAATCTCATATGTTTATTTATATAAAAAAGGGATAAAGAAATAAAAATATATGAGCTAAATAAATATTTAGGGGATAGAAAATGCAAAGATATTCATCCACATAAAAAACGAATGAGGAATCTAACCAAGATAAAAAATGGACAGCTTGAACATTGTTGAAAATCAAGGAAAAGCAAATATTTTTTATTTATTAGTTGAAAATAAAAATATAAGGAATATTATCCATGCTTTTAAACTAACATTTTCCTTATTTTTAGTTAATAAAAGATTTAATATTATATTTTATATGAAAATAAATAAAATTAAAATTTTAACTTTAAACAATAAAATTAATTTCACATTTAAAAATCTAAAATAAGTTATAAAGTAATCATCATAACTTTAAAAAAAGCAATAAAGATTAAAAAAACTATAAATCTAGCAAAATATAACCAAGAGCCAATAACATTTATTATTTAAAAGCCTTACTTAATTAGGAACTTATAATAGACTAATAATATATAACTATATATTTTGCTTATTAGCTTAGTCATTTATCATTAAATTGAATAATAATATTATAATATTTAATTATCTAAAATTCATTTTTGTGTTTATTTATATTTTTAACTTAATTATAATATTATATTATACCTTTAAATTTTATTATTAACAAGAGATAATTTTAGACTATATTAATTAAATTAAGGGAAATTGCTAATAATTAAAATGAGACGATAATTTATATTTCTTATTTATTTTTATTCCTTTTATCAATGAAGTAAAGCTTATGTAAAAGTAAAAATGAGTTTGATTAAATTTAATTAGATTTATAAAGATATATTCTTTCAATTAAAACTAAGCTAAGTCCTTATCTTTTAAAACCTTCTCTGTTTTATAAATTTTATATTTTTCCTTCTCTTCCTTTATTAGATGTTTGCATATGTTTATTCAAGTTTTATAAAATTTAAAAATAAGAGTTGAAATAATTAGAAATAGAGTAATAATTTAAATAAGAGTTCATAAATCATAGAATTTTATCTTTATTGCTCATTTCTAAATTTCTTCTTCCTTTACTCTTATTTTTTTCTTTGTTGATTGTCCTTTTTACTCTGTTCGAATTGATTTAAAGAAAATGATTTTAAATCTCTCTTCCCATTATTTTAACTATTATTTCTTTTTTTCTTATTTTTTGAGCTATTATTCTATGCCCTTCCACTTCTAGATCTTTTGATTTAATCCTAAGGATTATTTTAATTCATTTTATTATAATTTTAATTATTTTTTCTTAAATTGGTTTTATAGTTAACTTTTTAATAGTTAAATTTCCCTATTGCTTTTATAAAAGGCATGCTACCACGAAGATTTTAAATAATTATTTTCCATCTTTAGACTCAAATTAAATTTAAGCTCATTGTAGTAATTTCTTAATACAACCGGTATTTAAATAAAGCTTTAGTTTCTTTTATGTTTGCGACTTTGCTTTTATACTTTTGTTTTGATTCTTTCAAACAAAAAAGATAGAGTTGAAAGATATAGAGGATAGGCAATACCTAATCGTTTAAAAAGCTTAAAGGTAAAAAATTTATTAGTTAGTAGCTTTCAATTTTAGCTATCCTCTTTTAGTCACTATTGATAGCCAAATAAATTGCGTAGTATTCAAATCCCGAAGCTGAAATAATCAACTTATAACTTAAAATTTCCTAATACACTTTTATTTCATTGCTTTGCTCAATATCTTAACCTAAACTTTTTTCACTTATTCTGAGTAGCTTAATAGTTAAAATAAACTCATACAAAAAATCAAAAACTAAAAGAAAGTTCTTGCCAGTCTCTTTCACTAAAGAGCCCCAATTGTTTAAACTACTATATTACTAAGTTATTATCTAAAAAGGTAGAAAAAAGATGCTTAAAATGCAGCTTTTCTATACCAGCAAATTTAGATTTAAATGTAAGAGTCTATAGTTTAATAAATAATCTTGTTACCTAAATTGTTTGAATTTCCGATATTTAGAGTAAGTCCAAACTTATTTAAATTTAAAGTGCATATAATCGAAAGCTTAAAATGAGTGTAAAGTAACTAATAAAACTTCCGATTTTAAGCGAATAGATATCAGATTTCTTTTTTATCTTAAACTGTAAAATTTAAATTTAATCTAGTTCAACCTACTATAGGTTACTCTATTTCCTTTCTATTTAAGTACTTATGAATATTAGCAATTCTATATGTACCTTGTATGAATAATAATATTGATTCAAATGCTTCATAGTTATAGCATTATAATATACTAAATTCAAAAATGGAACTAATATAGTAAAGATGCTATTCTTATTATAGCTACACTATTATGGATATTATTGCTTTAAATGGTATTTTATTTTGGCTAGATTCAATTGGTTTAATAAATAGGTAGGGAGGATGATGCTTCAACTGAGATTTGATTTAGATCGGGTACCAAGAAGTATTTATAGGCTAGAGCTAAACAAGGATTTTGGTAGGGATCTAGAGAAGATAAACTGAGGAGGTATTAAATAACTTTAGTGTTGAAAGATGCCAGATACTAAGATCTCTTAGGAGCCTAATAGAAGACAAGACTCACAAAGGAATGCTAGCACTGTGGAAGAGTTCAGAAGAAAATAATTTGTTAGCTTTTAAAACCTTAATTAAAGAACTGCCCCTTTGAGCTTTCTAATCTTATTTGTTTATAAAGCAATAGCAATAGAATAAATTAAATCAAATAAGCTGTATTAACTTAATACATTAATAAGTTATCAATATTTAATACCTTCTAGCAATCAAACAACAATATCTATACATAACTAATAAATAAATAATTAAATCACAATCATAATCATTATATAGTTACTAATAAGAAATGGAAAATTACTTGTAAAGAATCTCTTCTCAAAAGGAATCATCTTAGTCAAGCTATGATTAATAAAAAATAATTTAAGAACTCAAAGTCATGCGATTAGAAAATACTAAATTTTTAAGAGCTGTACAAGAACTTGAAAGAAAAATTGAATAATTGGTGATTAACTCATAAGCAAAAAATTGAAAATAAATAGATAGGAATTATCAGGATAGAATAATTAGAAGCAAAATTTAATCGATTCGCAGAGTTAACGGAAAGCATATTACTGCAAAAAATGGAGATGAATGATTCGATGGATGTAGAGCAACAGCCTACAACAAATTATATTCCGTATTGGAAATTAATGAGATGTTAATACTGCAAGCGACCAGGGCACAAAGTTAGAAGCTGCTTCCAATTCTAATAAAAATAAAAGGAAATAGTAGAAAACTAATGGAAAATATTTTCAAGATCTATAGCAATCAAGACATGCAATTAACGAATTTAATAAGAAATGAATGGGAATCGATCTACCAGAAACTCTCAGAAAAAACAGATTAAAAATCCTTAGAACAATGATAAACAAGATCCAAGCAAATACGAAGTTTCTTTTATTAACTTTAAACTTTTGATTTGTGATTTACCAAATAAAGGTGAAATCACGTAAATAAATAAATGAATGAATACTATAAAATAATATAAGTAATTATAATAAAATTATTAAATACATATCATTAATTAAACTATATTTCACTATATTCTTTAATATATTAGTCCTATTTATTTTATAAAGCTAACTTAGGATATAATAGCTATATAGTATTTCAGACATACTCTTTATAGTATAAAAATATTATTAATTGTTTGCACTTTATTTCATTTTTAGGACTAATAAAGAAATTGATATAGATTGTTAGATATATAATATACTTTTTATGTAAGTTAGGTTATATCATTATTGCTATAAATAAGAATAAACAAGCTATTAATTATAATTATTTATATCTAAGTATATCAAATCCATTTTTTGTTAATGGAGGTATTAATAAATAGTAAGCAGGAATACTCAAACTGAGATTTAGTTAAGATCTGGTACCAAGAAGTATCCAAACTGAATAAGAGACTTGGTAGGAGCTAAGAGTGAAGATAAGATTGAAGAGGTTTCTAGTAGCATTATTGATGAAAGATGCTAGATTTTAAGATCTCTTAGAGAGCATTTCAATAACAGATCTATAGAAGATAGGAGTATAAAGGAATGCTAGCGCTATGGAAGACTTAAGAAGAAAAAAAATTTTGAGTTTAAAAATCTTTACAAAAGAGCTACGTGCAATTGAGATGCTTCTCACTCTCAGATCTTATTTACTAGTTATCTATCCAAAATTAATTCTCTCTATTTACTTACTAACCTTCATTCATTAAATCTTCTAATATAAACCTTACTATTATTATAGGAATGTCTTTACTAAAGTGAAGAATAACAGGAGCAAAATTATGTAGATATAGAACATATAAAGATACTTAATAAGTTAGATTATTCTATTTCTTGATATACTAGAATTAAACAGAAAATAAACATGAAATCCTTTTTCAACCATTAACTAGGTTTACTACACCAACTATTATTATGAAAAATAGAGTTTAATTTTAAAAGCTTTAGTGCTAAGAATTGATTACTTTTTTTCTTAAAAACGTTAAATTATACTTAAATATGGAATGATAGTAAGGCAAGCAAAATTTACATATGAAGGTTTAATGCTACAAGGAACTTCCAAAGCTTTTAGATATGCTTGAGTAAACGGGACATTATTAAAAGATGATTTAACTATATTCAGATATTTTTGATAAGTTTACTACAAACGCTAAAGATCTGTCTAATGAAGCTCAAAGTGAAAGAGCTAATGAATTGAAATCCTAAATGAAAATAATAAGTAGCATGTTGATAGATGATACTTTTAGCTAGAGGCTAGAATAAAAAAAGAATTAGCTAAATAGTCAAAAATCAAAGCAAAAATAGAAGCAATAAAAGTAACCAATGGAAGTTGCTATTGATTTAGATACCAAGGATAACCAAGAAACTAAGAAAAGCTATAGAAGTAAAACACCAGCTGAATCTAATATTATATCAAGCTAAAGGAAAGATAAAAAGTTGTAGATAAGTAGTGAGTTTAAGTATAAATTTAATCCAACGGAAATTATGAGCAATTCCACTAGAATTAACTTTTTTAAGAGCACAGATTTAAGCCCAACTAATGTCAACAAATCTCTTGTAAGTTATAATTCAACTTAGGCTAATGAAATGTAATATTTAGTAAGCTTTTATTTCAGTCAAGTTTTGGATAATAATTATAAGGAGCTACTTCATTCTCTAAATCACAGAGATAGGGCATACCAATAAATAAATAAACACCTGGACCTTGCAAATATGATATAGTTAAAAGTCTTGACTATTTAAAGGGAAATCGCCCTTCTGCAAGAATTGGGACAACTCCAAAAAAAGATATCTGGAACATACAAGATACTCCAGGTCCTTCAACATACTATCCAATGACTAGATTCAAATCTAAATGATCAGCTTAATTGTTATTTTCTAAGCTAAAGCTTTATCTTTAAATTTGAGTAATATCAACCTAAAATACTTACATCCCTTTCATGGCTTCATCTCATCAATATTATCTATAGCCAGAACAAAAAATTTGGTTTAATAGTTTCCATAAATTTAAAACGAAAAGCACTTATTTTCTAAACTATAACCAAAATCATCTAAAACCCACATTAATATAAAAGCAGCTTTGAAAAAATAAAGCCTTTGGCAATAAAACTTAAATAGTAAACGATTGCTAGAAATACACCAATATAAGTAGATTTTTAAAAGCTTTTCAATTAAAGTTTGCTAAATCAAGAAGTAGTAAAGATAAAATTATTTCAAAACCTAACTTAAAAACTATTGAAGACTTCAAATATACAAATTAAAAATAGTAGCACAAGCTAGAGGTAAGAGATATTTAATGAATTAAATAAGAAAAAATTTTTAGATTATTGTATATAAAAAAGTTATCTAAACCGGCTATTTACAGAAAGGAAACTTTAACTTTCTTCGCTTTAAACAATATTTAGGATTAAAGTTACTTCTTTATATTATTGATGAACTTAAGCTTTACAGTAAATTAAAATTTTTAAACATTTTATAAATCCTCAAATTCACTTATTTATCAACGGCACTTGAATAAGAAATCTCCTACAGTACTAAGAAAAAATGAATAAAAGGGTAAATAAATAATTAACCTTAAGACTTTGAATTCTAAATAAGATCTTACAAATAATGAAAGAGATATAAGATAAGCACTTAATCAAGCTTAGGAATCCTATTAACTACTTAGATCCTACTTTATACATCCTACCAAGTCTTTACTTTGCTTCTATAAATACTTGATGAAATAAAATTTTTCCTTCATTCTGATTTAAATATTTGAATTCACATTTTTAGTATTTTTGACTTCCAATATTCATAAAAATAAAAAAGGCTATATGGCTAACTATATAATAAGACATGCATATAGCATCTCATTTTACTAGCTTAGTTAAAATAAAAGCATTTAAGTATCAATATCACTAGCAGGAGCAAGATCTAAGTATATAAATCTAAAGCTATTATCGAAATTATATAATTAGAATAAGAAACCTACAAAAGGAAAGTTCTACTATAAAGCTAAATTAAACTACTCTTACCTCTCTTGCTACTTTTCCATCTTTAAACTTGAACTTTATATACAATGAATATAAATAAATAAGTGCTAGCTTTATTTTATTTCTATAGTTAAGAGGAAATAAAAGACCAATTTAAATGGAGTAGTAGAATTATATTTAGCTCTAAATAACTTTAAATAAACGTTGCTTAGATAGTAAAAAGAAAGAATAGAGATGCTTTGGAGATTATAGCATCAAAATGATAATAAGAGCTAGCTTAACTATCGAAATATCTGGATATAAATAATATTTCCTTTAAGGAAGTAATTACATTTAGCTTCAGCTTTAACTATCTAATTTGATAATCTAAGTGAGAGATTAGTGTTTACACTGAAACTTGAAAAGAGATATTCATCTTTCGACGAAAGAAAAACAGAAAAGGATTAAAAAAGCTAGGAAGAGTAAGTTGGTGCTAAATATAGGTAAAGATTGATAGAAGCAAAGAGGTGAAATTATAAAATAAAATGAGATTAGATTGTTTAAGAGAAAAGGATCTTATATTAATTTAATTTTAATTGATTTTTGCTATATTTAAATTTTTTAATTTAAATATGTGAGATTGAGACGATAACAAAGGTAAAAGAAGCAGAAGCCAAAGAACTAATCGAAAAAGCGAAAAATCTAAGAGTAGAAGTTCAAGCTTATCATTAATTATCAATGAAAATTCTCTTACAAAGGAAAAAATATAAAAATGACAATAAAAGAAAGTTAAAGTTGTGAACTTAGGTGATTTAAATTAGAAAGACAATAATTAAGATAAAAAAATAGGAGAAAAAATTTAAAATCTTGAACTATCTCAGAAGCAAAACGAATAAAATAGCATAGATTTATGATTTTTCTCTTAAAATTAACTTTATTAGAATTTTGAAGAAGATCAAACTTTTAATAAAATGATAGGACAGAGAAAGAAACTCAGAAATGAAGATTCTTACAAATATTATAAGAAGAAAAAATGAATTTTTAATTTAACTAATTATTATTATTTCGTACCGAGTAATTGCTATTTCCTATTCTTTAAACTAGTTCGCTCTTTTTTTTGATCCATTCAATCATACTAAAAGAAACATTTAAAAAAGAATAATCATGCCTCCTTATATCAAATGAGCAAAATAATTCTCTATTAAGTTTCATTTACACAACGTTTGTCCTTTTTAGCATCTTCTAGATAACATCAGATCTTTGTACTAAAACTAAGTCAAAATAAACCTATTTATTATTAAGAAAAGGTATAGCAATTCTTAATTTGCTATGGCTAAAAGGAAAGGATATCTTGCAATTTCTTTTTATTTCTACTCATCAAATTTATCTTTAATATATTTACTTAATTATCTATTATTTGCTATCATTGAGATGGTTGTATTCTTAAAAAAGAACTCCTAGATCTTTCAAAAGTCATCAAGTAAATTAAGCAGGAAGAGAAAGCTCTTTCATATTCGTTAGCTTTACAAATTAGATACTTAACCTTTGAGATTCTTCTATGAATACATGTCTTATTGAAATAAACTGCACATAAGGGAATAAAAGGGATAATAACTAGCTTTTATAGCTTATAGTATATGAACTTTCTTAATAAAGTTTGGTCATTATCACTTTCTATTTTAATTATAGCTAATTAAACTATTAGAACCATGACTATTATTACATAGATAGACTAAGAGATCTATATTTATAACTGTATATAAATAAAATCTAAGTTCTATAGTCAACTAAATATTTATTATGATTGTAAGATATTTGGATCTTATAAGCTTGACTAGAGTATCTGGCGCATTTAGATTCTTTGGTGTTTATAATTTTATTTCCTATTTTTAATCAAATCATTACTCAAGCTTAATGAGCTTTATAGTGAGGTATTTTCTTTTTTGTACTAATAATGCTTTAATGAAGCTTTTTAGTTTTCTCTTAAATAGCTATTTATAAATGGAAAGGTATCGAGTTTTACCTTAAATGGAGTATTCTAGTAAAAGTATATTAATGGCTTTATATCCTTAAGGAGTGATATAGGTTGAATAGTAGAGTTTAAAGGGAATAATTAATTAAAGTTTGTTATTGTAAATATGAAAGATTTCAGGTAATGAAAGTATTGCGACTTTTGAGCTTTTTCTTAACCATTATAGTTTTGAAAATGTCATATATTGCCACTTGCATGACAGTATAAGGAAGTATTTTTAAATAGAAAGGAGCCACTCCTTTATAGAATCCCCTAATTCCTTCTTACTATAAAATTTTTCTGAAGCAATCAAAAGCTCCTTTATACCTCCTTTCATATCCTACAGAGCCGTTTATCATGAGTCTTCTTCTCACAGTGTCTAGAGGGTAGAATAAAATGGTGGTTAATGTTGTGAAAGCTCCTCCTGTTTTAAAATATTGGAGATAATTATAAAATCCTGGAGCTTAAGTGTACTCGTTTTTATACTATAGATACTAATGTGTATATAAGGCACTCTAATAATAAGGGAAAAGCATAAATTAGCTAAGTCAGAAGCCTTTATATCATCCTTTAAATCCCTCAAATTAATAAGTTCTAACCAAGCAACTGAAAATACCAGAATAAAGCCCGTTTTAACGCTAATCTATGAATAATTCAGAAGCTACTCTTGAATGAACTAGTTCGTAAGGATAAGAAAAAAACATCGTTATAAAATTAACTAAAAGGTTGGTAGTAGTCAACGCTCAGAACTTATCATAAGTAGTATGTACTTCTTTCTTAGCAGGAAGTAAAGAACTGTATATCTTATCTCAGATAATAAATCTTATAACACATCCAGGAAATAAAGATAGGCAATCCGCTGTATTTCCTCTTCATAATCCATCCATTCCTTGATTTTTACCCAAGTAAATAAGCCCATCAATAATTCCCTTAATCCTATCAGGATATATATAAAGATCTTAAGTTTGCATAATAAGCCTAACCCTTTCTAAAGGAGCAAGGTATAATTTAGTAATAGAAATAGATCCATTTATCAATATCAATTATTTCCATAAAATTTCTCTATTCTTCTTCTTTTCTTTTCTTCCTAAAGAAGGGTAAATCAAAAAATTATTTTCCATTTTATCTCTAATTTATATGAGACTTTTGCTTTAATAAAAATAGTGCTACTATTTAAAAATTTGAAGTGGGAGTAGAAGAAATATCAGCTTAATCAATTATTTCTTATTCCTCTATCTTTCGAAGCTAGTTTGAATAAAACTTTCGCGACTATATTTAAGAGACTTTACAAGATACTATAATCAGACTCCTCACTCTAATTTATACAATACTAAAGCTTTCATTTCCAGTTTCATCACTTAGAAAGTCAGAGCCTAGACTAGATTTATACACTAAGCTCTATGACTTTTTATTATGCAAAACGAAAAGCATTAAAAGACAAGATTAGCTAGCTTTATAAAGTATATTGCTAGGTAATTTTGATAGTAGTTATATTAAGCAAATTTGGAAGGCATAGGTAGTTTAAGAATCATCTATATCAAAAATTAAAACGACAAAGCATGATTGCCAATATTTTGACATCTTGCTAACTTAGAAACATTAAAGTACAAGCAATCTTTTGGTATCAGATAGCTCTCACCAGTTTAACTCTTCTTTTTGTTAGGTAAATTAGCAATAGCCTCATTATCCTAATATTTTCAATGAAAGTAAGGAGTTTAAAAATATTAAATTCGCATGAAAAATATATCAGATATAGCGTTTTAAATTAAGCTGGGTAAATAAGCATCAGTGTACTGAGTAAAACGCTAATTAAATAACTATTTTAAAATTGAAGAATTTAAGTAAAGGATATGTAATAATAAGCGATCAAATGGTATAAAGCGTAGACATATCTTTATAGGCCAATAATTGAATTAATTTCTATAAGTATAGAAAGCTAAATTAAAGCTCATACTAGACAAATAAGTCCTTTAAGCTAGTCATCAACTTTTGCTATTATTAAGAGAAATAGTTTTCAATTTCTAAAGACTGAAGTCAAATTGATAATTTAAAAAGTCTATTTTTATAAAATACTCAAACAGAATGTAAACTACATCAGAGTAATTGGCCTTCTTTATGTCCAGTCATTTTTCCTCTTTAAATCTGATTCAGAGTTTTAAAGCTAACTATTATAGTCTTCATAATTTAGTTTAAACTACCTAACTAAAGAAGAAACTTAAATATAGTAAATTTTCTATTTACAAGGAATAGAAATTATATCCTTCAAAACTAAGTGACTATCTAGAGAAACTGAGAGATGTGCTACTAATAGTAAGCATTCTCTTTTAGGTTTTTCTACTAAATGTAAAAAAAAGCATTAAAGAAGTAAACGGTCACAAGGTTAAACATTAGGTTAAGAGCTTTTAAACTTGATTGCATTACCACTTTCTAAATCATAAACCACAGAAATATTCTATCCATATAAAGAAAGCAGATGAAGATCTATAACTATAAAGCTATTTTAACTTCACCCTTTAACTGTAAATATATAAACAGAAAGAGTTTGAAATAATTTGGTAAATGCACTAAGAGATAGAGAAATAAAGAAGCATCTAAGTAATTTAGTAAGAATAAGTAAGCTTTATAGAATAAGAGTGATAGAAAGAAGTTTAATTATGACTAATAAAAGAGTATTGATTTCAATTAAAAATAAAGTTTAACTAATATGAACTTTAAGATTATTATCTTTCTTCTCTTCGTTAGCACTTTATAAGTTCCGTTCTAAAAAGCCTTAGAAGAAATGTCAGAAATTGAGTATAAAGTTGGTTAAAATCTGTTCTAATAGACGAATCAGCATAGATCTAGAAGAGGTTATAAAAAAATATAATGGAGTAATTAAGCATTTGATGTGTGTAGTAATCATAATCTTATTATGAAAAGTAAGAAGGAGGAAACTACTAGTGGATTACATTAACGATGCCGTTCTGTAAAAAACGCAGAAATTTGTTATTAGAATGTAGCAAGAGTTGTAGAAACTACTCAAGTTGACAAAGTTATCTTTTAAAAATGGAAAAGCTCTTAGATAAGCTAAGGTGTTCTTTAGAGTGATGCTAATTTCGGTGCAGTCGCTGCTCTACTCGATAAAAGTGATAATTCGTGGTATGTGTGTCAGTTTCTGTTCAAAAAAAACAAATCAAATTGATGAACTTAAGTTAATAAATTTCTAACTTTCTTAAAAAATACAGTAGAAAGTATCTACTTAGTTAGCTCTAATTATTTGATCTAATCTACCTAAATTTTTTAAAGTTACATTGAAAAATTACGTTGTAAACTCTAGTAATCTGATTATAGCTTTTGGTAGATCTAGCATATTTAATTGGCATGAATTTAAATTTCGCTCTATAGAAATAAAATCTTTCTTAATACTTAAAAAGCAAAGATTGAATGATAGCTGATTTAAATGAAGGGAATCATATAAAGATAGGCTAAAACCGTAATCAATCATTTTCTATAACCTCTCTTATGACTATTTTACTAAGCCCTTTAATTATCCTTCTTGCACTAAATTATTTATCTAACTTTATATTCTAGTAGCAATATGAGAAATATCATTTTAATAAGTAAAGCATCAATAAAATAATTGAATAGGAAGGACATAGCAATCTCTTTAGCATGATAGTTCATTAACTCTTAAGTATATTTAGTCTTAAGTTTAGAGAGCTATTAGTTTAACTTTTGCTTTACAGAATAAAAAAAGTTAAGATAGCTTTTAGGATTTATTAATAAGCAATTATGTAAATGGGGAGTCTTGTTGTTCAATTGAAGATCGAAAAAGACTGAATATGTTCCTATGGAACTAATTCAGTTTTATTAGCTATATGAGCAGAATTTAAAGATTGATGTATCTGAAAAGAATTTTATTACGAGTGAGAATATTCAATCAAATATTCCTTTAAAATACTAAAAACTTATTTATTTTTATGAGACCAAGCTTTTGATTGATCTAATAAGAGAAATAAAAATAGTTAAAAATTTAAATAATATTAGCTATGAAAAGGTTATGATTATTAGTTCCCAAAAATTTGGATTTTACCTTTTATTATTCATAAAAGACTCTTTCGAGCGAAGCCTTGATAATTTTCTATAAATTGAGTAAACTTAATAAAATAAGTATTAATGCAAATTAAATGGAAAGTCATTTCATACTTTGTAGATTTGAAATACCAATCTTTATCTATCTTATATATCAATCTGATACCATTATATTATAATTATATTATAATATCATGCTTGATAATTAATATCTAAATTAAATTTTCTTTTATAATAAAGTGATTTCCTATTTTAGCTTAAGCAGTTTGAGTTTAATTTCTTCATTCACAATATTAATTTTTTCAAAGGGTTATATTATATATATTAGCTTTTTTTCAAATTACTAATATTAAATTATTTTCCTTTCAATTCAAATTCTACACTTTCTTTTTATCCTTTTCTAGTTTGATACAGTAGTATCTAAAACATCTTCTAGTTCTTTTATTCTTTACTAGAACTTCATATTGTTAATAAGGATTTAAGAGTATTATAATTTAACTACACTTCGATGGAGATATTAGCTCTTTTTCACTTTTCTTATATATAGTCAATTTTTTTAGCTATCCTAGATTTTTAAGCTTTTTATAATTAGAGTTTCTAAATATTCTAGTAACTCCTCTCTTCGATTTAATCCCAATCTAATGATTAAGCATCACTAACTTTATACATTAATACTCTCTATTCTGAAGCTTTTCACTAGTCTACTAAAATGATGGCTGTCCTAATTACAAACATATTCACTTCTTAACTCATTTCATGTATCTAAAACTTACTTTTAGAGTCTTGCTTATCCCTTTTATTTGCCTATCTTACAATATCAGATACTAAATTAAAAAAATGATCGATTTTGATTTAGTTTACTACCTACTACAATAGTGATTTTTCTTATCTCCTTTTAATAACTATACACATCTCAACAATATTAGTCTTATTTCTAATATCTTTAAAAAGAAGCTTTAAATTGATAAATTTAAAGAATATACATAACTTCTTAGAGTCTATTTATTAAATAATGCCTTTATTGTACTAAGCATTAGTTTATTTCTTATATTCATTATATATATATTATATCATGTGCTTAAAAATTAAGACTTTATGCTTTTAACATTATAGCTTATTAAGGTATTGCTAAAATAGTAATTTAACTCCTTTTAATATTTTTTAGTTCAGCATTTGCTTTCTTTTGCATTACATATTCTTTCGATTCTTTAGAATGATAACTAGTATAATAATTATCCTATTAGATTGAATGGACTTTGAGCTTACAGTATTTTTAATTTCATGACTTCTGTCTTCAATATTTAAGGTTTTCTACAATTAGTCAATTTATTTTATAACTTACTGTCTAAGCTCTCTATTTAAGAAACTAGGTTGGCTTAGTCACTATAGAGTTTATCAAAGCTGTATCTTAATACTATTGATCAGGATTGTTTAGCATGATATTTAGTTTTAAACACCAGGTTTAACTCTATTTCCGTCTTGCTATCTACATCAATAATCAACTTTAGACTTATCATTGGTTAATTAGTTTACGCCTAATTTTCTTTTTCCATTATAATGCTTCCATTTTTTCTTTATTGCTTAACTATTCATTTATAGTTGCATAGAGAAAGTAATTATAAGTCAGATATGATAGTAAGCACTTTAACGAAATAAAAATAGGATTAAGGTTCGCTAGTTAACTTGATACTAGCATTCAAAATTGAAAAAGTATAGTAATGCTTGAAAGGCTAAAAGCATAGTATCTGAAAGGTCTTTAAAGGGATATAATTAATTCATTGATAAAGAAATGTTTATTAATGCAATAGCTTCTTGCTTTTAACTTCGTTACTTTCTTCACTTATTATATCCAAAAGCTGTATATCTTAATCCAAGGATATTGTTCTCTTGCTTTTCTTTGGCTTTTTTGATGCTTTTTCAAGTTCTTTTTCGATAAAATCTGTCCATTCAGAAGCCTAAATATTTTTAAGCTTTGCTATCTAGGATTAAAACTTACTTAATAGAGATTGCTTACTTAAATTAGTTACGCTGGATGCTTGCTTCCATATTTAAGTTTCTGGGTCAAGCAAATTCCATAAAATTTGCGGCGATTTTCTTCTTCAACCTCATTATTCTCTAATTTGCATTCTTCTCTTTATACCTTACAGAAGAAGTTATAATCGACAATACTTGATTATTCAGTTTATGTTAACGTGTTCGAAAAACTTGCCTAACAAGTATTTTCAGGCTTAATTGTAGAACTCACTACTAGATCTTAATTACTATCGAACTAAATTAAATTAAAGCTTCTAACTGGACTATTATCTAAAATCTTCTTTTATACTAGTTCTGTTGAGATTTACTAAGAATGACTCTTAATTCTAATCTTAAGGCTATTATTGGAGATACTTTTCATTAATTTACAAGTTCTATTTTTGAACTATTTTACCTATTGCTGAAGTTCTTCCAGCTCTTCCTTTTTCTGCATCATCTTTTTCAGAATTTTTTATTCTTCGTTCTCTTTATACTTTGATGCTTCCTTTAGCTTTTCCTGTATTTAAAAATTACCCTGGCCAGTATTATAACTCTCTCTAATCAAATTTGCTCTTTAAATGAAGATTGACCTTTTACTTTTTAAAGTTAATCTATTATTGCCTTTAAGTTCTGACAGCAAGTAATTTGAACATAATCCTCCTATAAAATAAGAATGGAAAGCTCTTGAATTTAGGGATTTGCAAAGCTCTTCATCGAACTAATTAACTTAGTTATTTTGAATTCGATGCTTTCAATTAGACTTTAGTTTTCAAGTTATTAAACTAATTCAGATACATTCACACATTTCTCGCTATGTTCTAAGGCTTCTTCAGGTGACATTGCTTAAAGACAATTAATGCAGATGATTTCAATCGCTTCAAGTTCTTCTTATGCTTTATTTGCCTATTATTGTAACTCTCAATGATTTGATAGCAGATACTAATTTTAACCCTATACTACCTCCTATTAGTTCCCTTAAGGAACAGTCTAGCTAAAAGTAAAATCAATCTGTTCTTTTCTTAGGATTTAGTGGGGTAATATAATTTGAGGATCTTCAGAGGCAATATCTTCGTCTTTGTAGTGATAGATATTTTCTAAAGCTCTAAAGTCTAACTGATCACTTCCAAAATCACATTAGTACATTTTAATAATGGCTAACTATCAATTAAACTGTATTATCATAATATAACTTTAAAGCTTGCAAAAGTAACTTTAGACTATTGTTATTTCGACGTTTTTTTTGTTGATAGACAAGAAAGAAAAAGGTGAGTGAAAGGAGATAATAATAGGGAGTACTTTGCTAATAAGCATGTCTATGATGATACCTGCTTAGGTTGATTTATTCTACTGAAGATGTTTTGGACTTAGCTTCCTTAAAATGTTTAACAATGATTAATAATCGTTGACTAAGAGGAGTTAAAGCAAGATATTTAGCTTGATTTTATATCTCACTGTACAAGCAATAAATAGAAGTAAAATATATGGCTCTTTAGTTGTAATCGTAGATAATAAAGGAAAGGTATATTTTAATTAGAGCTGTAAGATCTAGCAATAATATCTTAAGCTTTGCTAGGTCTGAGTATTGGTGCAACTATAAAAATTAAGTTAAGAACTTCTTTAGCAAAACTATCTAAAGATGCTTATATGTTTTTAGTTCTATAAGTAATCACTATCATATATAATAGAGATATATCTTTGGTATATATTCTATGATATACAAGTTAATATGATATTTAATTAGCAAATCTTAGATGGTAATACTTTTATATCAAAAAGGAAATAAAGTTAATAAATGAAAATAGTTAATTGTCTATTAGACGTATTTACTCATTTAACTAAGATAACATTTACCTATCAAGTGCTTTATTAGTAAAGTCCTTAACTAGTTATGACAAACTGATATATTTAATTGAATAATGTCTACTAGATAGCTATGCGGTTAGCTAATTATTCCACTTGGTATATGAATAGTCTTTTAGTGTATTGATATCATCCCCCTTTCTTAAATAAGAAGGTTTTGATAGTTGCATTTATAGGTATAATAACCATTAATGAATTCTAAGGAGAGTGACTCTTTGTCTATCCTAGTTATCTTGCTTTACAACTATCTTATTTAAACCCCTTAGTGATATATTAGTAACTCTGATTTAAGTCTAGTATTAACTCTAGTTGATAGCCTTAGAGCGTATTTTAATAGACAAGCTTTACCAAATTTCCACTCTTGGTGAATATTATAAAATAGCGCATTGCGAAACTTCATCTTATACTAGAAGCAGAAATATAATTAAAGGATATACGGGTCAATAACATCTAAGAAGTAGGAATCACTTCAATAGATTATCAGTGTTTAGTTAACTTATACTAAACAAAAATTCTGGGAGTCAGAATCAAAGAAAAAATCTATTGTTGGCATTCATAAAAATTATTACCAAACGAATGATTAATAACCACAACAGTTAGAACTAGAAGCTAGTAAGAGAATCTTTTTTAAGTACAGAAAGTATCTAAGAATAAAAGCGATAGAACTAAAAGCAAATTAAGATACAATCTTTATAATATAAAAGATAGTAATCCTAAGTCCTTTTTCGCTAGGCTATTTTATATCCTTTTAAAAATAAAAGGACTTTTATACCTTATATTAAGAATTCTTGCCTTTTTAATAGATATTTTGAATAACTTAAAAAAGAAGCATAGTTTAGGACTTGCTTTTGTAGAATAATCGCTAACTTTTAATGTATAGAAGTAGGAAGCTTATAGTAATGATTCCTCAAATTTAATATATAACAGGGAAATTGAAAATCTACTCAGCATGTCCTAGAGTTAAAATTATGTCAATCTAGATTCATCCATCTCATTCTAGAAGTTCTTAGACTAAAATCATAGCTAACAATAAGTTCTCATAAAGGTACTATATGGTAATATAAAGCCGTTGATATATTTATAGTTCCTAATTTTAAGAAATTCTTTGTTCATCAAAGAGTGGAAAGAAATATCTAAACTGCTAGATAAAAAATAAAAGTAATGGAAATGTAATAGCAAATAAAGATGCTGGTGTGATGGTTAATTTCATGCTTAAATAAATCTTCATTGGGTAGTTTTTTTGTGTTGCAGGCTAATAATATAATCAACTAGCTTACTTTTATTTACATTCATAAGAAAAAAAAATATAGAGCAGATAGCAGCTTTCTCTGCGTAAATATGCAAGCTGAAATAAATTTTCTAATGCTAATATTAAACTAGTGATAATAGCAGAGCTTATATCCTTTTTAGTTATATAATATTAAATTAATTAGGATTTAATAGATTTAAGGGAATTTTTACAAAGAAGATAATAAGGTCTCTTAGAACTACCTTAATATGCTAAACAGCCATATAATTTGCTTTGATGACTGGATTTTATTAAATTATTAAACTTTTATTTTCTGCATTTTTCGCTTTCACCTTCTAACACTATGCAAATGCTTATCTATACACCAAATTTTTTTCCATTATCAATTTAGATTTCAATACATTTGGTTTATCTTTCAAGGTGCCTACTTTTTAATTCTTAATATCCTAAGGAGATAAAATTATTTCCACATAGTGATATATTTTATAATGTATGTAATCTCATTAGTATAACAAAAAGCACTACTGAGATGCTTTTAAAACGTATTCAATGATCAGATTAGCATTTAATTCGAAAAGTACTAGGTTTATAGAAATAAAGCTGCATATGATTGTACCTAACTACTTCTTTTATTTCATTATCCCTGTATGGTTATAAAGTGCACTAAGCATTATTAAATCCTTTTTATAGGCTTTTCTTTTTTATCTTTAGTGAAAAAGAGTTGACTAATTGATTTAAAATGGCTAAAATTTAAATTGATGAAAACTTCTTTTAAATTAGACCGAAAATTAAGAAACTGAGAATCCTTTTTCTTAACTAACCTTTTTTACAAAAAGGTGTACATTTATAAACTGATTTATTGATATATCTATAAGTTCAAAACTCATAACTAGCATAATTATTTTATAAGTCCCTAACATCATAGAACTGCTTTAGCTAAATTGACTTTATAGTTAATATAATTTCCCTTTACTTTTTATATTTAAAGGAAATAGAGCTTGCTTGTATCTGGAAATTGAGGATTAAATTACTAGGGAAAATTTAGCAATCAAAGGCTCTTTTTTTCAATCCTTATAACGATTTGGCTTAATTTTATTTTCTCTTTTAGATACTAAAGTTATACTCTTATTTCGATCTATCAATATTAGAATATCCTTTACCACCTAGCTGTAATTAATATAAACCTAAAGGAAAATAATGACTATAAGCTTTAAATTTCTAAAGCTAAATTTAATACTTTTAAGCTTTATTTCTTCAAAGTATAAAATAGCATTAGATAGCAGGGATTCTTTTTGTGCTTAAAACAGCAAAAGGCTATCATTATCATATACTATATGCGATAAACTAGTTAGCTAGTTTAATTTATCTCTGTATAAATTAAGAAAAATCCATCTTTCTATCAGCTTTCATCTAGAAGAAAACTGCTTAAAGTCATTCCATCAGACTTGAATAATGATTCATTAATTGAATTTTTACCTCTGATGTGAGTATTCTTAACTTAATGATGTTTTTAAATCAAGATTAAAAGAGAAATTCATAAGCAAGAATTTAAAAGCTTCAAGCTTAATTTAGTCTTCAATTAGATGAAGTTAGAAATATTAAGTTATTGCAAAAAGAAGTTTAAACCATTTTGAAATTAAGGATCTTAAAGAGTTAGTTAGTTATAAAATAAGTTTAGTGTTGATAGGTGCTAGAATAATCACTCTATATCGTATTTCTTTATTTCTTGTATGATCACTTCACTTGAAGAAGGCTTAAATAAAACATTATTCATTCCAGCTCGCAGGCATCTTTTAACATCTTGCTCATGAGCATATGCTGTATGTCCTATTATAGTAGCTTTATATCCTTAATCCCTTATTTTTTGGGTAGCCTACCAGCCATCTAAAACTGGCATTTCACAATCCATTAAAATAACTAGGAAACGCTTGCAACATTTGCTTTTCATTCTTTTTTTTACAATATCCAATGCTTCTTTACCATTTGTTGCCTTTTAAAATGAATATCCATTCATTTCCAAAATCTCAGATAAAATCATTCTAATTATTTCAGAGTCGTCAACTATTAAGATCTTTTCACAATTGCATTCGTTTTAATAACTTTTTACTTTTATTAAATTACCTTCCAGACTATCAAGAGATGATACTCTTAACGTATTTTACACATCAAGGAACTACGAAGAATTATTTCTAATTTGTTTATCCTCAACTTACTCCTTTATTTTCTTATTGATTTTAGACTATCGAATCATTTGCTCTTAAGTAATTTTCTTAATGCTCTTAGACTTTATATAGAAAGAGAACTTGCTAAACTTTTTTACTTCTGATTTAATTTTTATCCTTTATCCTCCAAGTAGCTGAGCTATTTTCTAGGCTACAAACAGTCTCATTCCACTGCCTTATGGTTTTTCTATGTTAATTTCTTATTAATCAAATAGCTGCTAAAATATCTTCTACTGCTTCTTCTAGCTTATTCCAATTCCACTATCTTTAACCCAGATCTTATAATAAGTAAACTCCTCATTTTTTTTGCTTTATTCCTTTTGCTTTTTTATTCCAATTATTATGTAACCTGAGTTAGTATACTTCAAGGCATTTTCTAGGAATATCTATAAAATAAACAGCAATTTCTGTTTGTCTGTTGAGATTTATTTAGGAACGTGAGCGTTTATGTCTTAAATTAGTCTAATTTTCTTACTTAAGATATGATGGTTTATGATTTTGAAAGCATCATCTAGTGTCTCTTTAACATTAATAATGTCGTATTGTAATTTTGGAGTATCATCTTAAAGAAACTAGGTTAAAGAAAGAGTCATGTTTATTAAGTTAATAGTCTCTTACTATACTATTTCTATTTTTTTATGGCATCATTCTGCTGCTTTAGTCCATCTGCTTTAATTCCCTTAGCAAGGGTTCTGATATTCTTCTGAAAAGGCCTTTTTCCATTAAGTTACTGCTTGAGTTTTTTTTTCTATATCTATTAAAGAATTCCATTATTGCATTTTATGCTTTTATACGTTTATCTCCAGGGATTTTTATTTCAGTGATGGAAAGCTTTTTTCATTTTCACCTTAAGATGTTTTAGCTTCTAGATCTAATTATTATTAGAGATACTTCTTGACTTACTAAGCAATGTTCATGATTAAAGTAACAGGATGTCTTACGTGATGATTGAACTCTCTTAGAAATAGAGTTTTATATCTATTAGACAGGTTTTGTCTCTGCGTATCGTAGGATTCCGTTTCGTTGTTAACATTTAAGATTACTGCATCTTAGTTATATCAGATGGTATTCAAGGCTTTTATCTATAAGTACATTATACTCTCAGGCTTATTTTTATCCCAAAACTAGTTAACTTTCACGAAGAAGTTTTCAGATTAGTTGTGCTTCCTCGTGGCGATGTATTAGTCTAAAATTGACTTAAAAGCTAAATCTTAAGGCTAAATAAATTGCGCTTTTTCTAGCAGCTAATAGAAGCAGGAGACATCGATCATATTTTAGATTAGTTGGTTACTGTACAAAATTTCCCTTTCGTTATAGATAATAATCCCTGTATTGCAGTTATTCGTTAGAAACTAGAAGCTTTCTATTTGCTTCTATACTTGAAATTGCTTTTCAAAGCTCCCTTAGGTGAAATTCATGTTGCTTATTATAGTACAATAGCATAAGCCAAAGGTCATAAAAAGAGCTTAAAAATGTTCTTAGTTAAGTCTAAAGAAAAATCCATTGTAAAGGGAAAGTAGAAAGCCTGTTAGGATTTGGAGAGTTAGACCAATTATAGCGAGAGTCTTGTTCTTGAGGTATAAATTATTTAGCATGGGAATAAGAAGAGCGAAATAAAACGAAAATCAAGTATCATTAGCATCATCAATCGCAAACTAAATAGATTTGAATATAAAATAAGCGAATATAAGCATTATATGCAAACTGCCGTTCTTAATATACTTCCATGAAATCTTAAACACTTCAGTTATAAGCACCCTAGTAATACATATTAAAACCTATTGGATGCTCACAAAAAAAGCAATACTTTGTATCAGCAAGAAGTAAATAGCAGGGGAGATTACGTAGGATATAATTCACTGCTCATTTCTGATTGACTAGTTTATAAATAGCTTAAAATGCTTCTATTTCTCAGGATCCATGATTATAAAACTAAAGCTAAAAGCTTTCAAAGACAATAATTAAAAATGAAATGCGTTTATTATAACTAAGCTACCTAATAGCATCTAAAGATAGATAACTAGTTTCACTCTTAAATGAAACTAGAACTCGTTTAGTTTCATGCTTGTATCTTAAAGGAAAAGGATTATTAATATAAAAATCATTCAATTTATAAGCGTAAATAAGACTACCGCTGTAAAATAAATCTAGCTCTTGGAAAAATCTTTATTAAGCTCTTAATTCTGAAACTTAAAAACAAGAAAGAAGATCTAGGTATTTATACATCAGTGCTATTTAAATAATTCACTTATGAAAGAGCAAAAACCTACTCATCTACAGTTATCAAGTTTAAGAAACGAATAACTTAATTAAATTCCTAACTAAGCTAAGCGATATAAAAGTACTCAATTTGACTTAAAAATTAGAGATATTAAATTCATCCTTCAAGGGAGCTAAATAATAAGAGTATAGTTGCCTTTACTTTAACTTTAGATTTTAAGGAAGTCAAGAGGCAAAGGACATTCAATCTCTTTTTGCTAAATTTTTATATATCATTGAATAAAATGCTCTGATTTAGCTTTTTAAGAGTAACTAATATAAGGACTAATATCGATAAATATTAATAGGTATATTCCTTTATTAGATAGTCTCTGAAGGTAATTTTAAGTAAATCAATTTAAATATCAAAGTCTGGAAATTGGAAATTTAGCTTAGATTAAACAAAAATTTAGAAAGCTAATCAAACCTAAGGAGCAAAATTAGAAGAGACAAAATTGGTTTTTTAATTAGTTCTAAGCTAGATAAATTAGAAAAAGCTAAGGAAATTACAGTTCCAAATTATAATTAAAGCTATTTTAATTATTTAAGCAGCTTGTAAAAGCAATATTTTAAAGTTAAGTACTTTTAAGAGTAGCTCATTAATGGGAACTGTTTAAAATTTGTCAAAGTAAATAATAATCTTCAAGTCTTATTTGATGAATGATAAATAAATAAATTTGATTTTAGAGCGCGTAGCACCTTGTTGGTGACAGCTCTTTCCATACTTCAATATATATCTGTTTCTTCAAATAAGCCTTCAGGCAATTGAAATTTTTCTCTTGTTAATTACATTTCTTCGTCATTTTCCTCTATATTATCTCTTGTTCTTCTGTCTTCTATCTATCTACGCTTTATTAGATGTTTATTGAAAGTCTCCTTTATTATTTCTTACATATCTTGCTAATTTTCGTTTCTAATTATTTTCTTCTTAATCAAGCTTTTATAAACTCATAAAACTATCCTCTTCCTGCTCTGTAATCTTTTCCTATTTCTTTTTTTCATATAATTTTCTTTTCAATGTATCCCTTTTTCCTTTTTTCTAGTTTATATTTTACTTAAACTTTTATTATTAAGTCAGCTTTAGATCTTTTTTACTCCTCTTATTTTCTAATAATTTCTCGAGATTGCCGTACTTCATATTATATCAAATAGTTCCATCCTTTATCTCTCTACTCCTATTGGTCTTAGATTTCCTATATATATACAAATCTTCCATCTTGGTATTTTACACATCCCCCTATGATAAAATTTTCATTTTCTCTTGTATTCTTGCAGAAAGGGAATATAAATGGATAAATTGGATTATCAAGCGTATAGTACTATCAATCGTGCGCAGCTCTTTAAATTAATTTTATCTATTGCAAATCAAACTTTCTCATTGCAAGTTTCCTCCAGTGCTTCACTCTCTGGAAATTCTGTCTTCTAATAGGGCATAGATGTAGTGATATCCCAAGACGCCTAATCGTCTAGCATTTTTCATCAACCGTTTCTCAATGCCTCCCGTTCTTTCCTGCTTGGCTCTTACCAATATTTCTGCTCAGTTAACCGTTCTTGAAGTACTTCCTGATACTTGAGTTTGAGTTAATCTCAGTTGTCAGAAATCTCCTCCCTAATTAAAATATTTCATTACATAAGGATTAAGCAAAGTCCAATTAAAGAGAGCTAAAAGACTTAGCCCAAGTAACCTTTTTTAAGCCTTAGCTTTCTCTTTACATATTTAGATGCATAAATTAAAATTCGAGACACTACTGAAAAGATTTCCAACTCTCCTCTTAAAAATAAATTTCAAAGATGCAAATAAATATAAAATTGTACTCCGAATAGCAGGCTAAGTAATAGATACAAAGAGTAAATGGAAAAGTTACAATTTCATTATTAACCACTAAAGAAAAAAGCATTCCTAAAGGAATAAAGTAACTTTGCTCTTTCTAGTTTTCCTTTATTTTTTATCTAAACATTGTAGTTATAAAATCAAAGAACTCTCCAATTTTTTTAAACTCTTTTGCTAAAATTTATGGTAAAGTGCTTGTATAAATACAGAGATAAATATTACTACTAGAACTTATTAATAAGTATGCTTTCTAAGTTATCTTAAGCTTTAATTTCAAATTTGGCTAGCAAAACACAATCAGTGTGAGCGATTTTGGTGTTGGGTAAATAAAAGCTAATAATACTGTAGATGTAAGTCAAAGGATCTTTTATCTAATGGGTTTCATTTAAATCTATTATTGTGAATGATTGCTTTAGTTTCCAGCATAATATAATCATTAAGATCTTGATGCTCTATATAATTATTTCTACTAGTTAATAAAAATAAGTTAAGTCAGCCGAATTTACTGTGGAATTTTGTAACTCGCAATCGAGCAAGTGGAGATGCCTAGTTAATACTAAATACCAACACTGTTTAGAAGTTTTCAGTTTTGAGCACAAAAACATTCTATTCTGATCTCACCTTTTCTAGTCTTTCTTGAGAAAAGGTAAGTACTATATAAGTGATATTGTAGAGAGAAGCAAGGAATTGAATCTTTAAGTGGATCCAAAAAAGTCGAAAGGTGACCCTAATTAAATTAATCTTACTTCTAGAAGTTAATTTCCTCACCTCCTTTAAATTCAAGGAAAACCAAATAACACCAGAAACATAACTCAGCATCGGATTTTTTAGTTATTTTAATTAAAGTGACTAACTTCAGTCAGCTGATATACAAAGATTGTTGTATACCTAAACTCAATAGTTAGATTAGAAATAGGTTTACGTATATAGCTGGCTATTTAATAGATCTATATAAGTCCTTTATACTCATTAGTAGTGTGAAAATTTAGCCTTAGATGCTTATGATTTAATATTAGATTTCGAAATTCAGATTCTATTTTCTTACTTTGGAGAGATATGAGAGATTGTAAATAATGAGAATGAGTATTTGCTATAATGAAAAGCTGTGAATTTATATTTCAAATAGGTTTTGATCTTATTAGCATCGGTGAAAGGGTATAAAGGAAATTCTTATAGACATTCACTTAAAAATGTTCTTGCTGAATTTAAAATACCAGTCTTGAGTTCTAACTTAGTAACGAGCACACACATGAGAAAATATCAAGCTGAAATATGAAATTAGATTCAGAATAAAAAGCCGAAAATAATTTAGAAGCATCAGCTTTAATAAAATGTGGAACAAAGCAAGAATAATACATTAGCTATAGCACCCTATAAAGAGCATTTGCCTTACTTTATCTTTTCACTTAAAAAAGCAAACAAGATGTGCAAACAAAAAATTTATACCAAATATGTGTCAATGGAAGTAAGTATCTATTTCATATGCATAATATCTTCAAACATGTATAGAAAGAAAAGAAACTTGATTGAACTTAGCGAATTAAAGCAGAAGAAGTAAAATAGAAAAAATAAAATATCGAAGTAATTTTCTTTGAACTAAGTCACAATTGCAAATATATAAAGATATCTTTATTTATTATATCCATTAGTTCCTATACACAATTTCACAGCTTCTCATATTAATTCAATTAAGAACTGTTTTATACTTTTAGTTACTAATTTCAGAAATAATTACTCTTTTATTATACAAGTCTAATAAAAAAGAAAGTCTTATATAGACGCTTAACTATACAGTTTTTACCATTTTAAATAGTTATATAAGCAAGGATTTTGCTTATATAGTTGTTGTACTTGAAATACCTAATTTCTTAAACCTTCAATAATTTTATAAGGTAAATAAAAAAAAGGGTTAATCTTCTGGAGGAGAAGATAAATAAATTAAGTTTAACCTCTCTTTTATAACTAAAGAGTTAAAGCTTAAATAAAGTAAACTCATTGAGATACTAAACTTCCTTTTCTATTTATATAAGGACTTAGTCAAACTTATATCATATATCTGAATGCATATTACTCTTAATAAGCTTGAACATAGCTTCTTAGATATATAATAATAAAGATAGTAAAGTAAATGTAAGATCTATATCTTTAAGAGGTGCTGATTTTCTTTTCCTCTATTAATATCTTATAATCTTTATATATACACTAATCTCAAAAATGCTAGCTATATTTTAGACTTTCTTAATTTAATATTAAGTTCACTATTACTTTTAGTTTTTAAATGCTTAAGATATTAAAGCTTCGTTTATGAGTATCTAGGCATTTTTTAATTATATATAAAAGCTAAATTTCTATATTTCTTCCTTCTTCTATCGTTTGTAGTTAGATATTCGCTATCTCATTCTTAACCATTAAGCTTCATAAATGTACTTCTCTTCTTGCAATTCGCTTCTACCATACACCACAAATTTTTTGTTCCTTAAGCTGATTTATTAATTTACTAAGCACTAACTACATGATACAATATGCTCAATGTAGCCATTCTAATCCATGGAAGATACTTCTAAATGTGAATGCACATTGTACAATCATATGGTATAATTAAGCTTCTCACTAGTATATTACCTAACTTAGAGTATTCTTAGTTATCATCCAAGCTTTAAATTCTATTTTCCTTTTTACTTTAAATGTTGATATATAAGCTTAAAGAAAAGTACACCTTTTTAATTTGCTTTTAGATAGGAAACTGAGCAAGTTAAGCTCATACAATAGTACTTAACTACTTAAGAAGAATTTTTAAGTTTACTAATTAAAAGCTTAGTAGATAGATAGTAGCATTGTGGTGATAGAAGTATAGGAAGCTTTTGTAATTTGAAGTGAGAAACTAGATTTCTAGTATGGGTATAAAGAGTTAGCTTGGGTAATGGAATATAAATTAAGCAAAAGGATGAATAGCGAAATGTACATCTGAAATCTGGTATGAGGGAAATTAAATTTTATACTGCTTTTACAAAATTTCATAAAAGACACCAATAGAGCTACCTAAATTTCTGCATGCAGTTATAATAAATAATTAGACTAAAACTCTAGGAACATTCAAAGTGCTTGGATAGTTTAGATAATTACTAGGCTTTTAATTAGTTAGTGGTAGTTATAAAATAGTGCAATAGTTTAAATTCTAAGGAGAGCAAGTTATCTAATATTTTGCTAGCAGTGGTTAGTCTCTAGTTTGGGATCGAACAAAGCACCTTTTTTAAAAAATAGATAAAAGATTTGATTCTTCAAATCCAGGCTTCTTTTACTAAAATTTTTAATTCGATAGTATGGGACTTTAGTGTATAGGGATTGCTGTGAGAAGTATGAAAAATGATTCAAAATGTGGAGAATGTAATACTTCAGATAATCCTTAGATTACTTGAAGTTATGTAGTTTCAGGATATTTAATACTAGATATCTTAGAAGAGATGCTCGAAACGATAAAGCTAGTCTAATTGAAATTTTTTAGTTAAGAGACCTAAATTTAAAATATCAAAGCTAAGATCTAGAGATGCTAGAAGCATCTTTGCTGAGCATATAAGATTTGGTTTAATCTAAGGCAAGAAATAACTAGCCAGCTATTCATTAAGTTAATTATATACTAATGGCCTAATGATTAAAGCATTGAGTTAAGATATAATGGAAACTCTGTTAAACCTAGCTAAAAAAGATGTCCATGATCTTAGAATATTTAGATAGTAAATTACTTAAAGGTATGGGATTTGAATCATTCTAAAAGGAGTTAGCTAAATACTTATATATCTTTCAAATTTCCCTTCTCTTCTACAATGTTTCTGAAACTTAGTATCATCGAAGGATGGATATCAACATAACACTAAAAGGAATAAATTTTAAGAATAAAAAAGTTTAAGGAAAGCTTAATGTTACAGCTATGTAGTTCTGATAGATCAAACTATCAACTGTATTCAAATTGAGAGAGTGAAGCTTTAAGGTATTCTATTTATTCTTTCTGAACGCATATAAAAACTCAAGCTTATTTTGAAGAAATTAAAAGTATAAGATCTATTAAAGAGGCATTGTAGCTGTTTTCATTGGATATAAACAACACAAGCAACTAAATAGTCATTTTATAAACATACCAAATATACTCAATTTCTACAAGAAGAGTATAATAGTCTAATCATCCATCTTGCTCTGTTTTAAAAAGAGCAATAGAAGATATTTAAATCTAGCCAAATAAATTAAAATAGTATGGTAGTTTATAAAAATAATCAAAAGGGATTAAAAATAGATATATTCATATATCATAGTAATAAATTTATATTTACTAATAGATACTTCAAAAGTAAGTCTATTTATTATACTACTGTATCTACAACCAAGTTACTTAGAAGAAATTGGATTTATAAGATATTAATAAATCTGTCAGCTTAAAGTTATATGAATTTTAGAAGTATTAGAAGGATAAAAAAGGGAGACAATTCTTTTTTGATTTAAAGTAAATAGACAGTATTTTTAACGAACTTTTGATATTTGATATATTATTTTATTCCGGAAGTTTAAATAAGCAATTTTAACTAAATATTTTATATAAGTTTCATATTTCACTATGTACTACAATCTACTCAGTTGAAATTTATAACTCTTAGAACTCTATTAAGTCTCGTTCTGATTTGTAGTTACTTAAAGAGTTATCCTTTTTAAATTATTAGCTTGATTTCATTTTCATTCTTTGTTAAGCCTGTCCTTCCTCTTCTTTGGTCTTTATATGAAGAGAAATTTCTTAGTCTAGTATTAATGTCTAGCTTGCTTAATCATTTTTAGTTTGCTTTGGGAACTAATTTTGCTCTTAATTAATTTGCTTCCAGTTTTGAAAAATGTTTTATTAGAAGTTCACTTTGAATATTTTAAATCCTAGGTAAGGTTCAGTTATTGACATAACAGCTCCTATTATCCCTAGTAACCCTACAACTGTTCCTAAGATTTCGTTAATCAGATCAACTCATGTTCGATCTAGAGCTTATTCTGTTAGTAGAGCTACATCAGAAATAATAAACTCAGCGGTTACTAAAAGACTAGATTTGTATTGAATTTCATCACTTTCGTATTAAGACCCTTCAATATCCTATTCTTAAAACATCACATGATATCCTTAATTTTCCACATTACTGACATATGATTTGAACGCAGATTACAACAAAACCATATCAACTACTGTTGGAGTTAACCCTCGATATAGATAATTAAATTAAGGTTTCATTGTAACCTTTGTTGTGCTATATTAGTTAGGTATTGATGAAGAAGCAGTCACGTTAATAGAAATTTAGTTAGCGTAGCTTTATTATTCTGAAGCTTATATTTTAACAAAGGCTTCATTTTAAAATGAGCATTGTAAGCATTATAACGAAACTATGCATGTCTTATTGATCAGCTTGCATTATATATTTTTCCATTAGCCTTTCTTTGGGTTCAAATCAATTCCTTAAGTAGTATAAGTAATTTCACTCACACACTATTCTTAACTTGGATTCGACATATTTTGGCATTAAGCTTGATAGCCTTATAACTAAAACTCTGTTATAACGTCTGAATAAAAGGCGGAATAAGATTGTTATAGCACCACAGAAGGTAGCAAAGTTTTCTTCTCATTCACGTTTTCAGTGAAATACATATTTAAAGTCATGCTAACTAATAAAATAGCACCAATGGTGAAAACTAAAGAGCAGCATCCTCCATAAGCTGTTTGAAATCTAAACATAGGAGTGTTCAATTAGCATCTATGCTTGATCTAAAACAAATCTATTTTTCTTAATATTCACTATACTTTATTCCTAAGAAGTAATACTAGTATTACCACTATTATTAATACACTTGAAACTACAATACTGATAATTTAGTTTCTTTTTATTTCTATGCCTTAGTTGCTTTAGTACACAGAAGGCTAATTTGTTTCTATTCAATTGAAAGAAATATTTTAGTGAGACTAAGTTGAACCAGTTGGGCAGTAATATTATTGAGAACAATTTTAGCAAATTGCCATGCCTTCTTAGTTTCCGAATGTTCCTTCAGGACAAGGTACACATTATTTAATAGAAGAAGCTCCATAAAAAGGTTAGTAAAACCCAATATCACATTTTGTACAGTTTTCCCCGTTAGTTGAGAACGTACCAGGTGGACAAAACATGCAATCTCCATTATCATTCTCATATGTTCCTTTGCTACATCTTCAATTACAAAAAAAGCTTTATTAATTCTGGTCGCATTCTTCTTGCAAATCTCAAATCCAAAATTTATTATTTGTGTATTAAGTTTTAGAACGAAGTCCTTCAAAACTTGACCCTCCAAAAATGTATAACTTTTTTCCAGCAAAAACCATAGTATGACCAAAGGCGAATTGTGGCCTCTTGATATTAAAAGCATTCTCTTGCATTGGATAATAATGCGTATCGTTTAAATTAATATTGAAAGTTAAACCAGTTGCCTTTTCTCTGCAGTATCCTCCTATCATTACAACCAATTAATCTTCACCTGCTAAAGAAGCTTCTGTCATACAGTTTCCCTTTTATATAGTGAGTCATTGATTTAAATATGTATCATATGTATATAAATTTTATTATGGAACTAGACCTTTTGCTAAACCTCCTATTATATATATAAACCTACTATCTTTTGAGTAGCATTTATGATACCACATTTATGGTGGCTTTTTATCTCCTTCAGTTATTAATTAAGTTCAAATTTGAGTTTCAAAAGAAAATTCAAAGAAGTTATTAGTCTCTCCATCTTTAGTAAATCCACCAAAAACAAATCACTTGCTTTCAATTATAGCACTACATGCTCTATATGTAGGTGGAGGTGTATTTTGCTAATCAATTTGTATCCAATAGTCTTCTTCAGTGTCATATCTATACATGCTATTAAAGATGACATCGTCTTAGTTAATTCCTCCTCATATATAAATAAACTTTCCTAGAGCTCCTGAAATATGATCATATCTACCTTAAGGAGATTCTCCTCCATTATCTAGCTTCAATCATTATAAGCTATTTTATTTGAGGTCCAAACTTCAAGTATCTGATAAGACTTCGTCTTCCTCTGGAGTTCCTCCAAATACATAAATTTTGCCATTTACTATCTCCATGCTATGTCCTTTTCGAGGAGTACAGAAATCATTTTAGTCCTGAATCGATTAGAAGTTCAAATTTTTTGCAGCTAAGTCTAATTAGACCAGATCATTTGTGATATCAAAGTTTTATAAAAGCCCTCCAAACACGTAAATTATTCCTTTATATATTGTAGCCTTTAATTGCGTTCTTGCAAACTTATCACTATTTTGAACTTAAAGCTGAGTTCATTTTAGATTAGATGGGCTTTAGTAATCTAGTTATCATATTTCGTTTACAATCTAGAAACCTACATCACTTCCATATAACTTATAGAACTTCTTATTATCTGAGTTTACACATGTACCTGAAGACCATGCGAATGAAGGAGTTATAGCTAGGTCTTGCTTGGATCATTTTTTGGTTTATAAATTAAAGATGAAAATAGAATTGCTAGGCTATTCGTTTATTCCCTATCCATGATAAATGTAATTTCCAGATTTGAACATTCATCCATTTTTAGATCCCTAAGGAATTTCTCCTCCCTTATATTCTATTTATTCCCATTAAAAGCTTTAAGTATCAAACATCCATAAATCATTTAAATATTCACTTTTACCTACTCCACCGAAAAGATAAGCGACTGTTCTATTTGATTCAATTTCAGTAAAGACAAGAGGGAAGTATCTTGGAGAAGGTTTCTAGTCTCACTGTTCGATTTTCTGTCATTCTTAAGTTTCTAAATGTAAAGCTCACATTTCATTTAGATTTCCTCGTGATGTTTACCCTCCAAAGGCAAACAAATGATTCTATATTGGATCATAAAATACTTCCGTTGATTACCTTTCATCTGGCTGTACTTATGACTGACTTAAGTGCTATTACCAAATTTACTCCTCGAAAGAAAACTCTCACAAGTCAGATAATTAATCATCCTAATCAACACCAAATGAGATCAAAAACGATTTTCTATCTTTCAAAGCAGTCATAGCAAAGTTTATTCTTTTTCCAGGCTGAGCGAATTGAGAAGGAAAGCTAACTAGACTAGACTTGATAAAGGTATATAGCAAAAATAGACTAAATAGGGTTAATTTCATAGTGGTATAATATATTTATTGCCTGTTTACTTATGAAGCAGTAACTACTTTAAAAGCTAAATCGCTAGAATTTAATAATGGGTATTTAAATGCTTTGTCTAATTTATCAGACTTTCTCTGCTTATTTCATCTACCTAATAATCTAAGAAATGAGTATGGATCATTTTCATACTTTACCAGTTTAAAACTATATGGCAGAAATAGATTAGCATGGGGGAGTTTTTTTAAGCAAATATATCTGAAGATTTGATAATAGACATTTCACATAATTTTTCCCACAAGTCTTCTTTTCATTTTGCGACAACAAATGTGATCTACTCTTGTTGCAAATCATTTTGCAGAGATAGTTAAAGCTAGATAAAAAGCCTTCACTACTATAATTTTATTTTCCCTATCTCTTTAATTAAGACTTTCATAGCTCTCGATAGTTTATTTTCTCAAAGCACTTTGAAGTTTCACTAGTATGAATAAAACTAAAAATAACTATATTCTTCAATAATCACCTGCATATGCTTCTGCTAGACGGATATATAATAATAAAGCTACAGTATTGCTTAGTGTGGCTAGGAGTACTCTAATTGACTTATGATTCTAGATATATGCAGTGTATCAACTGAGCTAATTATCTGATTGTAGGATATCTTAAGACTCAAAGACACAAAGAAACAGATGAATTTTTAACTGGAAACGAAAGATAAAAGATTAAAGAAATTTACCATTTAAGTCAAAAGTAAAATGGCAAGTAGTAAAACTAAGCTCTGATATAGGTTTAGCTTATAGCTGCTATATCAAGATTAAAAAGTCCCATTAAACAAACTGTTGGACTAGTTTGATTCTTAATGCTTTAGATTATTAAGAGCCATAAAGCTATCATCAACTTCAAATTGCTTTCGCTTAATTTTATTCACTTAAGTTAATTAATTCTACCAGAGATTAAAGGATTGTGTTTATACTGATTTTACTAGTTTAAAGGTAAGAAAAGCTAATAATAAGTATCTTCATTTATGTCTTTAACCTAATAAAAGTATATTAACTAAGAAGTAAGTAAACAGAGCTAATGTTTTATGTTAGTTGATAGCTCTTTTTATCCTAACTTGAAATATGTCTCAGTTTATTATAACCATAGAAATGAAAAATTGTTGATATAAAACTTGGAAATTGATAGTCGAAGCAAACTAATCAAGATAATCAGTCCTCCTATTAAAGCAAGGCCTAAATATACTATACCAGCAACTTACTATTTAAGTAATCATCAAACAATTTTTTTAGTTTTCTTAATATTAAAAGAAACTGAAACAATACACCCAAAGGTTAGAAAAGATAGAACCATTGAACTTTTCTTTAAATATAGTCGACTGAATACAGTTACTGTATTTAATAAGTATAGGAGTACATCACTATCTTCCATAAAGTAATGATAAAAAGGAATGTATATACTTACAAACTGAAGTATTAAGCTTTATTCCTTCTATTTTATTATTTTACTAGAACAAGCTTATTCGCATTTCTCTTACTAGATTTAATATAGTAAACCCATCTATCAGCTAAGCTATAAAATAAAGCTAATGCTTTGCTTCTTTTTAAAGCTTTTTTATAAATTCTAATATAGAACGAATCCAGCTTAATCCTCAGTTTCATCTTTCTGAATCAACTCTAGTCTAAACAAACTAGTCCTTGTCTTATTAGCCTATCCAACTAATGCTAGATGTATATTATCCTTATTCATTTATAGTATTCACACGATACAGTCTAAACTACACCTTATTTATGTTCCTATATTACTAAGCAATCTAAATAGCTAGTCCAATAAAACAAATTTATCAGACTTTTATACATATTTGCTACCTAAATAAAAAGTAATAAGGATACTATATACTAATCCCTTAATTGAAATATACAGTTGCTTCAAATACAGTTAAAGACTAATGAACATAATAGCAGAACTGATTATAGCTTAATTAGTAGAGTATTATTGGCTTTAGTTTAAATTTAAGTAAGTATATCAATAATAACAATATGGTTGAACAACTAGATTTATCGGACTAAGAAGCTAAATTGTAGGAGAGTATTTCTAACCCCAATTCTTAAACTGTTCTGTCTCCTACGAAAGAAAAATTCTTTAATAAGCTAAGCTTGAATTTGTGCTCTGGTGTTTATAATAAATTGCTTATATGAATGGGAATTTGCTTGGGGGCGTATATTGGGACTTATATTAGAGTAGGAATTGGCTATTATAAAATATGAAGAGTTGAAACTAACTACTGCATTATGTATGCTTAAATTATTGGATGCATTATCATGGGATTCATGGTTAGACATAAAATGTATTTACACGATAAAACTGAAAGTAAATTTCATAAAATGCTCTATATCTCCATCACAACTGGCTTATGTGGCTCAATAACTACATTCTCCACTTGATAAATCGAATCCAATAAAAATTTCTTTCTATAATGGGATTTAAGTTGGGGTAATGACCTTGGAAGTTATAACGGAGGTAGGATTTTCGAATGGATCATAGCATTGTGAGTAGGATCAACTCTTCCACTTATGGCTCTAAGAGTTGGTCATCATCTTTCATCATTTTCTTCTTATAAAAACTAAACTTTTGAATAAGATTTAGTCAAAAAGTAATCTAAAGCCACTTTAAAATATGAAGTACTTCTTATTCTATTGTATATAGTTAGTACTGTCCTTATTATTGCAATACCTGTAAGTGCTGCTCCTACCTGGGAACATCTTACTTGTAGTGCTATTTTTGGCTGTTTTGGAGCTTATTTAAGATATTAATTATCTTTCTAAAATGCGAAAATTAAAACTTTTCCTATTGGTACATTTATTGCCAATATCCTTGGTACTTGGCTTCTAGCTTTATTTACTCTACTTTCCAAGTATTTTGTAGAATACTATGATACTACTTAATAAGCGGTTCTGTATGGATTTTCAACAGGATTTTGTGGTTGTTTAACAACCATTTCTACATTTGTTAATGAACTAGACTAGCTTCCATTAAAAAACGCTTATATTTACGGGATTTCATCCAATCTAGTAGCTCAGTTTGGAATCATACTCATACTAAATGCTTATCAAGCTGTCTAAATAGAATCTCATTACATTATGCCTAAATCTATCAGCTTCTGCAGTTCTTATTAGGAAATGTGCAGCGAACTCTTAATCAGATCTGGATGTCCTATCGAATATTAAAATATCATGGAATGTGATTCGGATAGATCAATGGACAACTTTGAAGGAAGCGGAGTTTGCATTTGTAATGATTACTTTGATGGGTCTGTAAGAACAGGGGAAGTCCTAATTGATGGATAATGCAAGTGAAATGTGTCTAATAGTTTTGTAACTGTTTGACCTAATCAAGCAAGTTCAAGTGATTAACCTACAGAAGTTATTGATTTATGCCTAACTTTTGAAAATCTATGCAACCATTACTTCAATCGTATCGGATGTCCACATTCAAAAAGATAAGTAGATGGTTGCGAACGTTAAGGCATAGATCACTTTAAAGGATTATGCTAATGTGATACATTTGATACCACTAACGTAAGAGTTTAAGAATTAATAATCGATATTCTGCTATAAAGAAGATACGATTTACTAAGCTATAATGGATATGCTACACTAGAGCCTATTAACTTATGCATTGAATATGCTAAAGTGTGTAGTAAATTACTTGATCATATTCAATGTCCTGATGATCTAAGAAATATAAATGGTTGTACAGATGTAAATGATTATACTACTTGAATCGGAGAGTGTACATGTGGAAATTTCGATACTCCAAGTGATCGTGTTGCAGAAGATTTGATAGATGCTTTAACAAGACCACGCTTACCTGCATTGATGATTAAAGACGAAGAAGCTTCATTTGATTATATAGTGTTTGATCAATGCAAGAGTTTCGATAGTATTTGCACGTTTGTATTTGATCAGATAGAATGCCCTTAAGAAATCCGTTAAATAGTAGGATGCAATACTGAAAGCATCTTAGACTTTAACGGAACATGTATTTGTGGTAGTATTGCAGATTTAACTTCAACGAGAACTCTAGAACTTGTAATAGATGCAACAATAGCTGAAAAACTATGGAAATAATATACTTATATACCAGCTCCAACAAATGCATATACACTATCAGCTTCAAGTAACCCATATAAGCAATTAATGGCTCCAAAATCTACCTTACCTATTTGAGACTTCATTTTTATCCAACAGATACATTTTTTAAGTTTTATAATTAAAAAAGTCAGCAATAATTCTAGCATTTTCTAATAATAACTAATTACGTTAATAAAAGAGCATAAGTTAATTTACTGCTCCTAATAAATATATAACTAGCAGTATTACTTCAAATTTTCAATATAGACTTACTTGTAAAAAATTGAACTTTCATTTTACATTCTTTGCTTATCGAATCGCTTTTTATTTTTAACAGTACATCAATACACTAAAAAACCTAAAGCCTTAATTATGCATAAAATGATTGAAACTTTTATTTTTATCTTTGGTGTAGATTTTAGATGTTATCGTAATATCCCAAAAAGGTAGAAAAAAATATGAGTATAATTAATTTGTTTTTAGTAGTGAGAAATAATATAAGAGGCTTTGATATATGTATGATTTAAAACTAATATATCTATTATTTATTTTTGCTACTTTTTTATCTAGTTAAACAACTTTTTCTTCTAGTCTTATATTATTTAAATAGTCGCTTAATATCAAGTTGTTTTCATTGGTATATTGTTTATATGAAATATGGATTTTAAGTTTATTAGCTATATACATTTTGATTATGCTTTCGTATCCATTTTTCAGTTCTTTAAGGTAAAATTGTTGGAGGTATAAAGCAAACCTTCGCTTTATATTTGATCTAATAGAAATTTATTTTAGCTTCAGAAAGTAACCTTATCATCCTTTCTCCTAGCTACTCTTATACTATACTATTTAGGTTTTATAACCTTCTAGATATAACTATGAGAGAGTATTTAAGATTATACGATCATAGGCAACTAAAATAACTTAGTGTTTCTTAGTTTTGCTAAGTTAAAGTACATTCAGTTATCATCCCCCAATCTTTTGATTCTGAAACTTCTTATATATTTCACTTTTTTTATATCTAATACACTTATTAAGCTTTCAGTGGTTTTAATCTTCTAAATAGAATAATCCAAATCCATCTATTATCTGACATTATAGATTTCCTAATTAATTTAACTATTTCTCAAGTGTACTATTAACTGATTCTTTGGACTAAAGCTAAGACTTTGGTATTTAAAAAGGTATCAATAGAGATATTTTTACTTCTGTCAGTTCATATCATTAGTAAATATCATTTAGGTATACTCAATTCAAATAGTCGCTGCTTTTCTTCTACTTGTGGGATTAAAATTACTGGATGATGAATTTCTCCAGAGATTATAAAGTTAGTTTAAGGTATCTTCACTTCTAGAAATATACTAGTCTATTTATATATAGGTAAATCTATCTTCTGCTTCTATGGTTAACATAAAGTATGACTAGTTTATTACCTGACTATATGTAAAAGTACTTAAATATGCTTCTAGTATATCAGTACTAGTATAACCCTATTTTAGTCTATTATTAGCATACCAAGATACAAACTCATACATTCTAATCTAATAAGCTTATATAGCTTCTATCTCATTTCCGAAATTAATAGCTAGTAGTGATTCTAGTTTCTATGATCTAGCTTTATAACTAGTTTCCATTAGATTAGTATCTATATTTCTAGCTTGATTCACCATCCTAAATATACAAAAGCAGAAGTGTATTTAATTCCTTTCTTCCAAACTAACTGCTTTATACTACTTACCAAGCTTATCTCTAACGCTTTACATTCTAAACCTTACTAGCTTCTGCTTATTACTTGACTAGCTTTAATCAAGTTTTCTAACTAAGTTAATTTAGGAAAGTGAAGCTTCATTATGACTAAGGGGTATTCGATTATGAGTGTAGTAGATAAGTGGATATAACTCCCTTGTACCCCTCTTTTATTATGCTAGAAGGTAATAGAAGTCAATTTATGATCTCAAGCTTATCAATAAAAACAGCTAATTCATAGTATTTGAAAAAACAGTCAATAGATAATAGAAATTTGGTTAGGTACAAAGATCTATAGGAGCTTAGATAATTCTAGGCTGATATTAGTAACCCAGTTGGTTAGTAAACTAAGGATAAAAAGTAAACTTCTATAGTAGTGGAAGATAGAAAGCTTAGTAAAGAAAACGATAGACAACTAAAGCTTATGCTTCTACTAGCTTGGATGATAATAATCGTTTAAAATACTAGTGACTAACTGTATACCAGTGAGAAAATAAATTATGTCTCTAGCCTTTTAATAACTAAAAGGAAGTGTAGTACTAGCAAACTAGAAGAAGTATAAAGGCTAGTTGATAATTCCCAAAAAGTAAGGAGCAAAAGCTGCTAGTAAAACGAAGATAATTAAGAGTATATGAAGTTAATCTAACTAGCCATTGCTACTTTTAATTTCATAAATGATAAAGCAAACAAAGCTTCTTTTTCAAGGAAACCATCAAAGAGGTAAGATGAAAGTAAACAAAACCATCTGATGTTAGTTTCTTCAACTAATTACAACTATTTTAGTTATAAGATAAACTATCTTAATGCTAGGCATAAGGATACTTTAAACTAGTTTAAAGCTATAATAAATTATAACTATATTAGGATAAATAAATCTTCTCTAAGAGCCTTAAACAACTAGTTTAAGACTCAATGTCTAACGTAGAATCTAAAGTTAAAGGTAATGCTATAATTATAAGGTAAAGAAGAGCTGAGAGTACTGTTTGGTCCATTTGTTTAAATACTAAGTGTAAATAATAGTTCAAATTACTAGTATCAGTCATTTTAATGTTTTTAATAGAAAAGATTGTAATATGGAACTAGTTGACACTATAAAGAAGCTAATAGATAGTTAAGTTCAGATCAACTAAACATGGTATGCTGTATCAAAAAAATGATTCGATGTCTTTCTGGAATAGAAGGGTACAGTTCCTCCTATTGATAGTAGTGATATTTTATTCTTAGATAAAAAGTATTTAGGATAGAAATAACTTAAGCAAGGGCTTTAGATAGAGCTTGATTATGTTATCGTTCCTTAAGAAGCTTGGGAACTTCTGGTAAATAAATATGGAACGAAGAATGAAGAGTCGATTATTCCAAGAGAGACTATATTATAAGGTTAAACTTCGGCAATCGTAGAAGTCTTTCATAAGCCACTGAATGTATTCAAGTTGGAGTAAGGAGAGTATTAATATATCAAGTGCTATGTTTAAAAAAATCTAACTCTTCAAGCTATAATCAATAAATTTTTCAACTTAACTCAACTGAAAATCTGAAAGACGGATTCTTAAGTAACAGCATAGAACCTAAATAAGCTGTTTAGCAATAAATTAAGAAAGAGCCTCAAAAGCTTCTAATTTCCTGGAGTTGAAATCACTAATTTTGACTAAACTCTAGAATAAGCATAAATTGCTGATGAAAATCCCTTAGTCTTAGAAACTGGAAGCAAGTTTATACTATGTGAATAAGAAGGATGCCATTAGTGCTAAAGAAAACTAGTTTAATATGAATGTCCAAAATGCTCGAAGCAGTTATGATGCTCATAGGAGTGCTCTAAGAAAGATTCTAGTCATAACTGTAAAGTTTCTTAAGCCGCCGTTTCTTAAACTGCCACTGAAACAGAAGGCTTGATGGGACTTTAAAACCTCGGAAATACATGCTTCATGAACTCAGGATTATAATGTCTACTTCATACTAAACCTCTAATTGAATATTTCACCAAAAGCACCTGAAAAGAGGATATAAACGATCAAAACCGCTTAGGAACGAAAGGCAAATTGGCAAAAAACTTTGTCAATCTAATTAACTAATCTAATAAGCATAGTCAAAGCTAATACAGTCCTTGGGAATTTAAACAAGTTCTTGAGAAGTTTGCACCTCAATTTTCAGGATACAATTAGCATGATTCTCAAGAGCTCATAAATTTTGTACTTGATGGCTTGCATGAAGATTTAAATAAAATTACTACTAAGCCTTACTTTGAATCGTAAGAGAGTTAAAAGCAAGATGAATAGATTGCAGAAGAATTCTGGTAAATGCACAAACTTCGAAACGACTCCAAGATTGTAGATCTAATACACGGCTAGTATAAATCTACCATTATATGTCCTTAGTGTAATAAAGTTTCCCTTACTTTCGATCCTTTTTCTATACTTAGCATAGAGATTCCAGTTAAAGAGGAAAGAAAGTATGAAGTCACATTTGTTCCTAATCATTTTTAGGATCATGCTAGAAAGTTTGATTTTTGGATGTCAACGAAGAATAAAATAAGTGATGTGATTAATTTAGCATCCGAAAGAATAGGCAAATAAGGGTTAATCCTAATAAGTGGAGAAGATTATAACTTAAAGCTCTAAAATTAGCAAAATTAACGACTATCAGACATCACATGAAAAGATTTTTATGTCTATGAGGTTAATGAAGCGAGTGGAGAAAAATATAGAACTGTGGTTGAGTTTCTAAAGATGACTTAAAGTAAAAAAAAGAAAATAATAAACTAAAAGCTAGGCTATCAAAAGATAATCGATATACCAAAATCAAAAACTGTTTCTGAGCTTTATTAGTTCATTTATGAATATCTATCCCAGAGTATGTAACTTAGTGGTAGTTTCGAAAGTGCATTTCAAGAATTATTATAAGGATAGGAGTTTAGAAATGACTGCTTCTAAATAAGGCTTTTGGATGAATAAGAGCAAGATTCCTTGATTGCGAAACTAAATGAAGAAGAACTGGAGAATGTCCACGAAGAATAAAGTTACCAAAAGCATAAAAAATGCAAGTTTTGTGGCTCTAAATACTGCAATGATGGCTGTCTACTTAAGAATGATTAATCGAAAAATGTAGATAGTTTAGTAAGTCAAAGTCATTTTAGAATTTAAGTAATTTTCAATCATAAACTCAAAGTCAAAGAGTAAATATTTAGTCAAGTGGAGATCATTAAAATCCAGGAGCAGCATAAAGTTCAAAGTGATCAAGCTATTATGCTTTACGATTGCTTAGCCCATTTTTCATAGCCTTATGAATTGGATGAAGAAAATAAATGATATTGCAATAAATGCAATAAGCATTAATGTGCGACTAAAAGCATTCAGCTATGAAAGCTTCCTGAAATCCTTATTATTCACTTAAAGAGGTTTAAGCATAAAAAATATAGCAGAGAGAAGAATGATAAGAATGTAGATTACCCTATTGAGAATTTAGATCTTAACCCTTTCTTAATCAATAAGCAAAGCTCTTCAGCTTTATATGATTTATATGCAGTCAGCATTCATTCAGGAGGACTTGGCGGAGGACATTACACAGCATATGCAAAAGCTAATGAAAAATGATATTGTTTTAACGACTCTTCTGTTGGCAGCTGCAACTCACCTAAAACACAGGGTGCTTATGTGCTTTTTTACCAAAGGAAATAGCAATGAATCTAACTTTTATTAAACTCATTAAATATTTTCATACCCATTTAAAAACTAAAAGACTAGATTCATTATGCCAGAATTTAAAAGTTATTAGCTCATCTTTTGATTGAAATAAACTTAATAAAGAACTGAAAAAGGCTATTATTAAAGTAAGCATCTATAAGGTATAAGCTATTTGTATATCTCAAAAATTAAATGTTTCTCTCCTTTTTTATTAGGTTGAACAGCTTTCTACTGGTGCTAGTTTTCAATCTCTCCTAAGGAATTTAAAGCGTCTAAATTACACCTTTAACTAGATTTTCTTCAATGTCTATAACAGCCTTCATTTATCTTACTTTAGGGTTTCAAAATCATTCTTAATCTACTTTCTCACCGAAAGATTCAAAAAAGTTTCCTGGATCTAAGATAATAATCCAAGTAGCTCAATTTAAAGAAGTCCTATTTATTAATAAGCAATTGAAGACATTAAACTTCATCTGCATAATGCTCAAATATAGTAACATTAAGTAGAAGCAACCTACAAGCTTACTAATCTAGGACTATCTTTAAATAAGCTTAACCTAATTCTTCAAACCAGTTTCATAATTTTCCTATAAGTAGACATGATAAGAACTTAGTCCTCTAGACTTAATAAACAAAAGGCTGTTTAGATATAAAAAATATAGTAATTAGCCTACTTTTTAGTAGTTTAAGAGATGTTATCATTATAGCCTAGATTTGCTCTAATTTAGTAAGACATCTAGATATGTGAGTAATAATTAAAGGCTATTTTCATATTTTTGCTAAATGATTTTCAAAACGGTTATAACCATCAATGTCTTTTCGTTTTCCATTAAGAAGAGAAATGTTAAACTGCTTAACAGTCATTTCAATGAGATGGATTTTGCTTTTATATGGATTAGAATAAATAACTCAAACAGGGATACTTTTAATTTTGAACCTACCAACTAGCTAGAAAAGATAAAAGTATATAACCGATAATAATTGATAAGCTAAGCCCAGAGACTTAGCGACTAAATAGTCAAATAGAGTATGAAGCTTTGATCTTCAGCAAATCTGCTTCTTATATTTCAACTTCTACTACTCGATAATTAAGCCAAATATCGAAAAATAAACGTTTATAGGTTTATTTCAGATTTTAAAGACTGAAATTTGTTGAAATTATAAATAATAATTATGGCCGAAGAAGCTAAACTTGAATTGCAAGCTCCTCCACTGGTCGAATAGATTTCATCTCTTCCTTCTCATTTACGAATTAAAACATCGGAGGGCTAAGTTACTGAAGTGAACTCTTAGATAGCTTATATGTCAAAGTATGTTTATACCTTAGTAAGAGATATTAGCAAAGTTGATGAAATTCCAATTGAATGTGAGAAAAAGTATTTGGATTTGATAATTCAATACTGTGAACACCATCAATTTAAGGAAATGCCTAAAATTCCTAAGCCAATTCCTACCAGTAACATGAAAGAGCTAGTACATGATCAATGGGATGCCACCTGGGTTAACTCTATTGACAGAGAAGACTTATATGGGCTTGCTGTAGCTCTAAATCCTTTAGACATGAAATGCTTACTTGATTTAGTTTGCGTTAAAATTGCTGCTGATTTTAAGGAGTTAAGCTGGGAATAAATTCAGTAAATTTTCGGCATTACAGCTGAGTTTACTCCCTAAGCTGAAGAAGAACTTTTGAAAAAATATCCATGGGCATCAGAAGAATCGGAAGAAGACTTGATTAATCCCACTGAGCAATAGTCCTTAAAATCCTGATAACTAAAAGATTTTTATTAATCACTTAAATAAAATGTCAGCAGTTAATTTCCATTCCTTCTAATCTTCCTCCTATTTTTATGTAATCGGAGTAAATCTCCACTAGTGTATCTTCACTTATCTTCTGGTCTTGCAAGCTAGTTTCTTAAATAAGCCAATTTTATAGATATAGAGCCAGCATGATTTGCTTCTACTTGGTTTAGTCTTTAAGTGAACAGACAAAACTGACTTATACCATTGAAATGCATAGCATACCAAGTTTTAAACACCTTTCCTCCTCTTAAACCTATATTAATATATAAGAGTAACAGCTGTAATTTAAAGCTACCTTTTGATAATAGTATATTCAAAAGCAATGTGAGGGTATCAGTTAAAAAAATAGAGCTCTATCTTCTTAGAATAACAGAGCTTAACATAGTTTAACTCCAAACTGGTTATTCCACATTTTAGAAAGCCCCTCTGCATTTAAGTATTTAAATACTCTCTTCCAAGTCTTTATTTTTATACCTTTCTTATATAAATAGGATATAACAGCTTTCTCTTTAGAAGTATATTTAAAGCATATTATTTAGCTTGTTAATAGGCTGGAATAAATAGTTATGATGCTTGTATTTTAGCTAGCTTAGTGTTTCTATCTGAGTAGAAAGATAGACTAGATTGCTTGATCTTTATATCCTTTATTCTCAAATCAATCATTTTAGAAAAGAGACTTTTAGTATATGAACAGAACTTAAGGCTGTCTATCCTTAAGTATCATAGATATTCATTTTGAGCTTAGAATAAGTTCCAGTTCTTACTTTCTCAATATGATTTTGATACTTTTGATCCCTTTATTTCAAGTATAACGATCCAAGGATAATTACCTTAGATATCATTTTAACTAAGGAAGTTGAATATTTGGCAGAATCCTTGTCAGCCTTCCTTAATTAATGTCGCTCTTTATTCATCATCTTTGAAGTAAACTCCTTTCCAATTCTAGGGCCAATATGCCTAATTTCTAAAGGAGATGCTTAAAATAACTCCTAGAGTTTAACATTATTAAAAGGCTTTAATGATTAACTATAAATGCTAGAATAGATAATTAAAAGACTGGATTTGAATAAGATTCAATATCTTTGACTTAATAACTATGCTATGATATCAGCAAAAGTATACCAGCTTAACTATAAGATTCCTAAAGATTTGCCTTTCTTCATTTGCTTCTTGATCTCGTCCTAATCATTAATTGAATGCTAGATAAAGCTTGGAAAGCTATACCCGCTTATGAGTCTAATCTATTAACTAGGATTATAGCAATCGATAGCTAAAGCTATTTTAATCCTCCTTCAATGGTATTAAATCTAGGCCCTTCTTTTAGAGGATTTTCCAATTACAGATACCTTCGTTTTTGGTATATCATACTACTACTTAGACTAACAGATCAAGTTTAGGAAAGCTATCTTGTAGATGTATATCCCATATAAAAGCTAATTTTAACTAGTGAATCTCCTTATTTATCCTAACATTCTATAACTAAATGGCTATTATAATATGATACTCGGTTATGAGGATGATTTCCTAGAGCTTCAAAGATCATTCTTTTGTATTAGTAATCAAAGTCTCGGAACTCTAGAATACTCTTTAAATGGAATAACTAGAATTATTCTGTTTCCCTCTACTTTTCTTCTTCTCTCTGAATCGAGAAAGTAGTTTAGAGAAAGATGATTCAACTATCTACATCAAGGGATCAACCATGACTGTAGACAAGAGCTTAAAGATTATCTTCTCCCTTTCTATTTTTGCCGGAGCTTCTAAATTTATCATTTCTTACTGCTTAGACTTCTGAGATTTAAAACCCAAGCTATTTAAATAAAGATATTTAAAGCCCCCAATCTGGTTTTCTAGTTAAGCCACACTAAAACTAAAAATAGATAGAAGCCTATTTATAGTATAATCAGTATAAGTCACTTAGAGGAACTAGCAAATAGAATAGTTATAGCCATAACTGCTTTACTATTAATGCATCTTGGTCGAACTTTTTGTAGACTCTTTAAATAAAGCTGGATGTCATTTAACTTCTTAAGCGTTCTCAGTTATTATATTGGTTAAACCTTTGAAACTACAGGACTTCTTGGATATAAGATACGCAGAACCTTGACTTATTATACATAGTCTGAAGGCAATTTTAATATCTGCCTATATTTGAAAATTCTTAATTCTAGCACTGGAAGGTAAATTTATTGGTTACACTGCTCGATTTCTTGTAGTGTGATCTATCATACAATAGATACCTAAAAAGAGCCTTTTAAGAAGAGAAAGGCAGCTATCTTTACTTTAAAGTGTACAGTTCTTAGTTCTAATATTGATGCAAGGAGAGTTAGCAAACCAGCTTTAAGAAATATTTACTTATCTTGACTTAAAATCAATTCATACCTTCCTTGAACTTAGATTTGAAGTATATCTAGGCTAAACGAGTAAATCAGTTTAAGTCTAATTATATCTAAAGATTTTTCAATCGTTGGAGAAAGAGCAATACTTTGAATGCTAATTTGGGTTGTATTCTACTAATAAAATGTTCAAATTTACCTCTTAGAGTATGCTATTCAGTGATTATAGCCCACAAATAAATCTTATATCCCTAGAATTAGTAGAAACTATAAACACGCACCTAATTTTTCTTCTTTTCCCTGGATTTTTGTGACAAGCTTATTCAAAAAGATTTCGTTAGATAACATACTAATATCTCTAAAACTACGTATCGTAGGATAATATTAGCTTCTTAGAATTTTTATTTAGTATACTTAGTCTTTCATTCTTCATCTTATTAGTCAGTTTCTTTTATCACTAAACTCTACTTTTGATATCTTTATCCAAACTTAGCTTTCATTTATTTAAATTTCTCTTCTAAGGTCTTAATGAATACTTAGTAAGCCATAAAAGGATGAACTCTCTTGTTATTGATCTCACTTATAAGATATTTACCTCACTTCCTTTCAATCCCTAATTTGCTTTTATTCATGATACTATTTAATTAAATGAATTCCCTTTTATCTGTCATTCTTACTTATAGCTAAATAACGAGGAATATATATGTAATTATATAGATTAAAGCTTTGATTATTCATTAGCTATAAGATTATATTCACTAGGTAAGTACAATCAAAGCTTGATGTCTTCTTATCTGCTAGTTAAAGCTTCATTCTCTCTTAACTGCATTAAGGTAATAGAATGATAAATCTCCCTGTTTCCAGAATTTTTCAATACTAATAAACTCTGGAATTCTTTAGTCCTGCTTTATAACCTTAAGACTAGCTTACTATAGCAACTTGGTACTACTTAAGCATAGTCTATATATAACAGCATTCTAACTAGAAGAAGCTCTGATTTATTCAGCTATTACCTGATAGAATGACATATACCTTATATAGCCTTCCCACCATTGAAATATTCTAAAAGGTATAAAAGAGATAGTATAATTAGCCTTAAAGGGCTAGCAATAAAGCAATAATCTATAATACATATCAAAAATAGAAAGCCTTAGAGCTATGCTACCCACTGCATGCTGAGATAGTTTAGCACAAGCTCTTCATTGAGTATTTCTGAGCTTCTTAATAATAGGTTAGTGTTTAAATTGATAGTGTATGACTATTTTACCTTCTGGTAAATTTAATATTTCTAGGGTTAGAGATATGACATATTTAAGTTTTAGGGAAGAAGGGTAAAGATATTTATAGCGAATTGTTCCGGTGTTGAATAAGAACTCGCATGAGGCAATGTTAGAAGCTTCCTGCAAATCCTGGTATTGCATATAATAAATTTTGGGGATAAGCTTTTTCGCCCTGTTTTTGAATGTGAAATTTAGGTTCTTTCTAACTAGATGCAACTCTAATAAGCTCCATATAATTAGACTATCACCAAGCATATTAATATTTCAGCTTTGATATTTAGATTAAGTGTAATAAAGCAGAGTATTGTCATCAGACTATAATTAAGAAGAAAAATAGAAAAGTAAGAGAAAAGCTTAGAAGCATTGAAATTAAAAAAAAATGCTTTAAACTGAATCAAAACTAATAAAAATACTTAATCATATCTTACAACTCATAATCTTCATCCAGTAGGAATTCAGAATCTCCTTTTACTCTTCTCGTTGCTTTCTTTCTATTTACACACTTCTAGGTTTTTCTTTTCAGCTCAAACCTTTCAACTAATTATTCCAACTTGATTTTCCTTCTAAAGTAGGATGGATATTTATCTTCTGATCTTATCAAATTACCAGAGTAAGCGAAAAATGAAGGTTCTTCTATCATTACATTGTAAACAAGAAGATACCTTGTAACAATCTTGGTGTTCCTTAACTATAGTCCATTCTCGAAAGATAATAAACTTTCCGGGATAATTTTCAGAAAACTAACGAGAATATTAAAAACCGCAAGGGGATTGATTGCATTTTTATTTTATAACTATTTATATAATGTTGGTATATAAATGGCTGATAAACACCTATTAAGTGTTTTTTTAACGGAATAAAACATCACTATAAAATGTTAAAAATTCCTAGTCCAGAAGATTTTTTTTAGTTAAGATGAAACAATAAATTCAGTAGTATAATATGAAGATCGGAAAATAGTACATAATATCTCAATCTTCATGATTGTTACTTCTCATTTATATATTACATCCTTCTGTCTATTTTTAGTTGAGAAAATTTACACTTATAGTGGATTTATATTATGTGAGTTCTCATCTAATTCGTGTAGAATCTTTTAAATACTATTTAGTTGAGTGCTATATGTAATTTATATAGCTGTATTTGTATAAGTAGTAATGATATATGTCTATCATTATTTCCTTATTATAACTACTATGTTTAAGTTTGTTATATGTAAATTATAAATCAGGATAGTTATGAATTTATGTAAAGACATGTTTTATATATCCCACTTATTCATTTCATCTTATTCTATAATTAAGCAATGATACTATGCTTGCCATCTATCTTATATCCTTTTACTATTTCAAAATCTTTATTTTTACTGAGCTAGTGTACTTATAGCTTCGAGTAAGAAGTTTGAGTCTAAGTTAGATCTCTTGATAAAACTAACCAGAAAATTTGCTTAAATACCCATTCTAGCTTAGAACTATGCTATTACTCTTTCTTATTATTATTGTTAAGCTTCCATTTGTTACTATACTCAGTTCATGAAGCTGAGAGTCTAACTTAGACTTCTAAAAACACTTTTTCGAACCTTATTAAATGTGGTATAGCAACAATTGATCTTCTTTTGTTAGGCATTTACAGACTATAATATAAATACCTCATTATGAATTACAAATATAGCAATACAGCTTTAATATTTATTTGTATTATGTTTCATTAACCTTAGCAAGAGCTATATTTAGTTTGCATATAGAACTAGAATGCTTTCTTTCTGTTCTAGCTATTTTAATTGAGTTACTAATAGATAAATATTATTTAATTAGTAGCATTTAAATCCAAATAGCTAGAAAGTTTATTTTGTATTATAGAGATCTTTTGTTAGCTGCTAGTTTTGATAGTAATAGTTAGGCCTTCTTCCTTTTTTTGCGACTGAGTTACTTCTCTTTCCGTGTTATATCAATACACTTATTTCCTTTTTTCTTAGTGCTTATGAAGTTATCGTGTTGTTACCATTAGCAAAATTCAGCTTCTTTTATATTCCTCAATAAACTTGTGGATAATACATAACAGCTCAGATGAGAAGTTTAATCATGTATCTTAGAAGAAGATTTGATGACAAAGTTACTCTAACTTAGTAACTTAATCTGTTCCTACCTTTTATGAGGTTTATTTACCTTCGATTGAAAAAGGATTGAGAAGCAAAGATATTAAACAGTATAGTTGTAGAAGCATAAAAGGTTAGATTCTCCACTAGTTAGAATAAAAGAAAAAGCAGGACTGTAAACTGAACTAGCCTTGATTTTAAAATTAAAGCATAGCTAAGAAAATAAAAAGGGAGAGAAGATTAAAATGCCAAATGCTAAAAGTCTTGCTTATATGTATAATCTAAAAGATACGTATATATGATTAACTTAATTTCGAATCTAAACTTCTAAATAATAAATAAAGTTTAATGCTAAAGATGAGATGTATATTCTCTAGTAATACAATCGGTTATATAGAAAGGAATATTTTCGTTTTGTGTAGACTTATAGAATTAATTTGCTTTAAGCTAAATCTTTTAACTTGAAAAATGAGATATAGAACATAGTGCTTCAGAATGGAATGAGTTTCTAGTGAAAAAAATAAGGAAAAATAAGTTTTCTGTTTAGTTTGGTATCTTGAATTTTAATATGATTTATTCAAGTTTATCTCTAAATATTATCATTAATATAAAAGAAATTTATATAACCATCATTTAAGAATCTTTGAATAGTTGAAGGATAAAATAAATTTTTATAATGGATTTATAAAAGTGAATTAAATTAAAAATTGCTGTCTATCTGACGGGGTTGGAAATCCATAAAACGGAAAACTTAAAATTATTATTATTATTATAATGATATCATACACTAAATTGAATAAGTAACTTATTCATTAGATTATTTCCACTTATAAACTGAGAATTTATCTTATAATTATAATATAAACTCGGCTAACATCACACTGATATTTAATAAAGTACAATCCATACATGTGAGTAATATTTTGATGAGATAGATAATATCTTTAACTGTATATATTACAGAGGTTTATAATAAGAATTTTCTAACAATTAGTAACTTTTGGGAAAATATTAAGGGAAGCTAATTTTATATGATTAGTCTTTATCAATTAGAAATTTTCTAGAATATAACTTTTTAAAGTAGATATATTAGTCAAAATCAATCAGAAGAAATTATCAAAGAGAAAAAATTAGAAATGCTAAAGTTGAGAAATGAAAGATAAGTGAAATGAAACAGAATAATTTTAAGAAAAACTTTTGAAAATCCATTAAAATAGATTTTGAGCAAGGATTACGATTGAGTGATTGAAAAAGCAAGAAACTTTGTTTAGATATAGTTTGCGTATTACATTCCCTTCAATTATGCAATATTGCTCCAATATTCCAATCATTGAAACTTTTATATCTATTTTTACTTTTAAGAAAATTTAGCATAAAAACTTAGACCTGAAAATTATACAGGATGTAGCTGAACTGTTTAGTTAAAAAAAATAAAGTTCTAGAGTTAGGTTAAACATTAGTTTCATCATCTAACTTATAAGATTATAATTGAAATTTTCCATATATTTCATATTGACTAACTAGTGCTATTGTTGGATAATTTTTAGAAATTGAATCGGTTTGAAAAGAGAGTACTCTAAGATTTTGTATGATTTTTTAAATCTTACATTGGTAATTCTTAATAATAGGAAGTTTAAATGTTCAAAGATAGATGTAAGCATTAACAAGAGTTTTTAATGAGAAATATTATAATCCGCTTTCTAGTAATACTTTATGGAATTAAATTAAGGAATAGAATAACTTAAAATCACTTGACTGGAAATTGCTTTTAGAAGTATTGCCCTTTTTGTAGCAATTTGATATTTTTAAGGTTTTTATTTGGAATAAAAGTTAACGCCAGAAGATAATAATTATTAAAAAGGTTGGAAGTTTATCCTATACATACATTTCTTAGATAATGGAGGGAATAAAATGCATATTATGTAAATTTTAGCCTAATATATTTTTGGAAGTGATATTAACCAAAATTTTTGCTTGAAATTCCAGAATATTTGTTAGATTTAGACTATTAAGAATGAAAGCATTCAAAGATTATCATTTAAACTATACCTTAAAAGTTGTAATGCTTTCCTCTATATTCCTTGAATGATTTTAGTAGTCCTTACTAGAAAAAAATCTAATTAGAAATCTTAAAAATTAAGTAATAAACTTGGGATTTTTTAAAGGAAAAAAACTTTTTAATTATTGTAGTTTTGCAAGTCTATCATCAGACTTTAGAAAATCACTCAAATCTTATAATCAAAGAATCGGGGATTCGTGAAATATATTGATAAAATATATAAGACTAAGAAAAATAGAGCCTCAACTGATTCATTTGTAATAAAAATACTGAAGTCTCTTTCAATTAACTTATCGATCATAGCTTAGAATCTAATTTTATTAGAATAAATGCTAATGAGAAACTATAAATTAATACTTCAGCTATAAATTTACCTAATCTAGAAGAGCTAAAAGTTCAAGCCATGCTTTTGCAACCTTAATTGACAAGGAAATCTAATTAAGCTTGTAATGGTAATTCAATATTATAGATTCCTAAGATTTGAAGAAAAATAAAAATATGCTAAAGGGAATCAAAGTTGATTTAAAATAAGATTAAATAAGCATAAAAGAATAATAAGACAAGAATGATGGAAAACAAAAAAGATATTTATTTTGTAAAAATTCTAAAGAAATAACTTAAAATTAATCTCAAATATGCTCAAAATAAACGATCATAAATCCCTTAAGTTAAGCTTAAAATTATAATCCTTATCTTAATAAATTTTGTTGTTTATTTATCAAATAATTATGATATAAATTTTCTTAAGTCATAAAATTAAAATTATAATTCTATTTCACTATCTTTAATAATAGTTAAATAGCCATAAGTAAAATAGTCTGATTTAAAATAACTTAGATATATTAATTTTAATTATTGGTTTGCTAACTTTAATTTTAAGTTTAATTTATCTAAAGTTACTTTATTTGGGAAATAAATTACTATAAAAAATGTTCTAATCCTGGAAAAAATATAAATTTATAAAGTGTAGTATCTAAACTTAAGAAAAGTGAGTAAATGAAAGCCAAGAGATTTACTTACTAATAAATTCGTAAGTGTAGAAGCCCAACGAAAGGAGGATTCTTCCTCCTCATACGAAGGTAAACACCTTGAATGTGAAAAAGAAATAAAAAATCTCATTAAGTTGGAAATCTATTACTCAAAATAGCTAAGTAAGAAGAGATTGTCTTTAGCCTTTCAAAGCATTTAAGGTCCATTTTAACTTAGTACAAAGTGCTTAACGAAGAGCACGATCAACTAAAGACTTTACTTGCCACAAATAAGTACATCACAAGAGAATAAATATGATTACAGTCCTAACAACCTTCTAGTTAAGCAATATCAATGTAGATAGAACTTAATAATATTAGTCACTTTCTCAAATCTAATAAAAATATATTACCTCAACTTAAGAGCATAAAAATAAAAGATCTTTTGAAAGATTAGAAAAAATAGAAAGAAACCTTGTCTAGAGACAAAAAATTGGGTAGCCAGAAGGATGCTGATGTTGTAAATCAACATGGCACTTAATAAGAAACTGCAAAGACTTTAAAACCTTCAATTAAAAGAATAAAAAAAGAAGTTAAGACAGATCTCAAGAATTCGAAAAGCAAGAAAAGAAAATTATAAAAGAAAAATATTTTAATGTCAAAACTAAGAGAGAGAGCAAGTTGGTTAACCTCCTAACAAAAAAATTTGTGGTGCCCTGCCATGTAAAACTTAATAGTTCCAATCAGGTTGAAATCACTGAAGAGTGTAAACACTTATGTTGACAATTAGTATATATTATTATTAGTTACTTATTTGGTAATTAGTAAAAATCGATATGGTTATCTCCTAGATTTTTAAAAGATAAAATCTATAAAAAACTTTAATTTGAATATGGTATTAATTGATGTATCTTTAACTGCTAGAAAGATATTAATTATCTTAGAAATTAATTTTGTAAGGTAAATATTTGAATCACAGAGTACTAACTTCTTAATTTATAATTTTTTATATATTTGAGATTGCTAGTTCTTAGTTTCTAGTTATACAATATCTTAATAAAAAAGATATCTTTCTAAAAGCTTTATTTTCCTTTCCACATGACTGATATAAGTCTGAAAAAGTAAAGAAACTAAGGTTAGATTCTTATTGGTTATTAACAAATATAACTTTTTAGTGTAGATAAAATAATAATAAGGTAATAATCATAATAGTACACAAAACAAATATTTTAATTTTTACTTTTTTATAAGAAAATAAGAATTTAGCTTATAAACTAAACAGTAATAATTAGTTTAGTAATATTAAAAAATAATAGATTAAGTAAATGTTTATATAAAGAAAGTATTTATAATTTAATATCTCTTATTTCAAAATAACCAATATAGTTATCTAAATTATCAAGTATTTTTAATAATAACTATGTACTCATCATGTTTAATTTGTATGCTTCCTATATATTTTGGATATTCTAAAGTAAATTTAAATAATCATTCTAAAAACTTCTAATATCTGAACTTCCTTAGATTAATTTAAACTTTGTTCTTTAATAATTATTAAAATTAATTTAAATTGGATATAGTTCCTTTTAATTACCAATATTCTATTTATCCACATTCAATTAAGATTGTGCTAAACACTTTTATTAAACTAATAAAAATTAATTATATTGTAATCTTTTTTAAAGCATTAGATTATACTTCTTTTCTCAATCCTATCAATTTTACTCTTTTTGTCTTAATTTATGCTTTCCATGCTTAATTTTTTTACTTTTAACTAGTCTAATAATAATTTACTATACTATCAACTTTTTATTCGTAGCTTCTTTATTTATAATTAGGGCTTAATTATTGAATGTGCTGGCAACATTTTCTAATAGTTACACTAGTTATGATTTTTTACTAATTTTAGTAATTATTAGATATTAAATATTACTCTAAGAGTTATTTTAATTTAATAGAATCTATTATAATTAATATATTTTTTATTTATATCTATAATCATTTAATCAATATATTACAGGTTAAAAAATGGAAAAAAAACAAAAGAAAATTAAAGCAAGAGAGTCAGGAAGCTTGCACAAAAATATAATGCCAAATAAAATAGTTTACCAACCCTGACTCTTCTCCATCAGCAAAAGGAAAACGCCTTTAAGGAAACAATGAGGAGCAGGAATTTAATACAAACGAATAGTTAAGCAATGAAGTTTGACTTATACAGAAAAATTTCTAAAAGTAGGATGAGATAATATTTAATCTCACGGAAAAGATAAAGGAACTCATAAATACAATTGAAGAACTTAATTAGGAAACCGGCTGCTTAAGGAACCAACTGATATAAAGTCAAGTAGTGACTAAAGAACAACTCTGACTATAATCTTAATCTAAATCGAACATAGTTGATATAATAGATATTGATCAAGATTAATAAACATAGAACAAATAGAATTAACAAGAATAAAAATAATAAAAGAACCTAATAACTAGAACAGAAAAGATATAGAATCGCTTATACTTGGATTCAAGCCTAAAACCATCAAATATAGAAAATCCTGATTCTACCACTCAAAGAATCATTTACTGAAGACCAAAGTTTTAATCAACTAAAGAGAAAGGAAGAGTAAATAACGTGAAGAGAATTTACAAGACTATATGTAACTCCATATGGAGTATTCAAGAAGAAGATTTTCAACGGAACAAGAAGATTATCATAGTAGCTACCTCCACATAATAAACTTGGCCATGGTTTCCACCACGTTAAAAAACTGGCAGCGAGAATCTGGTTTAAATTCCAGGGAATGTAAATTTTTTTTTACTTTTAACTATAAAAATATATTACAGTTTTATTAAAAAGATTAAACTAGAATTATAAATTAACGAGAAACCTTTGATTAAAAAGATAACTCACATAGCTATATATTGTTGCATTAAAAAGTTCCTTTTTGATAATTATAAGGAAGCATGGTTTAAATATTTAGCTGCAGTTAAAAAGCTGCATATTAATTGATAAGATATAAATAAATTGGCACTTTGATTTTTAAAAACCTGAATCGAATCTTTATTTTACCTATAGTGGATCATGGAGGAGAATTAGTACCTTGAACTGTTTATAAAGTATTTATTAAGTCTTAAATAAATTGATTCAAAATGAGATTCATAACAAGAAAAGCTTTCTAAACAGAATCAAAATTTTTTAACGAATCATACTATGTAGATTTAAACTGACTTCCCTTTAAACATATTATAACTCTAAGGTTTTTCAAATTATTTTATAAAATAAGAAAAGAAAGATTGGGAAAAAGTAATTAAACAGTAGGAAGAGTATTTGTAAATAACTTAAAAGAAGGGTACTAATTTATAATGATTAAATGAGAATGATTCAATTTAATAGTATTTGTCTAAGTGATAAAAAAATAAACAGAAATCTAAATATATTTAGCAGTTATAATTACATAGAAGCTTATTTTATAGAAATTCAATTCAAAGAATTAACAAAATTACTTCAGCTAATATTCTTGCTAAATAAATTCAAAACTTAAAAAGCATTACACAAGAGAAATTATTAGCATATATAAAATGAGAATCCAGTCTTTCAATTTTCCAAAGGTCTTATAAAACTACCATTTCCCAATTTTAATTCCATAATGTAAATGCGGAGAATACACCACATTTGAACATATTATGATATGCATATATCTTTAACAATTAAGAGAATGATTTTAATAATAAGTTGAGAAACATGATATTAGTAGATTAATACTTTATGATCAGGTAAATATAAATTAATTTTCCTTAGAAATAATTTAGAATATTTATATCTTTTATAAAAAAATAAAATAATGCTGCTATTTTTCAGAGTTTAATTCTTGGATGAACTAGAAGAAGAAGAAGAAAGAAAGAACAGGAGTCAAGTTAAATAAACTGAATAAGAGAGAATTTTGATTTTTTTTAAAGACTTTAAATTTTTTTGAATGAAAGAAGTAATTCTTACAATCAAAACAAATTAATAAACTCTTAAAGTTAAAAATAATTTGATATTACTATAAAAGGATTATTAAAAAATCCATCATTAAATAAAAATATACATACCATATTTAATTATATTTAAAAGAGAATCTATATGAATTAATATTTTATTATTAAGTTGCAACTAAATTTTTCATAGTAAAGATTAATAAAGTAGAACCATTTAATCAAAATATTTATTTATTGTTATAGAATAAAATATATTTAATGAACAAACTTAATAAGCTTATAGTTTAATATTCTTAATTATAGCAACCACAAAAATTTCAACACTCTCTATCATGTTTCTGAAGTTTAATCTGTTCTAATTATTTTTAGATTATCATCTGTGCATCCAAGTAATTATAGTTTTGCTATTATTTTTTAATTCAAACTGTATTAATTCCAAAATAATTATATTTTATCTTATTTTTTATTAGAAAAAATCATATTAGATATTTCAATCTCATTTTAGTTATATTTATTCTTCTAATATTTAAAAAATTGTACAAGAACATTCATTTTAAATACCAACAAAATTTTTTAATAACTATTTAAAAAAGCATTGCTTTATCTTTAAAATACTTTTGTTAAGAAAGTTTTAAGATTCTTAAAAAATATATATAAACTTAATAGCATTATTAAAATTATTTAATTTAAATAGGGGGATAAATCCTTTCATTTAGAAGCTACTTAATGACTCAGCAAGTCAATCCAAAATGAGCGCTGCTGGAGGATAAACCTTAAGAAGAATAAAAAGTTGCAAAAGATTTTCTAATGAAAGACTCATGAATTCAAGAACTCAAAAAGATGGAAGAAAATCTACTTCATCATAGGTTAGGGATAAATATATACCAGTAATAGTAGAATGCGCCCTATGCTTCGGTAGGCTTGAACTGCAAAACCGCCAAACTTTTAGAGATCAAGATTTAGAGATATTGTGAATAAAACTTTTTTATAGAGTTGCGCGCCAGTGAGGTATTACGCACTCCTTTACTTATCTTATTTTTTATAATAATTATGATTTATAAAAACAACTTCGATTATAGAGTAAGTAGAAATAAACAGCACGCAGCTATTTTAATAATGTTAAACAAATTTTTTTAATTCACAGATTAAAATATCTACAATGCTAGCCCTCCACGGAAAGTCTTGATTTTTAAAGATATGTTCGAAGATTTATCCGAAGGGACCTTAGTATTTAACATAATCATAAACGATAATCAATATCTCCAAGATTCCAATAGAATTTCTGAATTGTTCTTAACATATATGGTACTTCTAGGTAATAGAAATTTAGTAAATCAATTTTGAAGAAAATATTCTTATTATTAAATTTAAATAAAAAAACTATGAATTTAAGATGTTCTCGAAGAATCTTAAACATTGTTTCTACGATCTTAAGAATTCTGCAGAAGATAAGCTTAAAAGTTAAATAGTTCAAGTTCTTCCCAGTCTCTCCTTACTTAAAATTGTTAAGATTTTATCTTTGTTTTTTATTGAAATATTTTCTTGCAAATTTTTAAAATAGCATGAGATATAAAGTTTAAAATCTTAAAAATTTCAATTAAAATCTCTGAATCTACCTAGTGATCTTCGGAATTGTTAAAAAATCATTTAAAAAGTTTATAAATTTTTTTAATAAATTCAAAAAAATATTAAAACCAGAAGTGATAGAAAATTTTTATTCTTTGTTGAAAATATTTTTTCACTTATTTAAATTTAAAAAAAATGAGTAAAAATTTAAAGAATAAAAAAATATTTAAATATATTTAAAGAAAAAAAAATTTTTTGGCTAAAAAATAAAAAATAAAAATGTAATGTAAAGAAAAAAAATCTAGACAATGAAAAAGAATAAAATCTGAAATTTTGTTAAAAAAATTCTAAAAATAAGAAATATAAATAAGCAAATTAAAAAAAATAAAATGTATAAGAAAAACTAAATTTAAAAAACTTTATCCTAAGATAAAAGAATCATTTGCCTTACTTTAAATTAAAAAAGATTTTTTTATTCACTTTCTTATATTGAAAGGAGTATCCAATTCTATAAATGTAAAACGATTAGCATTGAGTTTAATTTTAAAACCCTATTCTTTAAACTACTTAAAATATAATTTTTTAAAATAAGATGAAAAAAAAATTTATGACGCTTAAAAAGATTAGAAATGATTAAAAAATGTAATTTATCAAATAAGCTGTGGAAACTAGTTTTCTCTTAAGGAGTGTCAAATAGTTAAATTATGATATTATTACACATTTTTTAAAGTTTGATGAGTTAAAAAAATACATTTTTTACAACTAGACTTTTCGATTTTTAACATTTTTGATTTTCAATTTTATAATTTTTTGTGAATATTTCATAAAGTATTTTTTTATAAGGTTTTATTAAGTACACTTATAACAGCAAAAAGTAAGATTTCATTTTTTTTTCATGGAATCGCTATGTTTACAGAGCTTGCATTTTTTTTATTTTCAATTTTTGTTGATTCTTTTATTCTTTTACGAGATCATTTTTAATTAAAGTTTTTTTAATTTTTAAGTTTTCATTTCAGCTTTTTTTTAGATTTTCATATAGCTTTTTTTTAATATCTTTTCTGAAATGAATATTTATTCAGCCTAAACGTTTACGACCGCAAACTCCTTTCCGATTCACGACCTGACGCTCTTTTTTATGCAATAACATGGATATCCTTTTGTGCTCCAAGCTCACTGCTATTGAGCTCCATTGCTATGAGCAGCCAGGCTTCAAACCCCTATCAAGAGCGGATAATCTCAAAGACAGCGTTCCCTTCAGAAACTGACTCTGATTAGGGACTTTCTCAACAACAGGAAATAACTTGTTCCTAGCCATAAAATCACGAAGGTCATTCTCAGCTCCCACCATCTTTTCAATTATATACCTTTTCTGGTAATATGAATCAATTAATTATATCAATAATTTGGGCATTTCATTTAAGATGATTAAGGTATCTATTAGACTATTTATAGAAATTTTGCTATTTGAAGCTAAACATAAATAATAGATATTTTAAAATTTTAAGAAGATTGGTTACTTCCAATTAATTTTATTAATTATTTTGTGAGATTTTTTAATTATAGATATAATAAATCAGAATATTAATATTACTCATTAAAAAAATTAAATTTAGCTGAAAGCTCACTTCCATTATGTGCAAATTAAAGTTGCTACAGAGTAAATAGTTCTCAACTAAAGATTGAGTATTAGAACTTCTATTATGATGATTCTTGAATTACTAATTTCATTATTTATATTGAGAGAGAAAATTAGATATGCTTATGAGAGAGAAATATATAAGTTTAAAAATTTATGTAATGGATTAATATAAGAAACTATTTAAAGACTCTATTACTAAATTTATTTGGAATTATTTGAAAGCAAAGATTTTTCATATAATCCAGAATTAATATAAATTTAATTTGGAGATAGTTAAAAAATAAGACTTTTGATTGAATTGACTCAGGTTATTTATAAGATTTTTAATGTATAGAATCATAAAGTTATTATAATAATAATTAGATGAACTATTTTAGAGCTCTTTCAACTTTAGATAAAAATAGTTTATGTTATATAGTAAAATATTAATATGCTAATGCTTTTTAGTATTAGCTATAAAAAGGCTTCATTTACTATTTAATACTAAAAATATTGGGGTTAAGCAGTAAATTGTAGTTCTACAAATAAGAAAATGAAATTAACTTCTTTAAATTTAATTACATTTAGAGTAAAATAGATTGTAATAGATATTGTGAAGCAGAAAACATATAAAAAGAAGCAGTAAGATGTAATTAATAAATTTTAAAATATACTTAAAGGATATAGAACTTGCCAACTATTTTAGATTTTATCCTAAATGTGTAAATTAATATTTCATTTTTCTTTTCATTATAGATGATATCTAAGATGCATTTTAACTATAGCAGTTTTAATAATAAATCTTTTAAGTTACTATAATTTAAATAAGTAATAGTTGTACTTTTAATGGGAATTATTATTATGTCAAGTAACAAAATTTCTAAATCTAAAAGTTCTAAAAACTAAGTCTAAAGTTTCATAAATGAGGGAAATTAATATTCTATTCTAATAGACATTTAAATAATAAATGCTATCATTTAATTTTAATTCAGTACTATATATACAGAGTTAATACAAATGTTTCCAACAAGAACAGTTATATGATACTTTAGAAAACAATAAATTGGTTAATTTTATCTTTAATATATAATGAAATTTGAGAATAAAAACTATCTTTTATATAATTTTATAAAATATTAGCATATATAAATATAAAATTATAGAAGGAGTTTTCAGAAAGTTTTTTGATTATAAATAATAAAAAGTAACTAAAAAATAGCTCATATGAAGATTATCTATCATGAATAAATTACTATAACAATTCTAAGTCTGATTATCTTTTAAAATTATAAGGAATTTACTTTGAGATCAAAAATAATTTTTTTAATTAAAGATCTTATTTAATTTACACTGAAAAACTCTTATGAAAATGATGAATAAAACCAATTAAAATAAAAAAGTAACTAGAGATTGCTTTTTAAATAGCAATTAAATATAGTAGCTTTATAATCACCTTAAATAAATTATTCATTGAAATTTAAAAACTGAAATGTTTTATATTACGAATTTTATTATTAAGATTACAGTTTTTGGAATGGTTAGATTTATAGAAAAAAAATTCAAATATTTCATGGTTGGAGAGTTGGAAGTATAAAATGCATGGCACCGAAAAATTTCTAAGATAAATATATTGGGCTTTCATGTGATATTAGGACATTTGGCTGCATTTTAATGAATTTTAACCTATAAAATTCCATGTTAATATCCAATATTAATATCAATGTTAAAAAAATTAGATTTTAAATAAACTAAAATATTACTATAGACTTAATTGAAGATTTAAGTACATTGTTTTTGAAATTTTTTTATCATAGATCTAAAAGCAAACATTAAATAGCAGAAAATAATTCACTATCTTAAAGCAAAACTTAAGAAAGCAATAAAAGTTACTATTTATATCAAAAAATTAAAAATAATTTTATCTTAAAAATTAAGAGTAAATAAGAAAAAGCAAGCTCAAGCCAAACAAATTAGAATAAAGTATTTTCAAAGTTAATAGCAATTCATTTGCAACTAGTAAGGCAAAAAAAATATTCATAAGCAGGAAATTTCTAAAAATCAGAAAAAATAGATTTTATTGAAAAGTACAGTGATCAATTTAAATTAAAGAAGTTTATCTAAAATCTATTTAAATTTAGTTTTAAATAAAAATTAAAAATATTATATATATCTAAGGAAATTGTGAGATAAATAATAAAGCTTTTAAATCTTGAGATGATAACTATATCTTAATAAAAATATTTTTGTTAATAATTAAAAAGATTTATTAAAATTCTTTATGAAGAGGGTTTTATAAAGTTTGATATATTTTGAATTTAGATTTAGAATAATAATACTAAAAGAAAATCATAAAAGAAGTATAAATTTTTAACTATTTTCTTTAAAATTTAGATGATTCTAATCTCATTTAAATAGATAAAAATATAATAATTTTTAAAAAGGATAATTCAGATACTAGTAATTATACACATAATGAGCGACTTTAAAATATTATTTTTAGTATGAATTTATATTAAAGAGAATAAAATTAGTAAACTAGAAAAAATGATAAATAATTAAAATTGAGATCTTAATAATAGAATCTATTTTAAATTATTGTAAATAATGTTAAACCACAAAAATGACAGCGGTGGGATTTGAACCCACGCCCCGAAAGACTAGCGCCTTAAGCTAGCGCCTTAGACCACTCGGCCACACTGTCTTATAAACTGTTTTGCAGCATTTATTATAAATAGATTGTTTTTTATTCTTACTACTAAAAATCTTTGAATCTATTTATTTATTATTTTTAGAAAATATTCTTATATACTAAAAACTATATTTATTATCATTTTAAAATAATTTTAAAAAAATATGCCGAAACCCGGGATTGAACCGGGGACCTTTAGATCTTCAGTCTAACGCTCTCCCTACTGAGCTATTTCGGCAGATAAAAATTATATGAGGAAAAGTTTAAAAATTTCAGTATACTCTTTTAATCTTGTTATCTATTTTTTAATTAAATAAAGTTTAAAATATGTTTAATCTTGATAATTTTAGAAGATTTATTCTCAAAGATGGTAAAAATTATTTATCAAGAGTATTTAATATGATTTATTATAAATATAAAATGTTAACAATAAATATTTAGTTTATTAAATAAAATCTTTCTACCTTCTTCAAATATATTTTTCCTTTTTATATAAATAGCATTAAGATGCTATTTGATTGTTTTGCTTATATTATGAAATTAGTGAATCTTCAATTATCTATTTTATTATTATTGAACTTTCCTTATAAAAATCAAAAACTTAATTAAATTTTAGTTTTTTTATTATTATTTTGCTTTTATCTTTATTTAAATAATCTAGTCTCTTAATTATTTATTTTCTATGTTTGTTAATAACCAACTAAATTTTAGAACTGAAAAAATAAAAATTTTTATACATTATATTGTTAAAATTAAATAAGAGAATATTAATTTAGATTAATTTCTGAAATAGTTAAAGCAAATTTTATTAATATAAATAAGTTTTTAATAGTTGCTATCAAGGTATTTCTAAGAATAATTAATAAAATAGTTAATAATCTTTACTTTTGATTACTATATTAAAGTTAAGACAAATAATTATACACATTTTTCCTTTTTTTAATTATAATGTTTTCATTTTGATACATAAAAGTAAATTTTAAATAAGAGATAAATTATTTATTTTGTTAGCTGAATAATCACATTTAAAATAATAAATTTTGCTTTTGTTATTTAATTTCTATTATTTTAATTAATTAGCATGGATAGATTTAAGATTAAGCTTTATAATTTATTTTTATTTTATCTAACAATAAAATAATATCGCAGACATGGTCTAGTGGCTATGACGACTCCTCGACACGCAGTAGGTCGTGTGTTCGATCCCCGCTGTCTGTATAATTTTGTCTTAAAAAGTAACTTTTTTTTCATAATTTAAACAGAATTATTCAGATTTAGAATTACAATAAAGGAAAATAAAAAAATAGTTTTTATTTATTTTATTCTTTAATTTAAAAATAAGTAGTCACTAAACTATTTTCCTAACTTTCATTAATTTGTTCTAAAAAATTTAATTGAAAGCTAAGTTAAATAAATTTAAGCCTTAATTAGAGGCAAAATATAAGCAATATAAATGTAATAATAATTTATATTAGATTAGCTATTATTAATCTATCGAATAAACTTAATAAAGTTAAATTCTATAAATAAATACTTTCAAATTATATATATTTTAAATAGGGTGGAAAGTCCTTTCCTTCGGATGCTGCTTGGAGGCCCAGTAAGGCAACTAAAAAATGAGCGCAAACGGATAAATCGGAGAAAGAGAAACCAATAACAAGGGAAAAAAGATTCGGCTAGCTGGGTTCCATGTATCGATTAAAAATTATATCTGAAATTTTTAAATGACAATTTTGTTAAGGAGATTTCGGGACTTGGAAAAATCTCCAATGTTGTTACCTCATTAGCATATCATCTTTTATATCTGTGCTAACGATCAGTATAAGAGAAATAGAGTTGTTAAGTGTGCTTAGTAAATAGCTAGAAAGTGCATTTGACACGGCCTTCTTAGTTACAAGAGAAAAGTTAGTTTCTGGGACTTTTAGAGTTAAAAGTGGGACTAGAAAATATGTCTATATTAGAAAATCAAAACGCTATATTTACTAAAGCTTAAACATAATTGGCTAATAAATAAATTAATTTCATTTCATTTATTAAATTGAATATAATCTCAATATCTATGTATAAAAGGATAACACTACTTTATAAAAAGAGATGAAATAGACAAGTAAAGATATAAAATAATAAGTAAGTTTCTATAAATTATAATGATAACTGATGGAATAAAAAGGAAATCATTATTACACTAGTGAAACATTTATTGAATGAAATCGAAAATTTAATAGTTAATAACTGATTTATAAAACTCCATTCAATATAATTCAAAGTTATCTACCAATGTATATGAGGAACTAGTTTATATGAAAAGCAATATGAATCAAGTTATTTAAGCTAGCAAATTATTTAAAATTATATTTCTGAGTTGAGACAAGAAATTTTAAAGTTAATAAAAGAAAAGCAAAACTAAGGAAACATTCTAAGAATATTGTCATAAGAAATATAAGTACCTAGACTCTAAAGAGGAATTATTAAAATAAGAAATATCCAAATCAAACTTTATCAATAATCATAATATCACCAAATTATAAATTTGAATAAATTGAAGACAAAAAAGAAGCAACTAAATAAAAGGAAAAAAGAAAAAATAAAATAGCAAATGAATATCTTATTTAACTTAAATAAATTAAAGAATATTAATGAATTAAAAGATATCTAAATAATGTCTTACTATGGATTTGAAAATGGTGATTTTTTGCAATTTGAAATCAGTAAGAAAGCCTTAATAAAAGAATAATATAAGACAAAATAGATACTAAACATTATACAAAAAGATAGTAAGAAATATATTAATGTAAAATAAAGCATGTAAGATAATATTATAAATTAAAAAATAACGTAAATTGGCATTTAATTCGATAATAAAGAATGTGATTGACATTTAATGTGAAAATATAGCTGGTGAAGGACTTCTAATTGGAAAACGAAGATAGTAAGTTGATATTTAATGAGAAAATGAAGCTTGTAAGTTCAAATTTAATGATACTTAGGGTAAATTGAAATTTATAATGACATTGAAGAGAGCAGGTTTACATTTATAGTAGCAATGAAGAAGGTAAAATTAAATTAAATTTAAATAAAAATGAAAATGAAGAGAGTAGATTTATATTTTATTAAAATTAAGAGAGTAAGTTGACAATTAATTAAAATAAAGCTGATAATTTTACATTAAAGCGAAAATGAGATTGTAAATTAAATGTTAGTTTGAAAATGAAGAAAATAGGAAGATATTTATAATGAAATTAAAGAGGATTTATTGAAGATTAATGTAAAAATGAAGATTGTGAATTTAAATTGAAAAATAAAATGTAGGATGTAAATGAGATAAGCTATTTCAAATTTAATAATTAGGCATAGAAAAATATGTTTGATTACATTAAATGGTAATTAAATTTTTTTTAATACTGTCTTAATTTAATTTGAAAAAATAATAAAAAGAAAAACATTAATAAATTTTTTTTAACTAGATATTTTAGTAATTTCTAAGATTATTATATTTTATTTAAAGCTCTCAATATCGTATTTTAAATAATTAATAAATAAACAAAAAATTCAAAATTAAATTGATGAACTAAAAATTAAATAATTGAGAAAATTAGAAGAAAAAGAAATAGAGAAGAATTTAGATTTATAAAATAAAATAAAATAATTTTATTTTAATACAAAAATATTTTTATTTATAAAATAAAATAGAGAGCATTAATAGGAAAAAATGTTAAATACTTATTTTTATCTAGAGTATCAAAAAATATTAAAAGTAAGCTTTAATTTTAAAAGTTTTTAAGATAGAAAAGAAATAATATTTAAAAAATGAAAGTTAAAAATATAAAATGGAAGGATTCAAAAGAAGTTTCTACAACACCTCCAAAAAGTTGGAGAGGAAATCTGAACCCAATCTTGGATAGTCTTCTTTTTCTCAATCCTAATCTTTTTCTTAATCCTAATAACCTGGAGAGGAACAGAAATAAGCTAAGAAGACAACAAATGCAATAAATCCAACCTATTAAGAGAAACCAAAAAAAAATGAAGCCCGGCTTTTTTACCAAATAAAATTAGAAAGGTAAAAATTAATAAGAATCTGAAGAGAAAAAGTAGAAACAATCAAAACCTAGGAAGAGAATGTCCACACCTCCAAAGTGATAAGAAACTCCAGTTGACTAAGATCTTTCAGAAATTAATCTTAGTGAGGATCGAAATAGCATTGAATAACTTACAGAATTAGTAAAAATTTTGCTTAATGAGGTTAAAAAGCTTAAGGAGTAAAATCAAATATTGATAGAGAATCGTGGAAACGTTGAAGAAAGATTAATTAAATAAGAAAGAGAAATGGATGCCTATTGAAATATTCAAACTGACTGCTCTTAGTAAATATAGTAAATGAAATTAGACTCATAATTATAATTAATTAAATAAACAGAACGTGCATAATAGCCAGAACCAATTGCGATATTGGGGCAAAATCAAATTTAAGAATAATTTTAAAACAATTAGCAAGGTTGTCAAATGGAAATTGAAAAAAGACCAAAAATTTATCAGAATATAATGAAGAGTAGAAAGTGCTATTACTGCAAGAAAAAAGGACACTAATACAAATAGTGTAGAAATTTCTATGTATTCAAGAATGAATTTAATTAGAGAGTTAAGAGACTGACAGAAAGAATTCATATTACTGAGAGAGGATCTATTTATCAAATTAAAGAGACAAGCGCCAAAAGAATAGTAGCAAGATAGATGGATGAAAGATGGAGAGAGAAGAGAAATACAAGATTTAAGACAAGAAAAAATAGAAATGAAACAATAAACTTTTCCTTTTATTCACCAGACTATTCTGGTTGGAAAGAGGGAAATTGGTGAAAATCCAAGAAGACCTCTAAACAATTTTATCTATTATTATTATTATTAAGAGAAACCAAGGAAGCTGATGAAGTATGCTCTTCACTAAGAGATCTCGGACTCTAATCTTTCTCGCCAGATTAGTATTAAGCAGCTCATCAAAGTTCATTAAAGTGGCACTTAACTATCAGGATGAGGGCAGGAAGCTGAAAAAGAACAATGATAAACTAATGGAGAATCTGAACTAGCAAGAGGAAATCGAATCAAGATTCATTTCTCAGGAGATAGAACTAAGAGCTTTCTGGAATATCTCAGAATCAGAACAACTAATCCCTGAATCAAGATTAAAAATAAAGAGAAATTGACAGTAAATTAGCATAGCTAGTAGAAAATCAGCAAACATTTCAAAAGTAAATTGAATCAAGGGATAGAAATATGACAAGATAGAGATCGAAGAAATTAAAGTTGAAAAGACTTTATATAAGCGAGTAGTGGATCCCTGCTATTACTATGGCTCAAGAGAATACTTGTGAAGGAAATGTAGAAAATTCCTAAATTTCAAACAGAGTTACTGGCAAAAACAAAGATAACAGTAGGAAAAGGAAGAGGTAGCAGCAGCTCAAACTATGAAGGAATAAAGAACAGTTTTGAATGAACGCTCTTGGGAATATATAAAAGAAAAAAGGTAATTAGTAATGGAAGAGGAACTTGGGACTCTAAGAACAAGAAAGAAGGGACAGTGGATGGAGTAAGAACATTTAATTTTAGCCTCCGGAGCAATCTGGAGGAAGGCTAGAAAAAGGTTGAAATACCTATAAAAAGACCAAATACTTTCATTCATAATAATAAAATGAAAATAAAAAAAGAAACTTAAGAATCAATTTTAAATTTTGAGGGACTTCAAAGTAAAAATGAAAAAAAGTTTATTTTTAATATTTAATTTAAAAAGAATAAAAATAGAATAAACAACTAAATGCAATGAAGAAAAAGAAAGGAAAATTAAATGAAAAATATAAATTTAAAGATACGAATAGAAAGAAACTTGCAATAAAATAAGAGAAACCATTAAAATAATAGTAAAATAGTCTAAAGATAAATTTTAAAAAAGGAAGATAATTTATAAAAATATTAAAAAATAATTTATTAGAATGATAATGGGTAATAAATGCTTTAATATTTAATAAAAATTTTTAATTCGCTTTGCTTAGAGTTCGTGAGTATAGAATATTTATGTATAGAAATATATTTTTAGAATGTGGAAAATAAATATTGATAAAAGATTTATAAAAGAGATTAGGATAAGTAATAAGAGAGAAATAATATAAAAGTAGATTATTAAATAAACAAAGTAGCGTTGTAGCAAAAAAGGAAAGAAATGAGAAAAGTAACAGAAAGGATGCTAGAAAGAATATAAATAATAAGAATAATCACAATAAAAGTGAATTAAATAAAGAAAGAGGAAGTTTAAGAAAATCTAAATATATAAATAGGTAAAAGACAAAAAAGTTGGATATTTTCAAAAATTAAAATTTATTAAAATAAGAGAAAACGTAAAAAATGTAATGATAAGAAAAGTAATAAAAGGAAAAATAAATTAAAATATTATTCTGAGTAATACAAAAATAGAGAAAAATGTTAAATTGAATAAGATAATTATTCAAAAAAAAAATCATATATAAATATAATAAAGGAAGAAAAATTGAAATTAATAGATAGGTGAAAATTATCAATAAAAATAATAAGTATAGTGTCAGAGAAGTAAATAAGAAATAGATTAAATACAAACTTCTTTTTATATATAGCATTTTATTCTATAGAATAATTTTACTTAGGGCTAAAATTATAAAATAATTCTTAATAAAGAAAGAATTATTTATAAATCATTTAATTTTCATTTAATGTAAATAAATAATATTTTAATTTAAAAATTGGGGACATAATTATTTAAAAAATTATTTAAAAATTATCTAAAAAAATATATTTATAAATAGATTAATTTCAATATTAAAAAAATAAGATTTTTTATATTTTATTTATTTTATAAATTATAACTGTTTTTGGTTTATTTATCTAATATATAATATTTTAATTTTTTAGACTTTGTTTATGTAAAGTTGCTCTCTTTTAAATTAAATTAAATTAAATTAAGTGTTAAGGAAGGGACTATTATCTTAATAGATGCCTACCTGATGTGTGTTAAGTGCACATCATCACTAATCTTTTCTTATTGTTTATGTCTTTTTGGGCTTTCCTATCGTCTCGCCTGGACCCATTTCTCGGCTTTATAGGCGAATATCGCCATCCAGTCCGTCTTCAACTGGCAGAAACCGCCGATCTGCCTAGGTAGCTCCTAAGAGGTGGAGAGATCATTCCAAGGCGGCACCTCGGTCTGAGTTAGTAGGAGGTGTAATTGAGACCTTAGTTGGGAAGTCCAAGGATGAATGCACAAGTTTTTGAGGGAAGGTATTTGAGCCTTTCTGTGGCTTATTTCTCAGCACGGAGGATTGCATCTTCATCGCAAGTCCCTTTAAACCTGCTGAAGGTCCCTTGTGCATCTCAGGTCTCATTTCCACCCTCTTTAATTTCAATTAAAGTTGCTCTCTATAGTAAATTATAAAATGAAAAATTTTTTTGCTTTTTTTAAGTTTATTATATTTTTATAAAAATGGTAGAAGGCTTCAAGAGGGATTTTTACATAGCCTTCTCTAAGCAGGACCAAAAACCAGAAACATCTTTTTTACAAGCATGCCTAAATTTTAGTAATTTCAACCTTTTTTAGGCCTTCAACTGGCTAGTAGGTAATAAAACTAGAAAATTAAGAGGCAACATCCACAATAATCCCTTAATCTAATTCCTTCACAAAAGGAAAACTAGCATCAGCGTAGTTCCAAATCCGATACAGAAATAATTCAAAAGAAACAGAAAATAAAGATAGATATTAGTGTCAGAAGATTTACAACATTTTATTCTATTTGCGAATTACCCAAGGAATAAATCCTTGCTTTAATTAAAAAAAATCAAAAATTATTTTTAGAGCAAAAAGAAATGTCGATGAATTAGAATAACAGTTGAAATAACTAAAACATCACATCTAATTCATGCTGCAGATGAAAATATACATATATCCTTTTTAAATCTAAAGAAAGATAACTGATGACTCAATAGAATGAAAAAGAATCTTTCCAATAAGACTAAGAAAATCAAAAAACATTTTAAAAAAATAGTGGCAGCTTTGTAATAAATAAAAGAATTAAGTCTAGGTGGTCAACTAAGCGGTTTCCATAGAAATTGTATCTAAGTTGATAAAAAAGATTAAAAAGAATCAAGAAGAGATGTCACTTTGTAATTAAGAAAAGAACCAAGAGAGAAATTGCTACATATTTAGAGACTAAAGAAGAAAATAAGACAATATATTTTTGGAGTAGCAAACAAAATGTTGGATCATCTTCTTTAAGTACATATCTAGTCGATCTATGTTAAACCTGTTTATTAACGGTACCTTACTTCAACTGAGTTCCATTCCAAGCATTTTTTGGGTTCTTTTTTATTGAGCTAATGCAATATCCTCCAAGATTTCACTCCGTTTATACATCTTCTTTCTATATACTAGTTAATCTGGAGTACAATATAAATTATTTATTGATTTCCTACGTAATGGATATATCTTTTTACCGTAAACATGAGTTATTTCTTTAGAAACTTTCTTAGAAGAACTTTTAATTAACTTTTAGTTTAATTAATTGTTAAATTCTATGAAATTGTGTTATGTTTAAACTTTGATTAGTATAATTTAAGACTTTTACTTAAGCATTTCTGATATAGCAAGTTATATTAAAAATACTTAGAAAATGGAAATAAAAAATCAGAATTATGAATTAATTAGCTAAATTAGTCTAATTTATAGTAAAAGTGCTTAAATTTTCTATACTTCTATCTGTGAAAAAGATAGCAAATTTAAATTGATAAAGCAGGATCAATTAAAATTTGATTAAAGAGATTTAAGTCATTCTTGATTTAAGCTTTACGCTTAAGTATTTAATTTATCATTTCTTTAAATCCTGAAATTATAAGTAATATTATTGAGGACTGTGGTTAAGATAGAATGAATGTTCTTATAGTGTTTTAAAATATATGCAGATACTGTTCATATAAATAATATTGAAGTAGCTCCTTAGAAGGCTATTCTAAAATTAGAGATTTTGCTGCACAATAGAGATTATAATTTTAAAATCCCCTTAATTTATATCCTAGATAAGTAATTACACATTTTAGACTAAAGACCTTTCATTAATATTTAAATTTATTCAATACCTTTTTTAATTTTCCTTAAAAAATCAATTTATTCACATTTTATCTAGTTAATACTAAATTTTAATCAGCAAAAAATGATTGACAGTGACTTAAAGCCATATTTAGGCATTTTATATTGAATTTGAAAGTCCATCTACACAAAGCTACGTGCTATTAAAGTTTTGCACAATTATTAAATCTTTAAAGCCTTTTACTTTCTTCTAGATATCTTATCACAACATCATAATATTGAGTGGCAGGAAAAAAATCATAGTTGCTTCTTTATAAAGCTCACTTACTTAATTTGATGTAATTGTAAGATATCCATAATATAAAAATTAGCATCAGTATATAGTAAAAAGATTCTAGAGATTTAATTAGTCTTTAAGATAATATAATATATTAAGATGGTTAAAAGTGATTTCTGGAAAATGCTATAAAGCAAATATTCTAAATCTATTTGTTAGCTAATATTTTTAGTGTGATCCTCTCAATGAAAATAAATTTATTAAATATTTCTAATTTATTAATAATTTATTTTAAATAGGGAGGAGAAATCCTTCCACTGTGATTGATAGAAACTCTGGTACCAGGAAGCACCCCGTGAAGACCTGAACAAGAATCTTGGCAGGAGCCAAGGAGGCTAAGACCGAGGCATCAAGTAACGATATGTTAAACGATGCTTGAGATTAAGGTCTCTTTAGGGAAACACTCTGACCCTGGCTCTATAGGAGACAAGAATTTCCAAGGGATGCTAGCACAGGGAAGAATGTAATGTATTACGTTTTTAAACTTGAAAGAACTTTAATTAAAGAGCTGCGCACTGTCCTAGTGCTACGTGCTCTGTAATCTTAGTTTTTTTTAAGTGGTCTAAAATTGCAATAAATTCAAATTAGAAAGAATGCAAATATTTCTTTAGTATATACATTTTAAAAGTCGTTTAGTTATTGCTTTATCATAAATTTTTAGTAAATAATTCAAAATAAGAATAGGATGCCCATTATGTCAAATACTTGTGCTTCCATATGAAGAAGATTAAATTTTTCATTTTATTTTATGGTTAACGTTTTAAGCCTATTTTGATTAAAGTTGTAACTATTTATGTGATCTTTTAGTCTCCATGTTTGATGAGTTTAGCTTTCATATCGTACTATCTGAAGCTTCATAGTCAACTAATCGAGAGATTATGTTTTTTTGTTTTCTGAAACTCCCAGAAGGGGTATATTTTTATGAGGATAGGATTTCTAAAAATTTAACTTAAAAGGCTAATTTTTATAAATTCCTTCTATTTTCCTTTTTTAGAATTCAATATCTTCCTAACTTAAGTTTGAGCATAAAACAAAAATGCTTAATTCTCCAATTTTCAATAAATTATTGCTGCTAATTAGAGTTCTAACTCCTTTTAATTCAAATTTTTGATTAATTAAATTCTTTTGTTGCTTTAACATTATTTAAGCTTTTTGTTGAGTTCTCTATGTTTTTGCCTTTTATTTTTTCGTTTCTAAATTAGAGAGTTTCAAATTTTTATCTATATATAAATAAATAAGATTAGAGACCACGTAGCATCTCAACATCGCACAGTTCTTTAATAAAGATTTAAAGCCAAAAAATTATTTTCTGAAGTCTTCCACAGTGCTAGCATCCTTAGCGAGTCTTGTCTTCTATAGGGCGTGATCGAAATTCTCCCTAAGAGACTTTAGTATCTGGCATCTTATATCAATAACGTTACTTGATGTCTCTTTAGTCTTTATCTTCTCTCTTGGCTCCTACCAAGATTGTTATTCGGTTCTTCGCCCAAGGGTACTTCCTGGTGCCAGATCTTAAATCATTGTCAGCTGGAAGATTGCTCCTCTTTATTAATTTATATATAATAAAAATAATGAAAATTAAAAAAAATCAAAAAATATAGGACATATTTTTATAAGAAAAACAGAGTGTAAAAATAAAAATGAAAGAATAATTAAAAAAAGTTTATTAAAAATAAATAAAAAAATTAAAATTACTGATTGAGATTTGCATGAGATTATCAAATATTAAAAATTAATAATTAATAATTATTAAAATTTATATTTGAGGAAATTTAAGAAAAAATTTATTATTATAGATGAATATTATTTCTCTTATCATATGCTTCATTAATCATTAAGATAGATAATTATTCTTTAAGTTAAAAGTAAAAGTTGATTTATAAATATTAAAATTTATATACCTAACTTCTAATTGTCTTGCATTAAATCTTAAATTATATTTTATTTTACATCTTGTCATCAATTCTTTTTTCTTTCTCCAGATTTTTCTATTTTATTAATTATAATATTCAGAAGCGTTTTTTTTTCAATTTCTAGAAGTTAATATTTCGTCAAATATTATTTCTTATTCTTTTTGTCTTAGATATTTAAATCACAAATGTTACGTGCTGTTGCAAATGTAGCATCTTTTTCTTTTCTTGAGATTTTTTTCTCATTTTTCTATTTCGTGGAGGTCATTTTTAAACTCTTTCTGCTAATTTTCTTGCATTTATTAGAGTCTTGGATCCAATTCTACTCAATTTTTTCATATTGCTCTCTCATTATTTGTTTATAACTCTCTATTCATTCAAAGACATATACTTTAGCTCTTAGGCCTATCATATGAATCTCATCATCGTCTTCATATTTTATGAGGTTTTGATTTATTTTGAAATTTTTTAACTTCTACGAATTTAAATCCTCTTCAATTTTTTTGATTTTTTGGAAATTTATCAAATTAGCTGATGCATCTATTAAGAGCCTATTTGTTCTATTTCAAATTTAATATAATAATTTTTTTAAATGGATTCTCGACTCTAATCAGCTGAATAGATAATCCGGTACAGTCATGTCTGCATTACAAGTATTCTTGCAATAATTGTAACCATAAACAATCAAGGGTGTTCCCATAGTGAGATATATCTTACTTGTTTGTGGGTTCTCTCTATCAATACGAGAATCTGACTAATAGTACTGATGTTCAGGTCTCAGAGTTGTTTGGATCCACATGTTGCTAATCTGAACATGAATTAAAAAGCATCAAAGACATGGTTGAGACAAATAAAACTTTTATCTAGAAGAATTTATTTAGACTACTACATTTTAAGCAAGTTCGGAATGTCCTCTTATACCTTCCAACTCCAACCTTCGGAAAATTGCAAGATTTTTGGATTGAAGACAATCAATTTTGATTTTAAAGACGGAATGAAGAAGAAGATGATCAAAGAGACCAGTTAAAGCATGAAAATTTTCAAGACTACTATTCATAATAAATTTGGCTCCCTTATTATTAGTCTGATTAAAATAATGGCGGTACCACGCTAATTTATTTATCTAAATCAAAGGTGTCAGGGTCTATAGAATTATCGCACTTAGTCTTCTTAGTTTATTTTTGATTTTTTAATTTTTACTTTCAGTTATTTTTGTTGAATGGGCTCTTTTTCAGTTTTCAATGGAAATATTGAGAGTTGCATTAACATTTCTTTTCTGTATTTTTTCTTTAGCACTTTTATATATTGGCATGAAGAATTTAGACTTGTTGAGATAGAATGTGGAAAGAGGTAATACTTCTATTTTTCTCTCTTGCTCTGAGGTGGTTGCAAAAACCCCTTTTGAATTCCACCATTTTTATTATATTCCCTTTGATATACTGTTTTAGATTTTATAGTTATATAATGGCATCTAAATATTTAAGTAATACTGTTTCAAAAATAAATAATTTTAATTGATAGAGAATAAAATGATAATAATATAAGATAGTATTTATAATATTAAATAGGTAAATAAGCTTATTTTAACTTTCTTTAAAGGAAAAATAATTAAAAAATTTACTAACAACACAAACAAGTAAAATTCTAAATATGAAAAGCTTTCAGTATTATCATATTATACATAAAGTAAAATAATTAGAAATTTATTAAAATACTTTACTATAGTTTTAAATAATGGAGGAAGAAATTGATAGCATAGCTACTCTTTTGATTTAAAAATAAATAGCTTTATTGTTATTAATGATTAATCTATCATTATAGGAGTCTCAGTTCTATCAAATATAAACGATTAAACCTTTATCATTGAGTTTAATTTTAAAACCCTATTCTTTAAACTACTTAAAATATAATTTTTAAAAATAAGATTAAAAAAATATTTATGATGCTTAAAAAGATTAGAAATGATTAAAAAATGTAATTTATCAAATAAGCTGTGGAAACTAGTTTAGTTTTCTCTAAAGGAGTATCAAATAGTTACTATAGTTTAGATGCTATTACACATTAGAAATTTGTTGAAATGTTAAATTATATATAGTCATGAGAACTAATATGCGCTCTGATGAATAGCAAGTATTATCACCACGAGGACGGAAAAGCCCAACTTGAGCAGTATGAAAGTTTGATGGGCTTACTAATTCTTATTCAAGAAAATTGGAACATTTAATTCAAAATTAAAGAATAATTAAAATAAGCAGATTCCCAAGAAGTAACTCATAAAACAAAAATTTGATAATACTTTTTATTGAAAGGGCTGCGCGAAGAAGGAGTGCTCTATAATAATGTTTATAAGAAACTTGGAATTAAATAAGAAAAATATTTAAATTGTTTAAAAAGAAACACATTGAATAAAAAGGTAAGCAATTTTTTAATAATACAAGATTTATAAAAAACCAGGGTGTTTAAAAAGGATCATTCTTAGAAATTGTAGAAACTTAAATGAAAGGGAAAATAAAGCTGAAAAAAATGTAGATATTAAAAAGAGGTATTGCGCACATCCAAACTAATGTATCTCAAGCGAATCTTTACCTTTTATTATTTTTTGCCTAAATTAAAAAACATTAAACATTCTAGCATTATTAAGTTCTATTTAAAAGTATTAACATTTTTTAAGTTTAAAAAAATTAAAGTTATTACTTCCTAAGTTTTTCTAAAGGATTTCTACATTAGAATTAAGGTTTAATTAAGCTTATAAGTCTAATTACTTATATTTTTAGATTTTTAATTGCTATATAATATTAAAAAGGTAATTATCTTAAATCTTTTAATTAAGATGTAATTTAAATAAATTTATCTTTATTAATTTGCTTTAAACTAAAGAGATATAAAATCAAAATAATAGCCTTTAAAACTTTCTTGTTAATTAAAATTTTAAAAGTCTGAAAAATACAATTTTAACTATTCTTAAGTATATATAATATTTTTATTTTGATATACTTTATTATAAAAATAATTAAAATATCTTAAAATAAATTAAATAAATAGAACCATATAAATAACCAAATAATTATAGAAATAGTTATTAACAACATTCTAAGCATTTTAAATAAATTTGATAAATTTAGGTATAACTACTATATTATTTATTGTTGGTTTATTTTAAATTTGCTTTTTTATTTTTAATATTAAAGCTAATTCTAAAACCAATTTTTAGTAGATAAAATTCATTTTTATATAATTTACGTAACTTGAGATTTTTAAGTATTGTTGATTGTATATAGATTTATCATTTATAGTGTATTAAATTTTATTTTAATAGATAAATTAATTAAATAAATAATAAATAAATTTAATTATAGAGCGCATAGCACTCTCGTTGGTGCACAGCTCTTTAAATTAATTTTATTTAATGTCGAAATTTTTTTTATGGATCTCTCTATTCTTGTTTTCTCTTCCTGCAGTACGTCTCTATAATTTTTCCTTCCAAAGTATAGGATGCAATATGCGATTACGGGTACATCTTTCCCCAACTTATGATGAAAAAAGTTTTCTCCTGACATTCAGAGTTCTCAAGCTTGTCAAATCTTCCTTCGTGAGTCTCTTGCTATTAGTTCTCTTCCTCCGATTTATCCTTCGTTTGCGCTCATTTTTTAGTTACTTTGCAGGGCCTCCAAGCAGTATCTAAAGGAAAGGGCTTTCCACCCTATTTAAAAATTTATAAATAATTAGCATGGATCTAAAATTAATTACCTTCTTTCTCAATTTCTTGTGAGTCAATCTAAAGGCAAGAGTTATAAGAGGTAATAGGATAATCCGATTCTTGTGTCAAATAGTACAGTTTATTTAATTTCCTCTAAATAAAAAATAATTTCTGATCTCAGTCATGTCTTTAGGCTTTTCCCATTCCTGGCCAGATTAACGACATGTAGAGGCAGGATAACTATGAAATTTTGACTTAGGTGCTTCCTGGCAAGATTCTCGTACCGATAGAGAGAACCCTCAAATAAGTAAGGCTTATCGCACAAACGCATTCTCTTACTAATTTATGGTTGTATCTATTAAAAGAGTACTTGTAATGCAGTCTACACTACATACCTTTTCGGCAGACTAGAGCCCGACCTCTATTTATAAAATGAATATTAATAAAGCATTAAAATATAAATTACTTAACACTAATGTAAAGATCTTTTAATATTTCAATGAATTATGAGAAACATACTTAATATATATTAATCTAATTAGTATATATTCTTTCTGTCTTATAATTTACTAAGAATTATTTTTATTGTATATTTATATTTTTATTTATAATTTACTAAAATTAAGCTAATAAGAATATAACTAAATATATAAGTTTTATTTCTTATAATTTAATGATATCAAAATTTGCTTGTATTTATTATGATTATTAGCTATTTATTTTATTTAAATTATACTTTAAAAGTTTGCTAGCTTCTTTTGTAGTTTGATTAAATCAATTAATGCAAGTTATCTAAAATTTAATTCTCAAATATTATCTTATAAATTTTTACTTCAAGCATTAATTTTAAAAGCAATTCTCTTTTTTAATTTCTTTTACATAAATTAGCAAGAGTATCGTTAAAAAATCTATAAAATAGAAATGTAACCTTTTTCTTAGGAATTTTTAATACTTTTTTGTTAATAAATTTTATTTTTTTATACGCTGGTTTAAATAAATTAAAGTGAATTAGAATTTAATAGAGATATTTAATAATAAAGATAACAACTAAATTATTACTTAACATATATATATTACAATTATATTTTCATATCTAAGTTATAATAAATTAATTAATATTATTATAGAGCGCGTAGCACCTCATTGGCGCGAAGTTCTTTCAATATTAATATTTAATATTAAAAAAAGTGCTCTCATACTTCTTGTTTTCATTCTATTTAATGAATCACATCAACTACTCCAAATGAGGAATCTACATTTTAAAGATTATTCTCAAATCATGAACCAAATGCTTCAGTCTTTTTGAATAAGATCCAAATAAGAATTGTCATTAGCAGACCGCCAGCAAACGTTCAAACTGCTCCGAAAACCTTCGGGTAAGTTAGGCTTGTCTTTTCCGAGCTGCTCCACCTTTCCACGTTGTGGCATCTAGTAAGAAATTATTTGCAATTCAGTATACACTGCACCAAATGATTTATTAGTCCTCTTGACCACGACTGACATCCATATTTTTTAATATATATAATAAATTAGGTAATTAATCATACTCTTATATTAGATAACTATATATTCTATCAGCAATTTAATTATCATCACATATAACCCGATTTAACTTGCATGATAGTGTAATAAATCTGTTTTCTACTGTTGCAAAGAAAATTATAATTTTATAATTGATTTGATTTAAAAAATGAAGTTAATTTTTTATTTCTAAAGCTAAACTTCTTTATTAATTCTTCAATATTCGTTCTATAAATCCAAGAATTAGATTACATAGGTCTTTAATCTCCGATTTTAGTTAAGCATCTTTATAGATTCTTTTTCCATGTTATATTATTTCATTATAAAAAATGGCAGAAGGTCTCAAGAAGGGTTTTTTTCCAGCTCCATAGAAAAAGGAAAACAAACCAGAGACTTCTAATTCTTCTCCTACCACGTCTTCTTTAATAACATAATAATTTTCTTAGGCTCTTTAACCCCCAAATTTAGAAAAATAAAGATAATCTTAAATTGAATAAGAAATTAAATCAACAGAAACTGACTAAAGCAAGTGAGACTTTTTACTCCCATAGCCACGATCAAGCAACTACATGAAAAGTGGTAATTAAAAAATAATGTAGAAATAGAAAAATGATGAATAGCTAATAATAGAATAACTTATGAAATCTATCCGTAACCTATAAGATGAAGTTTAAATATTAAAGAAAGAAAACTAAAAATTATTATAGAAAAGTTAAAACAATGAAGAAAGATTAATGAAACAGGAAATCGAAGTGAAACTTTTGGGAGAAAAAAGAATTTAACCTTAAACCTTAGCTGAAAATAAAATGGAACTAGAATACACAAAACCCTTAGAGATAACTCCTCCCAGAAGGATCGTCAAGCTGTGCTACCTGTGCAAATCAAGATTCCACACATACAAGAGATGCAAGATATATTTGGATAAACAGAGAAGAAACAGTGAAGAGATTTGGAGAGAACTTTCAAGAATTTATGTATACAAGGATGGAAGAATATTTAGAAGGAGGCTTTTTCAAGGGAGTGCCAGAACTCCAAAAAAACTGGGAGCCCCGAACTTTTATTTTAAACCTCAAGGAACTAACTCTGGAGGTATGTATTGAAGGGGTTTAAAATCCCCGGAGATATGAACACTTTAATTTAGTATATTATTAATAATCTTATAATTTGTAATTATTTTTATTTTAGCTTTAGAAGTTCTTAAGAAAAATTATCAAGTTAATGCTAAGTTATATCAGCTATAGTTCAATAAGAAATTGCTTCAATTTTGCTTCAGTTTGAACTAACTAGTTAAATATTCCATTCTTAAATATTAGGCACTAATATCAATTGTTTCAATTTTCACTTAATCTAAGCAGAATTTTACTTACATTTATTTATCTCTACAACTATTTTAATTGCCTCAGTATTATTAAGATTTGCTTCGTAAATATAATTTTCTTTATCAAGATTTTAATTAAGAATTTCCAGATCTTAGAGTTATTGGTGCATTTCAACAATTCTTTCTGTTAAAATTTTTTAATTCACTTTATTAGATTGAATCTAGAAAGTTAGACTATCTATATAAATTTGAGCTTGCTACTTAGAAATAAGCATAATTTCTTCTTAAATTCTTAAATATTCTGTTGCATTTTTAGCTTAATATGCAATAAAGTCTACTCTTCTATGCTCGCCTATTAACACCGAGAAAGATAGTTATTAATAAATTCCAATTTTTATATCTGGAAAGACGAGAGTTCTGCTTAAGTAAAGTTATGATTTTATATTATTGACTTTTACTTGCTTTGCTAATGTTTCTGATTAAATTTAATTATTTAATATTATTTAAAATTTTCTTATATTTATTAATTATCTTTAGTTTCAAAACATCAAGTTCTTATAATAATGTATATTATAATTTGGCTTATAAGCATGTCTTATTATTACGTATTTCCTAACTATCAGTAAATTAAATTTATTTATTCTCTTTTTAGAGTATTTTTTGTATGTGTTAGATTTAACTTGGTTTCTTCATTTAAATACTAGAAAAATGTATTTTAAATATTTTAATTATCATAATTTTTTTTAAATATACTATTCATCAGAAGATATTTTAGATATTTTCATTGAAGTCAATGTGATAAATTTATTTTTATTTCTGTAAACACATTCCTTCGTTTTTAAAATGTAATACAACTAATGTCTGTTTCAATGAATGATTAAACTTTTTAAGTGGAATTCTAAAGAATTTGTTTAATGATACTAACTACAACTTTTTAATAATTTTCTTAGTAGCCTCTAAACTTAGTTTATTTATTTTAATTGTAGCAGTTCCAATTCTTTGTTGGCATAGAGTAGAGCATCTGCTTATGTTTGTCTCAAGTAAAAGCAACATTTTTATAATAAAATAAAGAAGATTCGCTTAGAGATTTATCTGTCTTCTTAATAAATTCCCATTTTTTTTACTTTTTCCAAAATTTTCTAAATCTTAGAATTTTTAAGAACTTGAATCTTTTTGAATTTAAAAGTTGCATAAGAAAACTTTAAAATATGCAACTAAAATTGGAAAAATGAAAAATAGCATTGTTTTTGAATAATTACTTTGATTTAAATAAATTATTATAATTTAGTGAAAATAAATTAAAAGAAAGTTATTTAATTTAAAAAATTAAAAAAAGCTTCATTAGTGATATGAAAAAAATGAATAAAAAGTGATAATTTTCTCTATTTAAATATCTCTGTATCTAAAATGTTTAAATTTCTTACTTTATAATTATTTTTTTCTTTTATTTTATAATTCATATACATCAAATTTCTTGTGTTTTAAATTGATTTTCGTTTCTAAATTTTTATTCTATTAGTTTTAGTCTCATATTTTTTTATTTAAATAGCTTTTGTCTTTAATTTTATATTTTTTATATCATAATAACATAAAAAAAACGTCAGATTACTTAAATTTATACATTAGATTTAACAATTTTATTATAAGTAAAATAAAAAAAGATGATAATAGAGCGTGTAGCACCTTTTTGTCGCTCTGCTCTTTAAAAATTAAAAAAAATGCTCTCATATTTTTTTTCGTCATTCAAAGAGTCACATCTACTTCTCCAGATGGGAAATCTGTTTATTTTAATTATTCTTTAATTTTAAACATAATGCTCCTTCTTGATTAAGATCCAAATAAGAATTTGTAATTAGTAGGCTCTTCAGTTAAAATTTCATAATGCTAATCATCGGGTAAATTAAAATTTTAAAATCTTGTCCACGTGGCGGCTTCGCATAGAAATTACTAGCAATGCAGTATACACTACACCAGAGCATCTACTAGTTCTCCTGACTACAACAACCAACTATTTTATTTTTTATGTAATATTATATTCTATATATAGTTTTTAGATGGTAATTTGAATGTTTAGAATAAATGATTTTTTTTGTAAATAAATTAATGAAAAAAATTATTTAAACTTTTATTTTATAAGAGAAAAATCTAAATGAGAAAATATATCTCCATTATATTTGTTTTTTTATTTCCGTATTTACTAATTTCAATAGAACTTTAATTCTTAAATCTTCTATAATTATTAAGGTAATTAAAAAATGTGATAATTCTACTTAAAAATGATTTAATAAATCTTATTATCCTTTAATTTTATAATTTTGTATTTTTCTCATATTCATAAATTTTTATAAATCTCTGATTTCTTTAAAAAGGTATTTTTTTTAAAGAAATGTCCTCTTCCTCTTCCTCTTCCTCTTCCTCTTCCTCTTCCTCTTCCTCTTCCTCTTCCTCTTCCTCTTCCTCTTCCTCTTCCTCTTCCTCTTCCTCTTCCTCTTCCTCTTCCTCTTCCTCTTCCTCTTCCTCTTCCTCTTCCTCTTCCTCTTCCTCTTCCTCTTCCTCTTCCTCTTCCTCTTCCTCTTCCTCTTCCTCTTCCTCTTCCTCTTCCTCTTCCTCTTCCTCTTCCTCTTCCTCTTCCTCTTCCTCTTCCTCTTCCTCTTCCTCTTCCTCTTCCTCTTCCTCTTCCTCTTCCTCTTCCTCTTCCTCTTCCTCTTCCTCTTCCTCTTCCTCTTCCTCTTCCTCTTCCTCTTCCTCTTCCTCTTCCTCTTCCTCTTCCTCTTCCTCTTCCTCTTCCTCTTCCTCTTCCTCTTCCTCTTCCTCTTCCTCTTCCTCTTCCTCTTCCTCTTCCTCTTCCTCTTCCTCTTCCTCTTCCTCTTCCTCTTCCTCTTCCTCTTCCTCTTCCTCTTCCTCTTCCTCTTCTAATTTTGTTTACATTATTTAAAAAATAGAAAAAAAATCTATATACATATTGTTTTTTTTATTTTGCAAAAAATCTATATGACATAAATTTTTTAAAATAAATTATATAAATTGATGCATTTATACTTTTTTATCCTTCTTTTTATTTTAGATATATAATAAGTATACTACTTTTATTTTTATTCATCTTTTAATTCTTATTTTTAATTAAAATTTTCTTTAATATGAAGAAAAACTATTTGAAATTTTTTTCTTTATATAGCATATATTTATCATAGAAAAGCATTTTCTACCCATTTTTTCTTTTAAATAATAAAATAAAATTATATGTTTTATTTTTTTTAATACAAATGATTAATCATTCAAATAAATGTTCGTCTTCCGGCCTAAATGCTGTCTTAATTGTATAAAGCATCGTTACTGCTCGTTCCTTGCATGTTCTATTTTGACTTCTCTCTTTTGAACCCGATAGAAAGAATTTCGTCGCTTGTTTTTAAGTTGCTCGTAGTAAACCATTATCCTGAAATTCATTCTTATTTTTTATTTTGGGGACATTTCCTGCATAATTTTCAAGTGCTGTTGCAAATATAGCATCTTTTTTTGCTCTATGAAATCTCTTTTCTTATTTCTCTATTTCCATTAAAGTTCCTTAAGAATGCTTCTACAGATTCTATTAATTTTAGTCTAGAATCTATATTTACTCAGTTTTTCAAGTCTTGCTTCTGCTTAACTCAAATATCATTCTCAAAATTTGCAATTGCACATAAATAAGACTTTAGCTCTCCGGTCTACCATATGTACTTCATCATCATCTTAATGATTTATCAACTACTGACTTATTATAAGCATCTCTTCCTTCTAGGAGATTAATTCCTCTTCGAGCTTTTTATGTTTCTAATAAGTTGATGAATCAGCTATTTCATCTACTCAGATTTCATTTGTTCTATTTCAGTATTGTCTAAAGCAAAGGTAATAGGATCTAAATTGAATTATCATACTTTAACTTTTTCGTTTATTATTATTTTTTCGTTATTATTTTTATCGATTCAATTAAATTGTTACTTTTTGCAGTTTTCAATAGAGGTTGAGAGCTGTATTAACTTTTCTGTTCTGAAAATTTACCTCAGTTCTCACTTGTCCTTTGATGTAAAAAGATTCGCTTTATATTAATCTGTAAAAGTTAGTATTTTTTTAAAGTTCTTCTAATTTATTAGATAGTTCTAGTTATTTTTATTAAGAAGATCGTTAAGTTATAGAAGACTTGATGAGAATATGTTCTTCTGGTTTCTCTCCTGTACTGAGAAGCGATATATAAGCCCTTCTTGAAATAGACATTTTTACAATATATTACTAGTACAAATAAAAAAATTTTGAAATAAAACAAAAATTTTATAATAAAAATTGAAAAAGAAATAGAACAGAGATCTAAATTAATTAAAAAAGAAATCAAACTTTCATTAATGATAATTTAAATAATAATAAAATAAGAGCCATTCTCAATAAAAGTTAAAAATGACTTAAATCAAAATAAATCAAAAATCTTTATAAATAATATTTAAAGCAACAAACTAATTTTGCTATTAATATCCAAAAAAAACAAAAAAAAATAAAAAACTTAAATAACAAGTATTTTTTCTAGCGGAAACACATTTGAAAAAAAACTACTCGAATCTTCCTTTTTATGATCCCGGGAATATTTTAAATTTTTACAGATAGAATCTGGAATTAGTACCATAGTGAAAAGCAGTCATGCTAAAAGACACATCTAGCAAAGAATGTCATAAAAGCGTTCAATCAACAAAAAGTCTTAAAAGTTTCATGATCAAATAAAAAAAAATTAAGCGAGTAGTAAAAAATAAAATACACATCGTTAAAAAAAATTCTAAAAAGAAAAAAATAATTTATGAATAAAGAAAATATTGATAAGTTCACATCAAAAATTTATAAAAATATTTTAATTAAAAAAAGAAAGAAGAATAATTTATCAAAAAATAACCATAAAACTTTAATATTCTAAAAATTAATACGTGATAAACTTTTAAATTAAAAGTAAATTATTTTTGCTCTATAAGTGTAAAAAAATACTGAAATCCTAAATAATTAAAAAACTTACACTCTTTATTTTCAATTTAAATTCCAAACTTACGCTCTTTATTTTCAATTTAAATTTCAAACTTACTTGCTTTATTTTCAATTTAAATTCCAAACTTACACTCTTTATTTTCAATTTAAATTCCAAACTTACACTCTTTATTTACAATTTAAATTCCAAACTTACTTGCTTTATTTTCAATTTAAATTCCAAACTTACACTCTTTATTTTCAATTTAAATTCCAAACTTACAGTCTTTATTTTCATTTTAAATTTCAAACTTACTTGCTTTATTTTCAATTTAAATTCCAAACTTACACTCTTTATTTTCATTTTAAATTCCAAACTTACAGTCTTTATTTTCATTTTAAATTTCAAACTTACTTGCTTTATTTTCAATTTAAATTCCAAACTTACTTGCTTTATTTTCAATTTAAATTCCAAACTTACGCTCTTTATTTTCAATTTAAATTCCAAACTTACGCTCTTTATTTTCAATTTAAATTCCAAACTTACTTGCTTTATTTTCAATTTAAATTCCAAACTTACTTGCTTTATTTTCAATTTAAATTCCAAACTTACGCTCTTTATTTTCATTTTAAATTCCAAACTTACGCTCTTTATTTTCATTTTAAATTCCAAACTTACCCTCTTAATTTCCAATTTAAATTCCAAACTTACTTGCTTTATTTTCAATTTAAATTCCAAACTTACACTCTTTATTTTCAATTTAAATTCCAAACTTACACTCTTTATTTTCAATTTAAATTCCAAACTTACAGTCTTTATTTTCATTTTAAATTTCAAACTTACTTGCTTTATTTTCAATTTAAATTCCAAACTTACACTCTTTATTTTCATTTTAAATTCCAAACTTACAGTCTTTATTTTCATTTTAAATTTCAAACTTACTTGCTTTATTTTCAATTTAAATTCCAAACTTACTTGCTTTATTTTCAATTTAAATTCCAAACTTACGCTCTTTATTTTCAATTTAAATTCCAAACTTACGCTCTTTATTTTCAATTTAAATTCCAAACTTACTTGCTTTATTTTCAATTTAAATTCCAAACTTACACTCTTTATTTTCATTTTAAATTCCAAACTTACGCACTTTATTTTCAATTTAAATTCCAAACTTACTTGCTTTATTTCATTTTAAATTCCAAACTTACCCTCTTAATTTCCAATTTAAATTCCAAACTTACACTCTTTATTTTCATTTTAAATTCCAAACTTACCCTCTTTATTTTCATTTTAAATTCCAAACTTACAGTCTTTATTTTCATTTTAAATTCCAAACTTACCCTCTTTATTTTCATTTTAAATTCCAAACTTACGCGCTTCATTTTCAATTTAAATTCCAAACTTACTTGCTTTATTTTCAATTTAAATTCCAAACTTACACTCTTTATTTTCATTTTAAATTCCAAACTTACGCGCTTTATTTTCAATTTAAATTCCAAACTTACGCTCTTTATTTCATTTTAAATTCCAAACTTACTTGCTTTATTTTCAATTTAAATTCCAAACTTACTTGCTTTATTTTCAATTTAAATTCCAAACTTACGCTCTTTATTTTCAATTTAAATTCCAAACTTACAGTCTTTATTTTCATTTTAAATTCCAAACTTACACCCTTTATTTTCAATTTAAATTCCAAACTTACTTGCTTTATTTTCAATTTAAATTCCAAACTTACTTGCTTTATTTTCATTTTAAATTCCAAACTTAAACTCTTTATTTTCATTTTAAATTCCAAACTTACGCACTTTATTTTCAATTTAAATTCCAAACTTACTTGCTTTATTTCATTTTAAATTCCAAACTTACGCTCTTTATTTTCAATTTAAATTCCAAACTTACTTGCTTTATTTTCAATTTAAATTCCAAACTTACACTCTTTATTTACAATTTAAATTCCAAACTTACTTGCTTTATTTTCAATTTAAATTCCAAACTTACTTGCTTTATTTTCAATTTAAATTCCAAACTTACGCTCTTTATTTTCAATTTAAAATCCAAACTTACCAACTTTATTTTCATTTTAAATTCCAAACTTACACTCTTTATTTTCATTTTAAATTCCAAACTTACCAACTTTATTTTCAATTTAAATTCCAAACTTACGCGCTTTATTTTCAATTTAAATTCCAAACTTACTTGCTTTATTTTCAATTTAAATTCCAAACTTAAACTCTTTATTTTCATTTTAAATTCCAAACTTACGCACTTTATTTTCATTTTAAATTCCAAACTTACCTTCTTTATTTTCATTTTGAATTCCAAACTTACTGTCTTTATTTTCATTTTAAATTCCAAACTTACCCTCTTTATTTTCATTTTAAATTCCAAACTTACCCTCTTTATTTTCATTTTAAATTCCAAACTTACAGTCTTTATTTTCATTTTCAATTCCAAACTTACCCTCTTTATTTTCATTTTAAATTTCGAACTTACACTCTTTATTTTCATTTTAAATTCCAAACTTACCCTCTTTATTTTCATTTTAAATTCCAAACTTACGCGCTTTATTTTCAATTTAAATTCCAAACTTACTTGCTTTATTTTCAATTTAAATTCCAAACTTACTTTCTTTATTTTCATTTTAAATTCCAAACTTACACTCTTTATTTTCATTTTAAATTCCAAACTTACGCTCTTTATTTTCATTTTAAATTCCAAACTTACCCTCTTTATTTTCATTTTGAATTCCAAACTTACTGTCTTTATTTTCATTTTAAATTCCAAACTTACCCTCTTTATTTTCAATTTAAATTCCAAACTTACAGTCTATATTTTCAATTTAAATTCCAAACTTACTTGCTTTATTTCATTTTAAATTCCAAACTTACCAACTTTATTTTCAATTTAAATTCCAAACTTACTTGCTTTATTTTCAATTTAAATTCCAAACTTACTTGCTTTATTTTCAATTTAAATTCCAAACTTACGCTCTTTATTTCAATTTAAATTCCAAACTTACTTGCTTTATTTTCAATTTAAATTCCAAACTTACGCTCTTTATTTTCAATTTAAATTCCAAACTTACGCTCTTTATTTTCAATTTAAATTCCAAACTTACTTGCTTTATTTTCAATTTAAATTCCAAACTTACGCTCTTTATTTTCAATTTAAATTCCAAACTTACCCTCTTTATTTTCATTTTAAATTCCAAACTTACTTGCTTTATTTTCATTTTAAATTCCAAACTTACTTTCTTTATTTTCATTTTAAATTCCAAACTTACGCGCTTTATTTTCAATTTAAATTCCAAACTTACAGTCTTTATTTTCATTTTAAATTCCAAACTTACACCCTTTATTTTCAATTTAAATTCCAAACTTACGCTCTTTATTTCATTTTAAATTCCAAACTTACTTGCTTTATTTTCAATTTAAATTCCAAACTTACTTGCTTTATTTTCAATTTAAATTCCAAACTTACGCTCTTTATTTTCAATTTAAATTCCAAACTTACCCTCTTTATTTTCATTTTAAATTCCAAACTTACTTGCTTTATTTTCAATTTAAATTCCAAACTTACGCTCTTTATTTTCATTTTAAATTCCAAACTTACACTCTTTATTTTCATTTTAAATTCCAAACTTACACTCTTTATTTTCATTTTAAATTCCAAACTTACAGTCTTTATTTTCATTTTAAATTCCAAACTTACACCCTTTATTTTCAATTTAAATTCCAAACTTACTTGCTTTATTTTCAATTTAAATTCCAAACTTACTTGCTTTATTTTCATTTTAAATTCCAAACTTAAACTCTTTATTTTCATTTTAAATTCCAAACTTACGCACTTTATTTTCAATTTAAATTCCAAACTTACTTGCTTTATTTCATTTTAAATTCCAAACTTACGCTCTTTATTTTCAATTTAAATTCCAAACTTACTTGCTTTATTTTCAATTTAAATTCCAAACTTACACTCTTTATTTACAATTTAAATTCCAAACTTACTTGCTTTATTTTCAATTTAAATTCCAAACTTACTTGCTTTATTTTCAATTTAAATTCCAAACTTACGCTCTTTATTTTCAATTTAAAATCCAAACTTACCAACTTTATTTTCATTTTAAATTCCAAACTTACACTCTTTATTTTCATTTTAAATTCCAAACTTACCAACTTTATTTTCAATTTAAATTCCAAACTTACGCGCTTTATTTTCAATTTAAATTCCAAACTTACTTGCTTTATTTTCAATTTAAATTCCAAACTTAAACTCTTTATTTTCATTTTAAATTCCAAACTTACGCACTTTATTTTCAATTTAAATTCCAAACTTACTTGCTTTATTTCATTTTAAATTCCAAACTTACGCTCTTTATTTTCAATTTAAATTCCAAACTTACTTGCTTTATTTTCAATTTAAATTCCAAACTTACACTCTTTATTTACAATTTAAATTCCAAACTTACAGTCTTTATTTTCAATTTAAATTCCAAACTTACACTCTTTATTTTCATTTTAAATTCCAAACATACTTGCTTTATTTTCATTTTAAATTCCAAACTTACACTCTTTATTTTCATTTTAAATTCCATACTTACGCTCTTTATTTTCAATTTAAATTCCAAACTTACTTGCTTTATTTTCAATTTAAATTCCAAACTTACGCTCTTTATTTTCAATTTAAATTCCAAACTTACACTCTTTATTTACAATTTAAATTCCAAACTTACAGTCTTTATTTTCAATTTAAATTCCAAACTTACGCTCTTTATTTTCATTTTAAATTCCAAACTTACCCTCTTTATTTTCATTTTAAATTCCAAACTTACTTGCTTTATTTTCATTTTAAATTCCAAACTTACTTGCTTTATTTTCATTTTGAATTCCAAACTTACTGTCTTTATTTTCATTTTAAATTCCAAACTTACCCTCTTTATTTTCAATTTAAATTCCAAACTTACAGTCTATATTTTCAATTTAAATTCCAAACTTACTTGCTTTATTTCATTTTAAATTCCAAACTTACCAACTTTATTTTCAATTTAAATTCCAAACTTACTTGCTTTATTTTCAATTTAAATTCCAAACTTACCCTCTTTATTTTCTTTTTAAATTCCAAACTTACTTGCTTTATTTTCAATTTAAATTCCAAACTTACGCGCTTTATTTTCAATTTAAATTCCAAACTTACGCTCTTTATTTCATTTTAAATTCCAAACTTACTTGCTTTATTTTCAATTTAAATTCCAAACTTACACTCTTTATTTTCATTTTAAATTCCAAACTTACGCGCTTTATTTTCAATTTAAATTCCAAACTTACGCTCTTTATTTCATTTTAAATTCCAAACTTACTTGCTTTATTTTCAATTTAAATTCCAAACTTACTTGCTTTATTTTCAATTTAAATTCCAAACTTACGCTCTTTATTTTCAATTTAAATTCCAAACTTACCCTCTTTATTTTCATTTTAAATTCCAAACTTACTTGCTTTATTTTCAATTTAAATTCCAAACTTACGCTCTTTATTTTCATTTTAAATTCCAAACTTACTTGCTTTATTTTCATTTTAAATTCCAAACTTACGCTCTTTATTTCATTTTAAATTCCAAACTTACTTGCTTTATTTTCAATTTAAATTCCAAACTTACTTGCTTTATTTTCAATTTAAATTCCAAACTTACGCTCTTTATTTTCAATTTAAATTCCAAACTTACGCTCTTTATTTTCAATTTAAATTCCAAACTTACACTCTTTATTTTCATTTTAAATTCCAAACTTACGCTCTTTATTTTCAATTTAAATTCCAAACTTACCAACTTTATTTTCAATTTAAATTCCAAACTTACGCTCTTTATTTTCAATTTAAATTCCAAACTTACTTTCTTTATTTTCATTTTAAATTCCAAACTTACGCTCTTTATTTTCATTTTAAATTCCAAACTTACACTCTTTATTTTCAATTTAAATTCCAAACTTACACTCTTTATTTACAATTTAAATTCCAAACTTACAGCTCTTTATTTTCATTTTAAATTCCAAACTTACACTCTTTATTTTCAATTTAAATTCCAAACTTACACTCTTTATTTACAATTTAAATTCCAAACTTCTTTATTTTCAATTTAAATTCCAAACTTACACTCTTTATTTTCATTTTAAATTCCAAACTTACAGTCTTTATTTTCATTTTAAATTCCAAACTTACTTGCTTTATTTTCAATTTAAATTCCAAACTTACTTGCTTTATTTTCAATTTAAATTCCAAACTTACACTCTTTATTTACAATTTAAATTCCAAACTTACAGTCTTTATTTTCAATTTAAATTCCAAACTTACACTCTTTATTTTCATTTTAAATTCCAAACTTACAGTCTTTATTTTCAATTTAAATTCCAAACTTACACTCTTTATTTTCATTTTAAATTCCAAACATACTTGCTTTATTTTCATTTTAAATTCCAAACTTACGCTCTTTATTTTCATTTTAAATTTCGAACTTACCAACTTTATTTTCAATTTAAATTCCAAACTTACTTGCTTTATTTTCAATTTAAAATCCAAACTTACCAACTTTATTTTCATTTTAAATTCCAAACTTACGCTCTTTATTTTCATTTTAAATTCCAAACTTACGCTCTTTATTTTCATTTTAAATTCCAAACTTACCCTCTTTATTTTCATTTTAAATTCCAAACTTACCCTCTTTATTTTCATTTTAAATTTCGAACTTACACTCTTTATTTTCATTTTAAATTCCAAACTTACACGCTTTATTTTCATTTTAAATTCCAAACTTACTCGCTTTATTTTCAATTTAAATTCCAAACTTACTTCCTTTATTTTCATTTTAAATACAAACCTACGCTCTTTCAAATAAATTTTATCCCCATCTTCTATTTTTATTGATGAAAGTTTATATTCTTCTTTTAATTTTTTTTTAAGTTCTAAATCAAATTTATTATATTAAGAGTATATTTTAATCTACTATATCTATTTTTTTAGTTCTTATATTGTTATATCATTTATCACATCAAGTTTTTATTTTTCTTTCTTGGGTGATACTATTTTTATTGATAACATTTAACTTTTTAGTTTTTAAGTTTTTATAAAGCTCATTTGCTTTTCAAATTCTTCTTTCTCTTTTATTAAACTTTTTATCAGATTTTCTGAAAGAATCTTTTCTTAGATTAACTTTTCAATTTCTTATTTTTAATTTCTTTCATTTTTTTTTATATTGCTGATAGCTGTATTAACTTGATTTATTTTGCTTTTTAAGTTATCTAATTCTTCATATACACTTGTATTTAACTACGAATCTTATTATATTATTTCTTTAGATCTAGTCATTAACTATTAGGCTTTTTTTTTTATTTACGTATTTTAACCTTCTTATAATATTTACTAATGATTAGCATTTTAATTCATTAGTTTTTATTATTGTTTTTAGAAGTTTAAAAGCTTTTTTATATTTTTCTTTTCTTATCTAATCTCTTTTTATAATGCTATATTATTTTTTAATACGTAGTTATTGAGATGTAGTATAATTTATTAAGTCAGAAATCATTATTTTTAAGCCAATTGTGCCTAAGTTTTTGTTAATCTTGCTTATAGACTTTCAAGCTGAGATATATTTTCTAGTATCACCTTTTATTCTAAGCTTTTCAGAAGTTAACTGTCCTTATTTAAATTAATGGGGTTTATCTTATGCGACTTCTGGCAATTTTATTAGCTACATTTCAGAATTTTATTAGGCCTATACTGATCATTAGCACATTCTATACAAATCTTATGACCACATGGTAATAACATTGGAATCTTATCCAAAATATCGAAATCTTCTTTACAAGCAGCAGGACATTTAGCCATCTCGGACGATTCAGACATTTTTTTTAATTACCCTTAAAGCAATCACGCACATTTACGTTAGATTTAAACTAAAATTAAACAAACAACTTCCATATTTATTTTATTTTAAATTCTTAATTAAATAACTAGCACTAGGCATAATTATTTCCCTTCATTATATCAATATAATTTCTACCTAACTACACTAACTATAACTATAAAGAATCCATAGCATAACTAGAAATAAATAAAGTAATTAGATAAGTAAATAAAATATTCACATAAATAGAAAGGAATTCCCATAGCTAAATTCTCATACTTGATACATAAGAATTATAACAATAGTAGATAAAAAGCTAAGGAAGAGTATCTGAATATAAGTATATAAATAGATAGAAGTAGAATATTAAGTATTATTACTTAATATAAAACAATTAAAGTACTTATAATAATTTATTTACTAGAAAGCTATTTTTATTTAATTTTATTATAATTAACTTATAATAAGCTTTGTTAATATCTAGATATTATACCTATGTTTAGTATTAAAAGAGATATGTTTAGATTAAATTATATTTATTATTATTTTTATATTTTGGAGTTTAATAGGATATTATTAATATAGAGCTATTGGTTAGAACTGGCGAAATAAAAAAGAATAAATATGAATTAAAATAATAAAAAGGAAATAGCTGAAATTAGATTATAGAAAAGGAGATGAGACTAAGAATTCATAATCAAATAAAAACAAAATAAATTGAAAAATAATATAAATAAATGAAATAAAAATTGAAATTAATAAATAATTAAATTAAATTAAATTAAATAAATATTATAAAAATATTAAATTTTCTAAGAAAAATAGTTAAAAATAATAAATGTTAGCTATCAATAGTTTAAAATAATATGCTTATAATTATTTATTTTATTCAGTTTATAATATGAATTAATTATAAAAATATAAATATTATAAAATGGTCAATTAAAAGAAAATAAAAGAAAGTAAAAGAAAATAAATAAAAAGAAATATTAAAATAAATATTAATATAATATAAAGGGGAACATAAAAATATTTTAAATGCAAAAAAAATTCAGAAAAAGAAAAAGGCAGAGAAAGGAAAATCTTGTTCATAGAATCTTAAAAAATATATAATTAATCTAAAACAATTATTATGATGAAACTTATTTTTTAATTTGAATTGAAGAGAAAGAAATATAAATAATTAAGTATTTAACATTTCATTTTTAATTGCAATAGTAATGATGTTTATTCCAGTTCTAATATTCAGAAACAAAATTTAATGAATATTAAGAAAAGTTAATTTTATCGGAAAAAATATAAAATTAAGTTCATAATTCTCCTTTTAGATTTAAAATAACTTTTGAAAGTTGCTACTCTTGGAGCAAGAATTTTTTGGCTCTATTTCTAGTAGAATGACGTTAATATGTATTTTATTAAAATCATATATGAGAGAAAAGTCCTGTATCTGCTGTAGTGTTGTAGCAGTCATATCCAATCTTTTATCCAGATCAAGATGTATTTATAAATTTTAGAAATAAGTTTTTAAAGTTTAGTACTAAGAAAGCTATATCCAAGTTAAGAATATGAAGATTAAGTTTTTTTACAGCAGAGAGAAGTTAATTAGATCATTAGAAAGAAAAATGAAAGAATCCAGCAAGCAAATTTCTAAGCATACATGCTCAATCTAAATTCAACGTGTTTAATGTCCATCTAAAGATAAGATTTCAATAAATCTTAAAACCTCTGAGCTAAAGTATGCTAACCAGCTTTCTATAATGTGAAAGTTGATTCCTCGTACAAAAAAAATATAACAAAGATAAAGTAGCGAATTGTTCCTTTATTAGTTTAACTACCTAGTCAGAAGCATATCTATCTTTTGTAGATATTGATTTTTTTAGTCTGTCTTAAAATCATAAATTTAACCTGTTGAGGAACAAGGATGTCTCATGCTGTTTTAAAAATGAGATAAGCAGGAAATTTAATATGAAATTGCCCAAATATAATCAACAAAATTTAGTTTACTAGCAACTACTGAATTAACTATATCGGATGCAGCTTTGCAAACAGTTTAAATACCAGATCAATAGTAGATTAGATTAGTAAGAGGAATTTTAGAACTGTTATAAGATTTTAAAAGCAGTAAGAGTAGTGATGTCAATAGGAAAGTATTACTTAGGATTAAGAATATTCAGAATAAAGTTTTAATAAAGTGATTTGTGAATTAGAAAACAAAACTATCATGAAGAATAATTCTTAGCAAATTGTAAGGAAAAGATTAAGAAAGTTAAATTCTTTAAAAGAGAACATTGTTTTAGAAATTCTTAAAGGAAGAAAGAAGCATGCAGGGGTAACAGTAAAGACAAGAAGGACAAGCTTAGAAAATACTAGTTCTAAGACAAACAGAAATGAAGAATCAAGTGGGAGATAAAGTGATTTATTTATCTCTTCTATTAGCAACTATTTGGGAATTTATAGGATTCCTTACAACATTTCTTTTTGCTTTAAATTGTTTAAAAAAATTAATTGAAGATAAAGGGTAGCAATAGAGAAAAATAAATAAAATATCTATCAAATATCTTTAATATATCTAGCTTCAGCCTAATAAACTTTTTTGTAGACACTTTATTTCAAAACATAGCTTAAAAAAATAAATTTATTCTTATTTTGCTTTACAAATTCAAGTAGATTCAAAATGTTTCAAAGTATATAAATCAAAACAAGATTTAGCCATGCTTCTGGAAGATATTTCAAGAAGGCTGGAAATTTAAATTAAAGTTCAAAAGCTAGGTAAATATTTCTAATTTTAGTTATATGAACTTCTATTTCTAGTAATCGTTTTTTGAGATAATTTTAATTTGTTTAATTAATTAAATGATATTTATTAAGTTCCTTCATTTAGGATATTGATATTAGTGAACTATTTGACTAAGATTATATTCACTTAATTAAATATTTAATTATTTTCTTTTAAAGTGTTCTTTTGGGATTATTTTCTCTTAATATTAAAATCTTTAGATAAATTACAGAAACATTTTATTCTAAATTTTCAAGGAGAACAAATAAAAAGGTACATACTTATATCATGGTATAAGGTTTTTAATTTGAAAAAATTGGAGAAGGAAATAAAGATATTAAATACCTTATATCTTAACTATTGAACTTGAATGTAATGTAGTTATTTAACTCTGGCAAACTTCCTTCTTAGTTTACTATTTTTGAATTATTTACTCTAAAAAAATCCTTTCTTTATATATAATTCATCAATTTAGCTCTTTATACACTTTAAATTATTTAAGGTGAAATTACAAGATATAAGAATGTTGCTTTATTGAGAAAATTCTTTAAAAACAAAAAATTTTAAAGGAATTCCAGGTAAAATTAAATAAATTAAATGTATATCTGAGCCATCTGTAGGTTTTACGTAGTTATAAACAAAGCATAAATATAGGATTATATCATATGAATATCATTTTTAAATATATGTCAGAAGAATTGTTTATTCCTGAGTAATGTAGATAATCCCTTCTTTTATGCTTCTTTGTTACTAAAGAATAAATATAAGTCTCTATACTAAACTATATCCTTTAGTTTCTTTACTTATTGAGCTTTTTTTTAACTTAATTGCCTTCCAGAGAAAATTTTAAGTTTTACTTCGATATTTTATTTCGAATGTCTATAGATAAGCCTAAATTGAAATGTAAGTATGCAGTATGATATTTATATAAATATCCTTAGTTATTTATTAACTTGGCTTTACATAAAATACTTCTGATGACTAAATCAATAAAAACTATTTAGTTAGTAGCATAATAATTTATCTTTTCATTTGCTTAGTTAATATTTATGGTAAGTGAACTTATATAACAATATGCTTAGTATTAGTTCCAATAACTTTAGTCGCTATTATTCCTTAAGTCGACTATGGAAATTATTTAAAATAATGTAAAAATTTGTAGGTTATTCCTCTTGAAAACTTTATGAAGTCAACATTGTACAGAATCTATATTAAGAATATACTAAGTAGATATATTTAGATCTGCAAGCTTAAGTTAGATTTCACTACACATAGAATTAGCTTCTTTTCCATAAGTATATATTACCTTTAAGCACTCCGCTCTTCTTTCCTTTATTCATATTTGTATTACTTTATTTCTGACTATCTATCAAACATTTAATTACTGATCTTATGATTGCTCCATCTGATACCATATGATTAAAGCCTTAGATCTAGGAATAAGTTTACTATAATACTATTTAGTTTAGAAATTATCTCTTCAAGTTAATCAAAGAACTTTCAAAATAAAATGCGGATAACGTTTCAACTATGAGATGCTTTTGACTTTGAACTATGTTTGATATCTATTAGATCATTAAGTAGCTTAGATATAAACAATGCAACCCTCTATCCTAATAATTTTCCTGCTTTATATAGTTTCTAGAATAAAGTTCATTAGTATAAAATATTGAAGTAACAGAGAAAATTTTCAGTATCTAAAAATTTATTCACACTTCAGATATTAGTATAGTATAGGAGCTTGATTGCGGGTTAGAGATTCAAATTTTTTTTTATCGACAAAGCAGTCTAATATTTTTTGCCTGCTTTTTGATGTTTATCAATCTTCTTCTGTCTTATAAGGATTTTTAAATATGTGTTTTATTTAATTCATTCAACCTTAGTTTATATAAAGATAGTATTTTATTACAACAGAAATAAAATATTTTTTAAATAAATAGTAAATTCAAAGAAAAAGGAAAATGTTATAAAGTAAAATAAAACAAAGATAATACTAAGATATGAACTAAAACATAAATAAATGATAAAGAAAAATTTAAATAAAGAATTAATTAAATTTAAAAAAGGAAAAAAAAAAGAAAAAGAAAAAGAAAATTATTAATAACTTCATATCTTTAAGCTTAAGCAGCTTATTTTATAAATTACATAACATTATTAAATCATAAATCATTTCTATAATCTTTTTAAACATCATAAATTTTTTTTCCATCTTATTTTTAAAAATTATATTTTAAGTAGTTTAAAGAATAGGGTTTAAAAATTAAACTCAATGATAAAAGTTTAATTTTTTTGATTTGATAGAAAAGAATTAGAGACTCCTATAATGATAGATTAAATCAGTAATAGCAAAAAAAAATTTTTATTTTTTAATAAAAAGAGTCACAAAACTGTCAATTTCTTCTTCCATTTTTCAAAACTATATTAAAGTATTTTAATAAATTTCTAATTATTTTAATTTATTTATAATAATGCTGACAGCTTTTAATATTTAGAAATTTATTTGTTTGTGTTGTTAATACACCTTTCTTTTTTTCTTTTTCCTTTAAACGAAATAAACTTATTTAATATGATAAATACTATTTTATATCCATTGATTCTCTTTTTTATAACTTTTTCAACTTTATTTTCACTTTTATTTACGATTTAAAAGAAAGATGCTTTTTAAACACTCAGATTTTTTATAAATTGTATATAAATAAAAAAATTGCTTATTTTTTTAGTTAATGTGTTTCTTTTTAAACAATTTAATTATTTTTTTTTAGTTCCAAGTTTCTTATAAACATTATTATAGAGCGCACCTTCTAGACGCGCAGCCCTTTCAACATTAAAAAAATGTTCTCATACTTTTTGTTTTTATGAGCCTGCTTCTGGGGAATCTGCTTATTTAAATTATTTTTTTATTTCCAACGCTCTTTCTTGAATAACATAAAAGTTCGTAACACTGTTAGTCAAACTACATACTAAAACCCTCAAGTTAGGTTTTTCCGAGCTTGTCCTCGTGGAGGCATCTAGTGCCATATTATTCGCTAGGCATCAGAGCCATAAATAGTTCTCATATATTATAAAACTTTAGCATTTCTCAAAGTTTCTAATGTTTAATAATATCATCTAACTAATTCAAAAAGTAACTATTTGATACTCCTTAAGAGAAAACTAAACTAGTTTCTATAAGCAGCTTATTTGATAAATTACATTGTTTAATCATTTCTAATCTTTTTAAACATCATAAATTTTTTTTCCATCTTATTTTTAAAAATTATATTTTAAGTAGTTTAAAGAATAGGGTTTAAAAATTAAACTCAATGATAATCGTTTATGTCTTATTTTTGATAGGCTCTGAGATTACAATAATAATAAATTAAATCAGTAATAATGATAGCTATAAAGTTATTTTATAAGCTATTTTTATTTTAATCAATTCTGTGCTTTTAGTATTTTGTATTATTTTAGTGATTCTGTTGTTTTAAAAAGATTGATCAGTAAGTTTAAATTTTTTTTAAGTTTTTTGAAATTAATTTAGACTAAGATTATCTTTTCAATTTTCTTAGATATTTTTTTAGATTCCTTTTTTGTTTAATTTTAATTATTTTTTATATTTTTTATATTTTATATATTTGTTTTTGTTTTTATTTAATTTTAACCTTATTTTTATTTTTTTTTATTTTTTTAAAATTTTTATATTTTATTAAACTTTTGATCTCACACTAATCTAACATTATTCGCAAAATTTATAATTTAAATTATCAATTTTGCTTCTTTTCTTACAGAGTTTTTAATTAATAGAAATTTTAGAACTTTTAATTATTAATTTAACTTAGATATTAAATTTTAGATTTTAAAAGGCTTTCTTTTTTTATTTTATTTTATTTGGTGACTTTAATTTTATATAATGCTAGATTCATTTTTAGTAAATATTTATTTATAGATTCTTTATTAAAGTAATTTAATTATCTCGTATTTACTTAATTAAAGGTTTTTAATTTAAATTATATTTTATAAAAATTATTTTTGTTTAAAATAAATAATTAAATATAAGATTAATTATTTAAATTTTTTTAATTAGTTTTATAAAATAAATTATTTAAAAATTATTAATCAAATGGAGCAACCAACTTTTCTCATAATTATTTAATTAATCTTTTTAATTTAAATAAATATTAAAATTTTGTTTATCAATTGTTTTCTATATTTTTACTTTTTTATCTTATTTATAATAAAAAACTAAAATAAAAATGAGTAAAAATTAAAAAATTTAATAAGATTACTTTAGATTATTTAAATTACTTAACACTAAATTAATTTTATTTTGTTTTAGTAAAATATAAAGCAAGCATGATTTAATTTTTTATACCTTTATTTTTATAATAACTTAGTAACTATTACTTATTACTTATTTTTATTAATTAATTTCAACTAAAAGAGTTTCTGGACCTGAAATTCCTTTTCGATTGCACGACTTGACGCTCTCTTTTTACGGAATAAAGGGGGTATCCTGTTGTGCTCCAAGCACAGCTGCTAGGGAGCTCCATCGCTATGAGCATCCAGGCTTCAAACCCCTATCAAGAGCGGATAATCTCAAAGACAGCGTTTCCAATAGAAAATTACTCTGGCCAGGACTTTCACAGGGACAGGAAAAGAACTTGTTCCTAGCCATAAAACCAGAAAGTTTAGTCACGAAGGTCATTCTCAGCTCCCACTATCTTTTCAATTATATACTTTTTTCTGGTAATATGAATCAATTAATTGAATCAATAATTTAATTTAGATAGGGTGGAGCTTGCCTCTAAAGGTTACAAGAAGAATTTCCATAAAATGTACTGACTCAGAAGAAAACCTTCTAAGTGTTGGACCAGACTAATCTCTTCATCATGGGTTGGAAATTTACCTGTAATCGCCTGTTGGCGTCCTGTGCTTTGGAGAATTGGCACCGCAACCTTACCCACAATTAGAAGAAAAGATTAAAAGAAATATTGGAAATTTAAAGACTTTAAAATTGACTTCTTATAGTGCTGAGTACCATTGAGGTGCTACGCCACTTTAATCAAAAAATTTTTTATTTAGTTTTTTTGTTAAAAAACTTAAAAATAGTTTAGTCTTTATATAGATAATTTAATTAAATAGGGTAATTTATCTTTTATAGTTAAAGTTAAAAGTTAAAAAGCTTTGTTAAAGCCTTAGTAGTCAGCCATCTGACCTATTCTATCACCTTGTCTCCATTAGTTTGTCTTGAATTTCTGCTAGGCTTAGTTAGGCGGTGTAGCACTTCGTTAGCGCACCATCCTTTAATATTCTGGATAGTTTTCATCTTGCAAGTAGCTTTCCTAATTATTTCTCCAAGGATTAAGATTTGAATTAAAGAATTTTTTCTATAAATTTTTCCGCTTTATGTTGGATATATCCTAAATAGTTTTCTAAAAATATCTTATTTATTCTTTCTTTAAATTTCGCTTAGTTAATAGCAGTATTTCCATTGGTGTTATTTATTGCACACGTAGCATTTTATTCTTCTTTTAAACTATTATTCCTGTAACACTTATTTAATTTAAATTTACTACTTATTTTAAATAAACGTTTACTGTTTATTTTAATTTGAGGCTTCATTTTCTATTTCCATAGGATCTGATTAATTCTGTTAAAATGAAAATGGCGTAACCTAAATTTATTATTAAATTTAAAGAATTCTTTGTTCCAGTTTGTCTTCTATTTCTTATGATTATTAATATTGTTTCTCAAGTAAAGACGTTATTAGTTTTTCTAATTTTTCTACTTTATCAGTGAGATATCTATTTTTAAACATAAACTCTTTTAATTACTTAGATAATATTTCTATTTGAGCTTGTATCGGAAGTTTTTTTAATTCTGGATTTCCAAGGGTTTAATGTTCGTCATATCAATCATATTTCTCACTTTCACTCATTGTAATTATTTCGCTTTTTTATTTTTTAGACCTCTTTTGGGAGTTTCAAAAAACAAAAAAAAATAATCTCTCGATTAGTTAACTATGAAGCTTCACTTTTTCAACTTCTTTTTCACTTTTACATAAGAAACACTCCGATTTTTTATAAACCAACTATAAAAATTGTTTAGTCCATGTTGTTTCTTTTTAAACTATTTAAATATTTTTCTTATATAGAGCGCTCCTTCTTGGCGCGCAGCCCTTTCAATAAAAAGTATTCTAAAATTTTTTTATTCTGGGGAATCTGCTTATTTTAATTATTCTTGAACTAAATGCTCCAGTCTTCTTAAATAAGAATTAAGTCAAACATACTGCTCATGCTTTTCCGTCCTCGTGTCGATATTACTTGCTATTCATCAAATATTAGTTCTCATGACTATATATAATAAAACATTTTCATAAATTTCTAATGTGCATCTAACTAAAGTAACTATTTGATACTCCTTAAGAGAAAACTAAATTAGTTTTCACAGCTTATAATTTTTTAATCATTTCTAATCTTTTTAAGCGTCATAAATTTTTTTTTCATCTTATTTTTAAAAATTATATTTTAAGTAGTTTAAAGAATAGGGTTTTAAAATTAAACTCAATGTCTTATAGAACTGAGACTCCTATAGATTAGTAATGAAATTTATACTTTTTTTCATTTTTTTAACAATTTTATTTTTTTTTAATGGTTTCGTTAATTTTGGGATTTATTTTTTTTACGAGTTCTTTCCTTTTTCTCTTTTCGGACTTTTTTTTTTTTTTTTTTTTTTTTTTAAGTCGTACGAGATCAATTCAAAAGTAAAATAAAATTTTTCGTTGAATAATTTGTTTTTTTTGTTATGATTTTTTTTTTACTAAACAAAAATTTTTATTTTTTGATAAAATATAAAATTGACATTTTTATGCAAATATTTGTAATTTTTTGAATTTTTAGATCTCTTTGAATTTACATAAAAAAATTGTCATAGGTTGAAACTTATGTTATTATCTTTTACTATATATGAGAGATTTGTATGAACTTTACTTCTTTACTTTATTTTTACCTTCTGCTGAAATTTTAAATCGCAGAAAAAGTACTTTAAATTTTTTCAAGAAATTGGATTTTCATATTTTTTCAAGTTTCCTTTAATAGAGTTTAGTTCTTAAAGATATATTTATAAGTTTCTTTTACCAAAATACCATTTTTTGTTAAGAACGAAAAAAAATTTTAATACTCAAAAGAGTTTATATTAGAGATACTTATAAGCTTTTATGATGTAAGATGCCAAAACGAAGGTCACTTCGGATCTAACTTTGAGCACGATCTTTAGAAGTTATGATTTCAGCGGAGTGCGATAACTGTCGATATTTTCATTGGTGAATTTTAAAAGTAAAAAAAAATTATTAAAAGAGCTGCTGACTGATAACTTCTTCTTACGCTATAATAAAAGTTTTTTTAATGATTATATCTCTTATAAAATAATAAGAATTATTGAGGAGTGTGTAGCACCTCAATTTCCTAAACTCTATAAAAAGTTTTAAATCATAAAATCTCTTAATCTTGATCCTCTAAAAGTTGTGCTGGTTTGAAATTCAAGCCTACCGAAGCATAATGCTTATTCTGTGGCTACAGTTACCTATTTATCCCTGACCTATGATGAAATAGATTTTCTTCTTTCTTTTCGAGTTCTTGAATTTGTTAGTCTTCCATCAGAAAACCTTTTAAACTTTGGATTCTTCTTAAAGTTTATCCTTAGGCAATATTCACTTTTGATTGCCTTGCTAAGCCATTAAACAGATTCCAAAGGAAAGGATTTATCACGCTATTTAAGTTAAATAATTAATAATAATACTGCTAAATTTAGATACATTTTTTAAGAATCTTAAAACTTTCTTATTAAAGTATTTCGAGAATAAGCAATATTTTCTTAAAGAATTATTATAAATTTTAGATTTTTATTTAAAATAAAATATTCTTGAGCATTTACTTAAATCTTAGAAGAATAAATATAACTAAAAGGAGATTTAAATATTTTTTAGATCGATTTTTTCCGATAAAAAATAAGATGAAGAGAGATTATTTTTTAATTAATACATTTTGTGATTAAGAAAGAATGGTAAAACTTTAATTACTTGGATACACAGATATTTATTTCAAAATTAATTAGAATAGATTAAACTGAAAAAACATGTTTTGAGTGTTGAAACTTTTATAATTGCTATAATCAAGATAATTACATTATAAGCTTATTATCTTACATATTAAATATATTTTATTCTATATCAATAAAAAAGTAATTTGATTAAATAGTTCTACTTTTATAAATCTTTATTAAGAAAAATTAAAATGTTGCTGATTTATAAATTATTAAGTCAAATAGATTCTCTTATAAATATAAATAAATATGGTATATATATTTTTATTTAATATTTACATTTTTTAATTATCTTTTTATATTATTTTCTAATTATTTTTAACTTTATGAATTTATTTATTTATTTAATTGTAAGAATTACTTCTTATAATTGAAGAAATTTTGAAATCTTAAAAAACAAATCATCATTCTCTCTTCTTCCATATATTTAAATTGACTCCTGCTTTTTACTTTTCTTCTATTATATCCAAGAATTAACTTTGAAAATAGCAACATTATTTAAAAATTTTTATAAATATCTAAATATTCTAAATACTTTCTAGTCAATTAGGTTGATTGTCTGGCCATAAACTACTAATCTCTTAATATCATGATTTCCTACCTATTATAAAAATAATTCTCTTATGTTTTATAAATTCATACGAATCATAATATGTTCATATGTGTTATATTCTCCTTTTTTACATTATAGTATGACAATAGGGAAAATGTAGTTTTATAAATCCCTCCGAAAATTTTAGCGCAGATATCTCATTTCAAAATCTATATTAATTTTCTTGAGTAATGCTTTTTAACTTTTGAATTTTTTATTTCTCGAAACTAAGACAAATTTTGAAATTATTTATCAAAAATATTAGCTGTAGCGATTCTGCTAATTCTTTTAATTGAATTTCTATAAAATTATCTTTTACTTAATTTTTAACTGCTTACTAAATATATCTAGAAGATTTATTTATTTTTCGCTTAAATAAATACTATTAAATTGAATCATTCTCATCTTATCATTATCAATTAGTACCCTTCTTTTAAGTTATTTCCAATTATTCTTCCTATTGTTTAATTACTTTTTCCCAATCTTTCTTTTCTAATTTTGTAAAAGAATTTGAAAAACCTTAGAGTTATAATATGTTTAAAGTGAAATTAGTTTAAATCTACATAGTATTATTCATTTAAATATTTTTATTCTGTTTAGAAAGCTTTCCTTGTTATCAATCCCATTTTGAATCAATTAAATCAATACTTTCTAAAACAGTTCAAGGTACTAATTCTCCTCCATGATCCACTATAGGTAAAATAAAGATTCGATTGAGGTTTTTAAAAATCAAAGTGCCAATTTATTTATATATTATCAATTAATATGCAGCTTTTTAACTGCAGCTAAATATTTAAACCATGCTTCCTTATAATCATCAAAAAGGAACTTTTTAATGCAACAATATATAGCTATGTGAGTTATCTTTTTAATCAATTGGTTTCTAGTTATTTATAATTATAGTTTTATCTTTTTAATAAAACTATAATATATTTATAATGATAAACTAAAAGTCAAAAAAGTTTACGTTCCCTGGAATTTAAGCCAGCTTCTCGCTGCCAGTTTTTTAACGTGGTGGAAACTACGAGCAAGTTTATTATGTGGAAGATAGCCACTTTGATAATCTTCTTGCTCAGTTGAAAATCTTCTTCTTGAATACTCTATATGGAGTTACATATAGTATTATAAGAGCGCTTCACGTTTTTTACTCTTTCTTTCTCTTTAGTTGCTTAAAGCTTTGGTAGGTTTTCAGTAAATGATTCTTTGAGTGGCAGAATCAGCATCTTCTATATTTGATGGTTTTAGGCTTAAATTCTAGGTATAAGTGATTCTCTACCTTTTCTATTCTAGTTATTAGTTTTTATTATTATTTTTATTCTAATTAATTCTATTTGCTTTATGCTTATTATTCTTATTCAATATCCATTATGTCAACTTTGTTTGATCTAGATTAAGATTACAGTCAGAGTTGTTCTTTAGTCACTATTTGACTTTGTATCAGTTGGTTCCTTAAGCAGCCGGCTTCCTAATTAAGCTCTCCAATTGTATTTATGAGTTTTTTTATCTTTTCCGTGAGATTAAATATTATCTCATCCTACTTTTAGAAATTTTTCTGTATAAGTCAAACTTCATTGCTTAACTATTCGTTTGTATTAAATTCCTACTCCTCATTGTTTCCTTAAAGGCGTTTTCCTTTTGCTGATGGAGAAGAGTCAGGGTTGGTAAACTATTTTATTTGGCATTATATTTTAGTGCAAAATTCCTGACTTTCTTAGCTTCAATTTTCTTTTGTTTGTTTTCCATTTTTTAATCCTGTAGTATATTGATTAAATGACTATAGATATAATTAAAAATATAGTAATTATAATAGATTCTATAAACTAATATAACTCTTAGAGTAATATTTAATATCTAATAATTAGTAAAAGAATCCTAACTAGCGTAATTATTAGAAAATGTTGCCAGCACATTCAATAATTAAGCCCTAATTATAAATAAAGAAGCTACAAATAAAAAGTTGATAGTATAGTAAATTATTATTAGACTAGTTAAAAGTAAAAAAATTAAGCATGGAAAGCATAAATTAAGACAAAAAGAGTAAAATTGATAGGATTGAGAAAAGAAGTATAATCTAATGCTTTAAAAAAGATTACAATATAATTAATTTTTATTAGTTTAATAAAAGTGTTTAGCACAATCTTAATTGAATGTGGATAAATAGAATATTGGTAATTAAAAGGAACTATATCCAATTTAAATTAATTTTAATAATTATTAAAGAACAAAGTTTAAATTAATCTAAGGAAGTTCAGATATTAGAAGTTTTTAGAATGATTATTTAAATTTACTTTAGAATATCCAAAATATATAGGAAGCATACAAATTAAAAATGATGAGTACATAGTTATTATTAAAAATACTTGATAATTTAGATAACTATATTGGTTATTTTGAAATAAGAGATATTAAATTATAAATACTTTCTTTATATAAACATTTACTTAATCTATTATTTTTTAATATTACTAAACTAATTATTACTGTTTAGTTTATAAGCTAAATTCTTATTTTCTTATAAAAAAGTAAAAATTAAAATATTTGTTTTGTGTACTATTATGATTATTACCTTATTATTATTTTATCTACACTAAAAAGTTATATTTGTTAATAACCAATAAGAATCTAACCTTAGTTTCTTTACTTTTTCAGACTTATATCAGTCATGTGGAAAGGAAAATAAAGCTTTTAGAAAGATATCTTTTTTATTAAGATATTGTATAACTAGAAACTAAGAACTAGCAATCTCAAATATATAAAAAATTATAAATTAAGAAGTTAGTACTCTGTGATTCAAATATTTACCTTACAAAATTAATTTCTAAGAGAATTAGTATCTTTCTAGCAGTTAAAGATACATCAATTAATACCATATTCAAATTAAAGTTTTTTATAGATTTTATCTTTTAAAAATCTAGGAGATAACCATATCGATTTTTACTAATTACCAAATAAGTAACTAATAATAATATATACTAATTGTCAACATAAGTGTTTACACTCTTCAGTGATTCAACCTGATTGGGACTATAAAGTACATGGCAGTGCTCCACTACTTTTTTTGTTAGGAGGTTAACCAACTTGCTCTCTCTCTTAGTTTTGACATTAAAATATTTTTCTTTTATAATTTTCTTTTCTTGCTTTTCGAATTCTTAAGATCTGTCTTAACTTCTTTTTTTATTCTCTTAATTGAAGGTTTTTAAAGCCTTTACAGTTTCTTATTAAGTGCTATGTTGATTTACAACATCAGCATCCTTCTGGCTACCCAATTTTTTGTCTCTAGACAAGGTTTCTTTCTATTCTTTCTAATCTTTCAAAAGATCTTTTATTTTTATGCTCTTAAGTTGAGGTAATATATTGTTATTAGATTTGAGAAAGTGACTAATATTATTAAGTTCTATCTACATTGATATTGCTTAACTAGAAGGTTGTTAGGACTGTAATCATATTTATTCTCTTGTGATGTACTTATTTGTGGCAAGTAAAGTCTTTAGTTGATCATGCTCTTCGTTAAGCACTTTGTACTAAGTTAAAATGGACCTTAAATGCTTTGAAAGGCTAAAGACAATCTCTTCTTACTTAGCTATTTTGAGTAATAGATTTCCAACTTAATGAGATTTTTTATTTCTTTTTCTCATACAAGGAGTTTACCTTCGTATGAGGAGGAAGAATCCTCCTTTCGTTGGGCTTCTACACTTACGAATTTATTAGTAAGTAAATATCTTGGCTTTCATTTACTCACTTTTCTTTAGTTTAGATACTACACTTTATAAATTTATATTTTTTCCAGGATTAGAACATTTTTTATAGTAATTTATTTCCCAAATAAAGTAACTTTAGATAATTAAACTTAAAATTAAAGTTAGCAAACCAATAATTAAAATTAATATTTCTAAGTTATTTTAAATCAGACTATTTTACTTATGTCTATTTAACTATTATTAAAGATAGTGAAATAGATTTATAATTTTAATTTTATGACTTAAGAAAATTTATATCATAATTATTTGATAAATAAACAACAAAATTTATTAAGATAAGGATTATAATTTTAAGCTTAACTTAAGGGATTTATGATCGTTTATTTTGAGCATATTTGAGATTAATTTTAAGTTATTTCTTTAGAATTTTTACAAAATAAATATCTTTTTTGTTTTCCATCATTCTTGTCTTATTATTCTTTTATGTTTATTTAATCTTATTTTAAATCAACTTTGATTCCCTTTAGCATATTTTTATTTTTCTTCAAATCTTAGGAATCTATAATATTGAATTACCATTACAAGCTTAATTAGATTTCCTTGTCAATTAAGATTGCAAAAGCATGGCTTGAACTTTTAGCTCTTCTAGATTAGGTAAATTTATAGCTGAAGTATTAATTTATAGTTTCTCATTAGCATTTATTCCAATGAAATTAGATTCTAAGCTATGATTGATAAGTTAATTGAAAGAGACTTCAGTATTTTTATTACAAATGAATCAGTTGAGGCTCTATTTTTCATAGTCTTATATATTTTATCAATATATTTCACGAATCCCCGATTCTTTGATTATAAGATTTGAGTGATTTTCTAAAGTCTGATGGTAGACTTGCAAAATTACAATAATTAAAAAGTTTTTTTCCTTTAAAAAATCCCAAGTTTATTACTTAATTTTTAAGATTTCTAATTAGATTTTTTTCTAGTAAGGACTACTAAAATCATTCAAGGAATATAGAGGAAAGCATTACAAATTTTAAGGTATAGTTTAAATGATAATCTTTGAATGCTTTCATTCTTAATAGTCTAAATCTAACAAATTTTCTGGAATTTCAAGCAAAAATTTTGGTTAATATCACTTCCAAAAATATATTAGGCTAAAATTTACATAATATGCATTTCATTCCCTCCATTATCTAAGAACTGTATGTATAGGATAAACTTCCAACCTTTTTAATAATTATTATCTTCTGGCGTTAACTTTTATTCCAAATAAAAACCTTAAAAATATCAAATTGCTACAAAAAGGGCAATACTTCTAAAAGCAATTTCCAGTCAAGTGATTTTAAGTTATTCTATTCCTCAATTTAATTCCATAAAGTATTACTAGAAAGCGGATTATAATATTTCTCATTAAAAACTCTTGTTAATGCTTGCATCTATCTTTGAACATTTAAACTTCCTATTATTAAGAATTACCAATGTAAGATTTAAATAATCATACAAAATCTTAGAGTACTCTCGTTTCAAACTGATTCAATTTCTAAAAATTATCCAGCAATAGCACTAGTTAGTCAATACTAAATATATGGAAAATTTCAATTATAATCTTATAAGTTAGATGATGAAACTAATGTTTAACTTAACTCTAAAACCTTATTTTTTTAAACTAAGCAGTTCAGCTACATCCTGTATAATTTTTAGGTATAAATCTTTGTGCTAAATTTTCTTGTTATAACACTAACAGTAAAAATAGATATAAAAGTTTCAATGATTGAAATATTGGAACATAATTGAAGTGAATGTAATACGCAATTTATATCTAAACAAATTTTCTTGCTTTTTCAATCACTCAATCGTAATCCTTGCTCAAAATCTATTTTAATGGATTTTCAAAAACCTTTCTTAAAATTATTCTGTTTCATTTCACTTATCTTTCATTTCTCAACTTTAGCATTTCTAATTTTTTCTCTTTGATAATTTCTTCTGATTGGTTTTGACTAATATATCTACTTTAAAAAGTTATATTCTAGAAAATTTATAATTGATAAAGACTAATCATATAAAATTAGCTTCCCTTAATATTTTCCCAAAAGTTACTAATTGTTAGAAAATTCTTATTATAAACCTCTGTAATATATACAGTTAAAGATGTGTTCTATCTCATCAAAATATTACTCACATGTATGGATTGTACTTTATTAAATATCAGTGTGATGTTAGCCGAGTTTATATTATAATTATAAGATAAATTCTCAGTTTATAAGTGGAAATAATCTAATGAATAAGTTACTTATTCTATTTAGTGTATGATATCATTATAATAATAATATTAATTTTAAGTTTATATTTTATGGATTTCCAACCCCGTCAGGTAGACAGGAGTTCATGCTCCCTGCTGTTAAATATAAAAGTTTGGGTCGCCCAATTTTAGCGAGATTGGGAATTCGGATTTTTCCAGGTTTTCCCTCCTTTGACTTGCCTTGGTTCCATCTTAATCTTGTATATTGAACCATCCGGGTTGCAATACATTCTTTTCATTCTTTTCATTCTTTTCATTCTTTTCATTCTTTTCATTCTTTTCATTCTTTTCATTCTTTTCATTCTTTTCATTCTTTTCATTCTTTTCATTCTTTTCATTCTTTTCATTCTTTTCATTCTTTTCATTCTTTTCATTCTTTTCATTCTTTTCATTCTTTTCATTCTTTTCATTCTTTTCATTCTTTTCATTCTTTTCATTCTTTTCATTCTTTTCTTGTTCTTTTATCCAATAGTTTCTTCATTTCTATTAGAATTTCTAACACTTCAGATAAAAATGTCATACGCTTCCACAGCAGAAACATTTCTTTTTTATTTTGAATTATTTTCCTTGATTTGTTTGCTCTTTCTAGGCTTCGATTTCCATTTATATAACTCCAGTTTAGCTTTACTCTTTCTTAAAAGTTTACAATTTCTCCTCTACTTTTCCAAGTCTGTTATCCAGTTCAGCCTGTTTCTAAAGCTAATTATAGGATTCGTTAATCTGACTTTGTGAGATATTCCAAAAGGCGTTAAGATCTCTTTCCTAGGACATAAGTCTTGACTCAATTCCTTCTACTAGGTCTAGCTTTGCCATTAGCATATCATTGTCCTTCTTCAATCTCTTGGCCTCTTCCTGGAGATTAAGTACGACTTTGATGAGCTACTCCATGCTCATCTGGCCAGAAGGGTTGAACTCTAATATCTCCTGGTGGAGAACAGACTTCATCTGTTTCCTCGGTTTCTCGCTTGAGGTTGGAGTTTCCGTGTGTATATTCTTCAAGGTTGGCTTTCGTTTGTTTTGCTAAATTCCAAGTTGTTAGTTCAGTGTTGGTTAAGGTTGTGATAGAGAAGATTGCTAAGATTATTAAGACTTAGTTTCTTGCTTCCTCCCTTCCTTTTTGGCTTAGGAAGAGGTGGTATAGAAGCCTGACTTGAAATCTTCAACCATTTTTTAATAATTTTTTTATTTAGTGTATGATATTTAAGGAAATACACTTTAATTATTTTTTGCTTTATATATTATTCTTTTTGCATTAGGTATAAGTTTGTTCCTAAGGAGTCATTTTTAGAAGAATTTGGTTTTTATTTTATAAGTAAGATGCTAAACTCTTGAAAGTACAAGCTTTATAAGCATCAAATTGATACATTGGGTGCTTTTATTTAAATATCTCTAAAATGATAAATTGTATTAAGTACATTTTGACAATAAAAGTCAATATCAAAGCCTGGATTCTCTTAATTGATTTAATTTACTCAAAGTAAAAGTGTATTAACTTAATTGCTTCAAATGGATAAAAGGAAACTAGCTTAATTAAATAAAGCAATACCTCATTAAATGCAGATTCGTATGTATTAAAGGTCATTCTTGATATGAGTCTTTAAGATTTAATTACTTTTTCATCATTTATATAAATCCTGGTAAAGTAGCCCAATGTGTAATAGGTTCAGCAAAGTTCTACAAAGTGTTTTAAAATTATGCGGAGACTTAGCTCCTTACTTATATAATATTTTAATAATTTCAGGATTGCTATTCTGAAGACAGAAAATTTTAGCTGCACAATACATTTTATATTTTTTCTTTATTCTATCTTTTATTCTAGAAAAGTAATTATTATTTTTAGTTAATTAGTTATCCATTAATGTTTAAATTAATTTAATTTCTAATTCCTTTTATTTAAATAGATGCTTCACATTTTTATAAATTCATGCTAAGTTTTACTCAAAGAGAAAATTTAAATTGTAGCTTATAGTAATTTTCAGAACTAGTTTATGAACTTGAATGTTCTTTTAAATCCTCCGCAAATCCACGCATTCAAAATTTTTTTATAAGATATAAATAAATATTCTTTTTAATTTTCTTCCTTATATCTAATAACCAAATACAAACACATAATTAAATTTTTGCTTTCTTGGAGGAATTTCAACCTTTTTCCAGCCAGCCTATAGATTGTTCCAAAGGTTAAATATAAAAATATGAAAATCTCTACAACTCTTCTCCTTGTCATGCATGTTGTCCTTGAATTTTTCTTTCGTCTAGATGATAGATATCATTTTTCTTACTAATTTCCCAAAATTTGCTGCAATATTATCTTTCTCTTGGCAGTTTAAGTTGTTATTATATTTTCTTTTTGTTATCCAACAATTTCTGGTAGTTTTAATATTATTATTTGAAATTGAGAAATATCTAGCAACTTTTCCACAAATGCTTTTGCAAGTTACAGTAATAGTATATTTTTGCTTGTCGTTTAGGTTGAAATCTTGAGTTTTTTATCCCTTCATTTATCATTGGATTATTTCTTTATCCTTTAAATTCTACTTAGCGTTGCAATTTTTGCTGACTTTCATCTATTTTTTTAAATTGCTGATCAGTTCTTTCTGCTTCTATTGCTAGTTTTGAGATTAACTGCTCCAATCTTGTGAAATATTTCAAAATGCATAGATCTCTTTCTTATATTATGAGTCTCGATTCTATTTCCTCTGCAAGTTCAAGTTTTTCGTTTAACTTCTTATTGTCTTTCTTCAACTTTTGATCTCTTCATGGAGATCCAGCATCACTTTAATCAGCCAATCATAGCTTATTTACTATTATGTGATGAGATTAGAGACTTCGGAGTCCTTATATTTTTAGTCTATTTCCTAGGTTTTTCTTCAGAAGTTGGAGACTCATTTTGACGGATGAATTTTTGGTACCAATTTCCTTATCCTAACCTTTCTAGAATATGTTAACTCCTACTTTTTCTGGAAAAACAAAAATCCTGGCTTGAATCCTGACATCTTTTTTGTTGTTCAACTTATAAATATCTCATAATATAAAATTACCTGAATAGAATCATGATTACCTATTTGCAGAATTCAGTTAAAGTTTTGATTGATCTTGTAAGATAAATGTCAATTATAAACTTATAATCAGTATTTAATAGAAAGATTTTAAAGCAATAATTAAGATTAAGGATACTCTTAGTCTATTCGAACAAATAAAATGTTATTTCTTTATATATTATCAAACTTTTTTTCTACGTCAATTAGGATAGATATAAGGTTTTAGTCATCAATGATTTAAATCAATAATCTATTAAGTTTTAAATTTTTTCAGTTTTTGAAAGTTTCCAAAATACAAATTAAGCTGAAGTCAACACATTTAATTATAAATGAATATATATAAGCGCTAAGTTATTGCTTTGTACATTATTTATAGTAAAAAATCATTGATTAAAGCAATAGAGTGTTAATTATGTCAAACATGTTACTTCCCTATTTAAAAATAAGAGATATATATACTTCCTTCAATCCATTTATTATAATAAATGTTCTGAGGATATTATTGATAAAATTTGTAGTTATTTAATGCAATTTTTCATCCACATATTTCATAAGTACTGCTTTAGATACCATCACTATTTAAAACTTTATTATTCATTATTCATTGATTATTTTTTTAATTGCATCGAGTTTTTAATTCGAAGTGTCAGATTCTTTTAACTTAAATTTGAAAATTTATCAAAAACTGATTCTCTAGATTTTCAGCAATGTGTGTTGCTAGTTATATTTAAAATGTATTTGATTATAATATTTGCATTTATTATGCTTTTTGCTCTTTTAAACATATCTTAGGGATTTTTATTTAGATCAATATGCTTTTTCTTTGTTTTCTATTTTTTCCATTTTTAAAGTTTGTGAAGATAGTGCTTAAATCATTTTTCTATTATAATTTTGGAGTTTTCCTGATTATGACGGCTATGTAAGCAAAAACTCTCTTATATATAATTTCATTTACTTAATTAAACTTAACTATATAATTTTTATAAAATAATTAAAATAGTAAATTTTAGCTTTTAAAATACAAAATATTTACTATTTAAAGAAAATACCAATAAAAAGTTATAAATTAGAGTTTAATTATGCTTAAATGCATTTTTTAATTAAGTAAAATAAAAGCAGCATTATTTAATGTTATTAAATTGATTGATTGATTTAATTAAAATGTTTCTTGTGTCCGTCAGATTACTGCTTAAGTAAAAGTTTTAAAATTTTAGGGGCCTAGTTTTTAACGAGCTTTGAACTCTAATATCTTGACCATCAAACCCTCCTTCTCTTATCATAGTTTACTCTTTTTTTAAATAAAAGATCTTCCAGTTCTAGATTCCTTTTCTAGTCTGTAATTTGTTTCAATTTTCCTACGTCATATCTGGATCTTTCTTTTTCTTATATGCTATTAAATTTGTTTTATCTATAACTGTTCTTTGACCTTTCTGAACTCGTAGCAATTATTCCATAGACATTGACTCTTGTATAAAAGCTCATTTTCTTTACTATCTGTGCTTTTTATGTTTTCTTCATTTTTAAAGAGGGTTTTTTATTTTCAGTTTCTCAATAATTATAATTTAATCAGATTAATTTTGCTGATTTTAGTAGTTCTTCTAGTTCTGTTTAGTGTTTTCAATCTGATAATTTTACAATTGGATTTTCTAAACTTGGAAGTTCTGCTATAAAAACTATTCTCTTTAGTATGTCCATAGGGCATCTAGTTCATTCTCTTGGTTTTTGCCATCCTGAGATCTAAAGTAAATTTCAGCCCGTGCTAGATCTGTTCAGCTATCCTTTCATTCTCCTTACGGAGTTTCCTAACCTCTTCCTGGAGTTTAAGGCCACTTTGACGAGCTACTCTATGCTAATTTGGTCAGAAGGGTTTAACTCGGAAACCTCCTGATGTAGGGCAGACTTCAGCTATTTCCATGTTTTCTCCTCCGACGTAGGCTTTTCCGTGTGGGTTGCTCTTAATAACTATTTCTGCTCCTCCTAGCTTTGCTGTACTCCAAATTATTGCTTTTTTGGAACAGGGAAGAAATCTTTTCTGAGGTAAAGCATTTTATTTAATACTATTAATTTGATTAGAATTAAAAAGAAATTCTTAAATGATAATACTTAGCTTTCATTCTATATCTAAAATAAAGGTTTTTTATTATAAGTCTTATTATTTAGTTTAATTAAATAGAAACATATTTATAAAACTTGCTTTTTTAATATCCTTTTAATTATAAACATTTATGATAAAAATTAAATTATTTCTTAAATTAATAGATTTTATAGCATATTTTATATATTTAAAAGAAACTTAAATTAAATAATAACTCTTAATTTACTGATTTACTTTAAGCCAAAAGATTATTATAAGATAAAATATATTTTAACTAAAAATAGTAAATTAAATCAAAAGCATAATTAAAAATATAATGCTTTGTTTAAAAATTAAAACATTATTGTAAGGAAGCTTAAACTCTTTGAAAGATATTAATTACTTTCATTTTTTTAATATATATGTAGTTAATCTCCAGTTAACAAGTTCCTTCGTATTCCGTCTATCAAGAATTCTAAAGATTGAGAAATATACTTATAGATAAAAAAAATAGCTTGGTACCTCAGTCTCACCAATCGTATCAAAAATATCCTTTTTATAGTAAGATACTTTGGATATTATATGATCTAACCAGTTCTAAGCAGGGAATAATACTATGGATATTTAAGATAGTCTTTTAATTAAAAAATAAAATGAAACGCTTTTGAATGAAGTAAAAAAGCTTCAGACATAAATAAAAAACTTAACAGATAATAACATTTCTTTAGATAAATAAAAAAATATTCTTGCACAAATTAATCAAAACAATTAAGACATGATAAACTCTTATGAAGCAATCTCTGAGCAGTACAAGATTTATATAAATAAAATTAATAAGAAAATTAAGGAAATCAAATAATTTATATTATATCATACTTAATAGTTACTTTAAGAAGTTTACAAATAAAGGAATAATACTAGAGAGATGGAGATTTAAACAGACTTTTTAGACTAATAATTTTAATAAACTTTTTTTAATCAATAAATGACTTAAACTGAGTTAGTTGAAAATCATAAATCGATATAAACAAATTTGTAATTCAATGAACCATTTACTTTTTACTAAATGAACTATCTGCAATGTTTAATTGAGTTATATTAATATCAACAATAATAATCAGACCAAATATAATGAGAACTTTAATAAGTTTATTAGCTAAAGAATAAGACTGAAGTCGAATTAAAAAATTAGTAATTTGAAAATCAATAATACAATAAACAGTGCTAGGAGTTATAAAATTAAATCTTATTTTTTAGTTAAGAATTAGAGAATCAATAACAATATAATTCTGAACAGATCAGGATATTACAAGCACAGCAGTAATAAAAAGAATAAATCCTGCAAGGATTATTAACATAAAAATAAAATGAAATTGAAAATATAACAAGCTTTTATACTAAGCAACTATAAAAATATTAAAAAATATATTTTGAAATGTAAACAGAAACAGAAACTAATTAAACCAAAATTAATTAAACTTAAACAGATGTTTTAGGATAGGATAAGCAAATTTAAGTAAAAATCCAGTGTTTAGATATATCATCTAACACAATAAAAGTTGATCAATTAGACCAATTTTGCCAAGTGAATTTGTAAGAAAAGAATTATATAAAACTCTAGTAATCCTATCATTAGTTAAATATAGATTTCATATGTAACAATAAAAGTAAGAGGAAAATCTGAGAAAATAATAAGAAATTAATAAAATGTTAATGAATGGATTATTTAGCCTTAAAGCTAAAAATTAATCAAAAGATTAATAGAACTAGACAGATTTCAATAAAATTGAAAACTAAAAATGTTCTGTTGCTAAAAAATCAAACCCTCTTAAAAGAAAATAGGAAAAAGATTATATTTAAATTCCAGTAGCTAAACGTAGTATTAAATATAGAGATCAAAAAGAAAGTGAAAAAATAATGCAATCCTTAAATTTTAAATCGCCTTTACTCAAGGAATTTATATTATAGGGTTCTTGAAGAAAAACACAGTATGAAATGAATAATATTTAAGGCAGGTATGTGACAATTAATTAAGAATTAACCTTTGGAACTATTGATAGTATTAAAAAAACCAAAATATTTGTGGATCAAAAGCTGTTATAAAAATATAATAAATAAGTAATTTTTATAATTATATAATTCTTTCATCAGCATCCGGAATATGGTAAAAAATTTGTAAATGCTGATTATGGTTAACAAGGGAATAAAAATATTTGTATTTACGAAAATGGACTTCCAGCAGGATCAAAAGAAAGTAATAAAGATAATAATTAATATTAATATAGAACTCGAATCAAGATTGGACACGTTAACATTAATGGAATAGCAGGAAAACAGTTAATGATTGAAGAATTTATCAAAAGTAATGACATAGACATCTTCTCAATTAATGAAACATGACAAAAGTAAGATTTTCCTCCTATACTAATAAAAGGATATAGGACATACTTTAGAAATGCAGATAAAGGAGGAGGTGTAAGCTTGATTATTAGAGATGAAATCAATAGAACTAAATCTAGAGTAAACATAGAAACCTAAAATCGATTTGTTTCAATCAAAATGGAAAATATATTAATCACATCTTGCTATATGCCAAACAATAATAAAAGTAGTCTGATTAAAGATTAAGCTTATGATTGTATTAATACATATATTGGATAATTTCCAAATAATCCTCATATATTGATAGGAGACTTCAATGTTCTATTATAAAAATACGGAAATAATACTTAAAACGATTATGACAACACATCTAGATTTTAAGAATTCTTGCAATAAAATGATCTTCAAATAGTTAATAATACGATTAGTAATACATGCATACACAAAGGAACGGGAAAATTGTACTGTAATGACTATATTTTAATTAGTAGTCATTTAAATAATAATTAATTTGTAAATTTTTAGGTTCACAATGTATGCTTAAAAACTGATCATATTCCAATTACAGTTAACTTTTTGTTTAATACAAAATATTATGATGATGAAAAAATAATTTAGAGAAAATATAAAATTAATCGTTTGTAAGATCCAATTGATAGATAAAGATATTAACAATCATTTATACAAACTTGTAATGATTACTTTCAAATAGATAGAAATAATTTAGAGGAATAGTACATGTACATTAGCAGAAATATTCAAGAAAACGCAGATTCAGTACTAGGATCATTTATTCCTGATTCTAAATACAACAAACTTCCTCAAGATCTTGCAAGAAAGTATATAAATGCGAAAAGAGCTAACTAAGAGTATAAAGAAACGCAAATTTATTTTGGAAGAATTAATTAAAGAGTCTTTAATCTTCAGAAATCAGCTAATAAACTTTGAAATAAATATAAATATCATCTATAAAAATGGTTAAAAGATAAAGTAAAGAAGAAATTTCTAAATCTTAATGAAGAACCAAAAATTATGTTTTAACAAGCGAAAAAGATTCTGAACCCAAAAATAAGAAACAAAATGAACTTTAATTAAGAGCTTAAAAACCAATTCGTTGATTCATGAGAGAATTTTGTTTTTAATAAACATTAAAATCTTACTTAATAGTAGCTTGACTATAGTAACAAAAATTTTAATCTAGTTTACTGAAATATTAAAGAAATTTAAGATTAAATACCTTCCTATTTACAAGAATTCCAACTCTTTACGATTTAAGAAATTTAGGAAATTATTTAATAATCCCTAATGGAAAAGCAGCTGGTCCAGATGGCATAAAGGGAGAATTATTGAAGTATGGAGGTTATTATCTTACTTTGATTCTTCATTCTTTCTTGAATAATATGCTGAGATTAGGTAGAATACCTGAAGAACTTAATATGTCAATCATTATTCCTATATTTAAAAAAGGAAGCAAAGATGACTGGAAAAATTGGAGACCTATTTCTTTGATGAACTCTATACTAAAAATATATGATAAAGCTTTAACTAAAAGGTTATATGACTAAATATATAAAAGAAACTTAATTCATGAAAGCTAGATGGGATTCATGAAAAGGAAATAAACTACTATGCAAATTTGGACAATATAGTAAATAATAGAATCCTATCGCAAATAAGCAAAAGGGAAGACAAAACTCATTGCCACACTAATAGATGTAGAGAAAATGTTTGATACTATAGAAAGAAGATTGCTTTTCTATTAACTCAGGAGAGTCAAGCTTCCTTTAGGACTTATAAATGCCCTTGAATCTTTCTATAAAAACATAAATTCCTCCTTTCTTATAGATGGAACTTTATCTAGGAAGATAAAATACAATAATGGAGTTATATAAGGTAGCTCACATGGTCCAGTGCTTGCTTTGCTGTACTATGATATTGTAATCAGATATTTAGAAAGTAAAAGTAACATAATAGGATTCAAATGTAATACTAATGGCAGAAGCTTCGCATGTAGAGGATGGGCAGATGATTTAATTCTCCTATCCAAATCTGAAAATTCCATGCAGATTTTAATAAATGAAACATAAGAAGTATTCGAATGAACTTAATTGAATATTAATACTTCAAAATGCGAAGCTATTTAATTCTTAAAAAAGAATCAAAAAGAAGTTAAGTTAAACTTAAAAATAAAAGACAATTCAATTATTTAGAAGTAATAAGTAACATATTTAGGAGTAATTCTTCATCAAAAAAAGGATCTAATTAATCACTGCAAATCGGTTTCATCTAATTATCTATCTACTATGAAGAAAGTAGTATATACATTATCAAGATATAAAAATGTGACACCTTGACATTTTAAGACTTTGTGCCGGATGTTCACGCTCACTAAAGTTGAATATGGAGGAGAATTAATACCTTGAGCAGTCTAAAATGGAGCAACTGGAACACTAAATAAAATTGACAAAAGTATGAGATTAATAGCAAGGAAAGCCTTCTAAGCACCTGAAAACACTTTTAATGAGTCCTGTTATATAGATCTTAACTGAATGCCATTTAAAGATATTATGGCTTTGAGGTTTTTTAGATTTTTTTATAAAATACGATAAAAAAGTATTAACCTTCCATAATCAACATTAGGGACTCTCTTTATGAATAAATGATAGGAAGGATATTAATTCAGAGACTAATTAACAAGATTATCTGAATACTACGAAATTGACTTTAAAAATTAGGAACATTATAGTAACTTAACTACCTTTACGAAATATGTAAAGAACTTGACTCAACATAAATTCTATAAAATAACTTAATAAAGACTTAAATGTATGCCAACTGAAAGATTTTTATAGAATAATTTTGTAACTAACGATAATTCCCAGAAATTACCTATCCGAAACTAAATAAATAAAATAGAAAAGAAATAATCAGATATACAAACTCAGAACTAAAAGCTACAACTTTCGGAAAGAACTTCAAGACAGACAATATAATATCGAGAATCCAAATTGCATCTGTGGAGACTTGGACAAGTTCCAACATATTATGGATTTCAATTGTAACGTAGATATAAGAGAATGACTAAAAACAAATATTGAATAAGGTGATAAAGACAAGATTAATAACTTATGATTAAATCTATATCAAATAATCACCAAAAAAAAGATAGAATACATAGATTTACAATAAAAAGTTTTCCACAAATGCAGATCAAAGGAGATTGAAATTATTCGAATAGGAAGAAGAATGATTGAAAGTCATGAATCTAATGAATAGGAAGTAACAAAAAAAAAAAAATTGAAAAAAACGAGGAAGAAAAGGAATAATAAGAAGAGCTAAAAGAATTAGTGAAAGAATAGAAGAAAAAAAATGAAACTAAGATGACAAGGTCGAAGTATAAGATGAAGATGAAAAAAGGAGATGAAAAAGTTATTGAAAATTCGAAAGCATCTTTAATTGAAGAAAGTAATTCTAAAAATAAAAAATGTCTATAGAATATTTTAGATAAGCTTAAGTTTTAAGTTTAATCATTTCTATAATCTTTTTAAACATCATAAATTTTTTTTCCATCTTATTTTTAAAAATTATATTTTAAGTAGTTTAAGGAATAGGGTTTAAAAATTAAACTCAATGTTTATGTAGAATCTATAGATCAGTAATTACAATAAAACTATTTTTTAATAAAAAGAGTCGCCTGTCAATTTCTTCCTCCATTTTTTAAAACTATATTAAAATATTTAAATAAATTCCTAATTATTTTACTTTATAAAGTTAAAAAGCTTTGTTAAAGCCTTAGTAGTCAGCCATCTGACCTATTCTATCACCTTGTCTCCATTAGTTTGTCTTGAATTTCTACTAGGCTTAGTTAGGCGGTGTAGCACTTCATTAGCGCACCATCCTTTAATATTCTGAATAGTCTTCATCTTGCATGTAGCGTTCCTAATTATTTGTCCAAGGATTAAGATTTGAATTAAAGAATTTTTTCTATAAATTTTTCCGCTTTATGTTGGATATATCCTAAATAGTTTTCTAAAAATATTTTATTTATTCTTTCTTTAAATTTCGCTTAGTTAGTAGCAGTATTTCCATTGGTGTTATTTATTGCACACGTAGCATTTTATTCCTGTAGCACTTATTTAATTTAAATTTACTACTTATTTTAAATAAACGTTTACTGTTTATTTTAATTTGAGGCTTCATTTTCTATTTCCATAGGATCTGATTAATTCTGTTAAATCGAAAATGGCTAAATTTATTATTAAATTTAAAGAATTCTTTGTTCCAGTTTGTCTTCTATTTCTTATGATTATTAATATTGTTTCTCAAGTAAAGACGTTATTAGTTTTTCTAATTTTTCTACTTTATCAGTGAGGTATCTATTTTTAAACATAAACTCTTTTAATGACTTAGATAATATTTCTATTTGAGTTTGTGTCGGAAGTTTTTTTAGTTCTGGATTTCCAAGTGGTTAATGTTCGTCATATCAATCATATTTCTCACTTTCACTCATTGTAATTATTTCGCTTTTTTATTTTTTAGAGAATTTTCCTGTTTAAATGTTTTGTTCAAAGTTCTGTTATTTCTTAGAAGCCATTTTATATTTTATGATAATACTGATATTTATACTTGTAGTACATTTTTTTTCCTTTAAACACTTATATTATAAATACTATTTTATATCCATTAATTCTCTTTTTTATAACTTTTTTCAACTTTATTTTCAACATCTTTAAATTTTAAACACTCTGCTATAAACCTTATATAAGCCCTTATTAGTCAATGTGTTTCTTTTTAAACAATTCAAGTATTTTTTTGTTCCAATTCGCACTTTCCGGGCGCGCAGCCCTTTCAATATTAAAAATAGCGTTCCCATACTTTTTGTTGTTACGAGTCTTTGGGGAATATGCTTTTTATTCTTTTATTTCCAACGCTCCTTCATAAGAGATCGTACCACTGTTAGTCAAACCCTCAAGTTAGGCTTTTCGAAGATTTTGCTCGTGGTGGCATGTTACTCGCTATGCATCAGAGCGCAGTTCTCCTACATAAAAATTTAACATTTCTCAATAATGTGTCTAACTTACATATAAAAGTAACTATTTGATACTCCTTAAGAGAAAACTAAACTAGTTTCCACAGCTTATAAATTACATTGTTTAATCATTTCTATAATCTTTTTAAACATCATAAATTTTTTTTCCATCTTATTTTTAAAAATTATATTTTAAGTAGTTTAAGGAATAGGGTTTAAAAATTAAACTCAATGTTTATGTAGAATCTATAGATCAGTAATTACAATAAAACTATTTTTTAATAAAAAGAGTCGCCTGTCAATTTCTTCCTCCATTTTTTAAAACTATATTAAAATATTTAAATAAATTCCTAATTATTTTACTTTATAAAGTTAAAAAGCTTTGTTAAAGCCTTAGTAGTCAGCCATCTGACCTATTCTATCACCTTGTCTCCATTAGTTTGTCTTGAATTTCTACTAGGCTTAGTTAGGCGGTGTAGCACTTCATTAGCGCACCATCCTTTAATATTCTGAATAGTCTTCATCTTGCATGTAGCGTTCCTAATTATTTGTCCAAGGATTAAGATTTGAATTAAAGAATTTTTTCTATAAATTTTTCCGCTTTATGTTGGATATATCCTAAATAGTTTTCTAAAAATATTTTATTTATTCTTTCTTTAAATTTCGCTTAGTTAGTAGCAGTATTTCCATTGGTGTTATTTATTGCACACGTAGCATTTTATTCCTGTAGCACTTATTTAATTTAAATTTACTACTTATTTTAAATAAACGTTTACTGTTTATTTTAATTTGAGGCTTCATTTTCTATTTCCATAGGATCTGATTAATTCTGTTAAATCGAAAATGGCTAAATTTATTATTAAATTTAAAGAATTCTTTGTTCCAGTTTGTCTTCTATTTCTTATGATTATTAATATTGTTTCTCAAGTAAAGACGTTATTAGTTTTTCTAATTTTTCTACTTTATCAGTGAGGTATCTATTTTTAAACATAAACTCTTTTAATGACTTAGATAATATTTCTATTTGAGTTTGTGTCGGAAGTTTTTTTAGTTCTGGATTTCCAAGTGGTTAATGTTCGTCATATCAATCATATTTCTCACTTTCACTCATTGTAATTATTTCGCTTTTTTATTTTTTAGAGAATTTTCCTGTTTAAATGTTTTGTTCAAAGTTCTGTTATTTCTTAGAAGCCATTTTATATTTTATGATAATACTGATATTTATACTTGTAGTACATTTTTTTTCCTTTAAACACTTATATTATAAATACTATTTTATATCCATTAATTCTCTTTTTTATAACTTTTTTCAACTTTATTTTCAACATCTTTAAATTTTAAACACTCTGCTATAAACCTTATATAAGCCCTTATTAGTCAATGTGTTTCTTTTTAAACAATTCAAGTATTTTTTTGTTCCAATTCGCACTTTCCGGGCGCGCAGCCCTTTCAATATTAAAAATAGCGTTCCCATACTTTTTGTTGTTACGAGTCTTTGGGGAATATGCTTTTTATTCTTTTATTTCCAACGCTCCTTCATAAGAGATCGTACCACTGTTAGTCAAACCCTCAAGTTAGGCTTTTCGAAGATTTTGCTCGTGGTGGCATGTTACTCGCTATGCATCAGAGCGCAGTTCTCCTACATAAAAATTTAACATTTCTCAATAATGTGTCTAACTTACATATAAAAGTAACTATTTGATACTCCTTAAGAGAAAACTAAACTAGTTTCCACAGCTTATAAATTACATTGTTTAATCATTTCTATAATCTTTTTAAACATCATAAATTTTTTTTCCATCTTATTTTTAAAAATTATATTTTAAGTAGTTTAAGGAATAGGGTTTAAAAATTAAACTCAATGTTTATGTAGAATCTATAGATCAGTAATTACAATAAAACTATTTTTTAATAAAAAGAGTCGCCTGTCAATTTCTTCCTCCATTTTTTAAAACTATATTAAAATATTTAAATAAATTCCTAATTATTTTACTTTATAAAGTTAAAAAGCTTTGTTAAAGCCTTAGTAGTCAGCCATCTGACCTATTATAAATTTTTCCGCTTTATGTTGGATATATCCTAAATAGTTTTCTAAAAATATTTTATTTATTCTTTCTTTAAATTTCGCTTAGTTAGTAGCAGTATTTCCATTGGTGTTATTTATTGCACACGTAGCATTTTATTCCTGTAGCACTTATTTAATTTAAATTTACTACTTATTTTAAATAAACGTTTACTGTTTATTTTAATTTGAGGCTTCATTTTCTATTTCCATAGGATCTGATTAATTCTGTTAAATCGAAAATGGCTAAATTTATTATTAAATTTAAAGAATTCTTTGTTCCAGTTTGTCTTCTATTTCTTATGATTATTAATATTGTTTCTCAAGTAAAGACGTTATTAGTTTTTCTAATTTTTCTACTTTATCAGTGAGGTATCTATTTTTAAACATAAACTCTTTTAATGACTTAGATAATATTTCTATTTGAGTTTGTGTCGGAAGTTTTTTTAGTTCTGGATTTCCAAGTGGTTAATGTTCGTCATATCAATCATATTTCTCACTTTCACTCATTGTAATTATTTCGCTTTTTTATTTTTTAGAGAATTTTCCTGTTTAAATGTTTTGTTCAAAGTTCTGTTATTTCTTAGAAGCCATTTTATATTTTATGATAATACTGATATTTATACTTGTAGTACATTTTTTTTCCTTTAAACACTTATATTATAAATACTATTTTATATCCATTAATTCTCTTTTTTATAACAACTTTTTTTCAACATCTTTAAATTTTAAACACTCTGCTATAAACCTTATATAAGCCCTTATTAGTCAATGTGTTTCTTTTTAAACAATTCAAGTATTTTTTTGTTCCAATTCGCACTTTCCGGGCGCGCAGCCCTTTCAATATTAAAAATAGCGTTCCCATACTTTTTGTTGTTACGAGTCTTTGGGGAATATGCTTTTTATTCTTTTATTTCCAACGCTCCTTCATAAGAGATCGTACCACTGTTAGTCAAACCCTCAAGTTAGGCTTTTCGAAGATTTTGCTCGTGGTGGCATGTTACTCGCTATGCATCAGAGCGCAGTTCTCCTACATAAAAATTTAACATTTCTCAATAATGTGTCTAACTTACATATAAAAGTAACTATTTGATACTCCTTAAGAGAAAACTAAACTAGTTTCCACAGCTTATAAATTACATTGTTTAATCATTTCTATAATCTTTTTAAACATCATAAATTTTTTTTCCATCTTATTTTTAAAAATTATATTTTAAGTAGTTTAAGGAATAGGGTTTAAAAATTAAACTCAATGTTTATGTAGAATCTATAGATCAGTAATTACAATAAAACTATTTTTTAATAAAAAGAGTCGCCTGTCAATTTCTTCCTCCATTTTTTAAAACTATATTAAAATATTTAAATAAATTCCTAATTATTTTACTTTATAAAGTTAAAAAGCTTTGTTAAAGCCTTAGTAGTCAGCCATCTGACCTATTCTATCACCTTGTCTCCATTAGTTTGTCTTGAATTTCTACTAGGCTTAGTTAGGCGGTGTAGCACTTCATTAGCGCACCATCCTTTAATATTCTGAATAGTCTTCATCTTGCATGTAGCGTTCCTAATTATTTGTCCAAGGATTAAGATTTGAATTAAAGAATTTTTTCTATAAATTTTTCCGCTTTATGTTGGATATATCCTAAATAGTTTTCTAAAAATATTTTATTTATTCTTTCTTTAAATTTCGCTTAGTTAGTAGCAGTATTTCCATTGGTGTTATTTATTGCACACGTAGCATTTTATTCCTGTAGCACTTATTTAATTTAAATTTACTACTTATTTTAAATAAACGTTTACTGTTTATTTTAATTTGAGGCTTCATTTTCTATTTCCATAGGATCTGATTAATTCTGTTAAATCGAAAATGGCTAAATTTATTATTAAATTTAAAGAATTCTTTGTTCCAGTTTGTCTTCTATTTCTTATGATTATTAATATTGTTTCTCAAGTAAAGACGTTATTAGTTTTTCTAATTTTTCTACTTTATCAGTGAGGTATCTATTTTTAAACATAAACTCTTTTAATGACTTAGATAATATTTCTATTTGAGTTTGTGTCGGAAGTTTT
>CAMPDV010000667.1:0-213973 GCA_946699065.1 Loxodes magnus
ATAACTATGGGTTACTAAATATAAGATTGTAATCATAAATCAGTATAAGTAATAGTTAAGCATAAATTGGAAAATAAAGATATAAAAGTATAAATATATTTAATTAGTTTAAGCTATTATATATTACTAACCTTTTAATATTCTCTCTAGAAATTAGTAACATATCTATAGCTAGTTATATAAGGCTAAACAAAGCCTTTTCAAGCTGATACTAATAACATTACTGAACATTTTTAAATTTTAAGGTAATACTACAGATGAATTTTAATCTTTCTTAATTTAATATTTTTCTCTAAATAATTTTAAGCATATTCTTCCAAATTAGCTTAATGAGCAATATATTTATAACTTAAGAAATCCAGTCTTAATATTTTACTAAGTTTGCATTCAAGCCCATTGTTGTTAATAAAATAGAGGTTTTTAAATAACTTAAAGAGATATATATAAAGAGTATTTATAATAGCAAAGAGTAACAATGGAAAGAAATGGTAGGTAAATGTAAGTTATGATTTATTAGTTAATAGCTAAATTTAAGATTAGCTTCTATAAATTCTATTATTCACTTTAGATATTAATTCTATTTAAAACTACACTATTTTAAAGAATCTCTAATTTCAAATTTTAAGAAAATCTTAACTTTCTTCTATTTATTTAAAGGAGTAAGTAGACTTTAAGTCTCTTTAATTTTTTTCATACTAGATCTTTAAATTTAGTATATCCTGCTGTATTTTCTTATTAATATTCTTTATTTCTTTCTTTTACATATTAAGCTAAACTTTACTTTTATTCATATTTGTTGAAATACCTCGATAAATAATACTGTCATGTGTATTTTATCTTCTTTATTAGCTCAAACTTCGTCTAGCTTTCCCATTTTAGATTTTTGTATGTTGTAAGCTTAAATAATAATAACTACCATAATTGACTATAGAATTAGGATATAACAAGTATAAAAATATCAACAACATTGTTGATAAAATAGATTTTTTGAAGCCAAAATTATCTACTATAATTAAGAAAATATGATCATAAAAGAATTTGAATATGAATAATTAAATTATCCAAATTTAGTTCATAATGAAAGAACTATCCCCATAAGAAGTGTAAAAAAGTATCTTTAAATTATATCATCTGATTTGATGAATCTCTTAACATGAGATTTAAAATTGATAAATTTTTAAATTTATTTAGGTATTTAAAATCCTTAGAGTGCTAATGAACAACTAAATACTACGATTCTATTATAGGTTATTCAGAATTAAGCTATCTCATAATGATTGTTTATAATTTAGGAATTCTTGATTCATAATTATTTTCTTCAACAAAGTTTTTTCCTGAAAGAATCGTTGATATATTCAAAGCAGAGAATAAAAGTAGTTAATATAAAAACTAGAGAAATAAGGTCAAACCTAGCTCATTTATCAGTTAAATATATTAAGCTAAATTAATATAAAAACCTTAAGTTTTTTTACTTTTTAGCATGTTTAGCTGTATTAAATTTATCTTTATTTGAGATTTATTTTCTTATTTATGAGGAATTAGTTTCATTATTTTTTGTTTGTTCCATCCATTTTGTTATTATTTATTTATGTATTTTCTTTTTATCTTTAGACATATTCTAGTTTATTTTGTCAAAATAGAAATCATGTTTTAATTATCTGCAACAGATAAGTTTAACTTATCAGAGGTTTTATCTAATGAAATATTATTTAAATCTAGTTATTAAGTAGATTCATTCTCATCATATTCGTTTTATTAGCTTTAAATTATAAAAGCCTAGCATCTTATCTATTTTATTTAACTCTAGAAGTATAAAGTAAATTATAAAAACTGCTAGAATTATTTTTTAAATCAGACGTCAAAATGAACCACACTCATATGATTTAGCAATAAAGGTTTCACTCGTTTCTTAGGAATGTAAATTACATTTGATGCTATTTTAATTGTAAGCTTTACATAAGTAAATAGTAATTTGCACTGTATAAGCAAAGTAAGTTACTATTAGATTAGTTTAAATGACTTATCAATTATATAATATAGAAAGATAAGCATTGGAAGCAACTATTTAAGTATATAATTGTAAAAAATTTAATGCTATATTAATCTTCTCCTTTTGATCCAGATGTATAGTGTCATAAATCTTAATTTGGACCACCATAAGAATTAGTAGATTCATGTATATTGTCGAAATTATTTTAATCTAATGATTTAATACTTCCAATCTAAGGATAAAATTTTTGAATTATTAGGACTATCATTATCAACCCGTTTGACTCTTCTCTAAGATACACAACGCTAGAAAATTATTTTTCTAAACAAATGATTTCTAAATCCAGATTATTCTTCAAAAAACATGTTTCTGGCTATGTCTCCAGGTTCAATTATTTCTTGAATGGTGAGAAACGTCAATTCAGAAATTAATCTTAAGTTGTAATTTCTAAATATTTCTATATTGAGGATCTATCAAGTCAATGATAGATTGCCTCACTGCTATCGAAACATTTTTTATTTATATTTATTCTGTCACAATTATTTAATTATTACACTGTACATTAAATATGTCAGTAAAGGTTAAATCTTAAACTTTTAAGGCTGGAGTGTAAAGACAATTTCTATTGATGCTGCTATTCTGCTAATATTTTGTAAAGCTTATTTGACTTTGATTTTATGTATATATAATATTTTTATATTTAGATCCATTAAAGTTTAATCAATCTTTTTTAGTTTGCTACTAGAACTGCTCTATTCATTATATTCTACTTTCTTAGATTATTTACTAATTTTATCTTTCTGGCAAATAAAATTTTACATATAAATTGGAATTTATGTATCTCTTTCTTCAGTTACATTAAAATGAGATTTTTTAAATAAAGTTATAAAAGCTTTACTTGCATTAAAGGGATTTGTAAGAGAATTAGAGGACCAACTCAAAACCATTATCTTAGTTCTTAGAAAAAAATAAAAAATAAGATTAAAAGAAAAAAACTAAGAATTTACTAGAGAAGAAGTTACTATCTTAACTATTTATCACCTCTTAAATAGTTCTATTGATATGTTATTTAAAATACTTGATTGGCTTATATAAATTTAGATGTGGGTAATGGTATTAAACTGCATTTAAAAGGTTATTATCTAAACTTATTGTTAATAAAAGTAGATAATAAAAGCTTTATTTAAATGAATTAATCTTTTAAAATACCTTTTCTATAAAATACTATAACTAGAGCAAAGTATTTAAATGGTTGCACTATGTAGATATTAAAGAATCTAACTACTCATAACTTTATTTATTTTGATAAATAAGTAAAGCATTTCCCTAACTAAGGATTTTTCACCTAAAGTTTATAGAGTTTTTATTTTTCTATTTAAATTTATTATATCTGAGTAAAGCTCCTTGCAATATAAGCATATTATATAGAACTTAAAAGATATATGAGAGTTAATATAATAGAATTAAGGTGTTTAGTAATAAATCATAAAGAGGATCTATTAAGCTCTATATTAATTTAAAGTACTCTACTATTTATTCTTAATCATAAATAACCTACAAATTAACTTAAGATCTATAACTAAATTACCATTCTTTCATCTTTATTTTTAACTTCTAATATGTTACTAAGAATAGAAGATTTACTTCATAAGAAAGAGATACAAGCAAATTCTTATATCTAGAGTATTAAAATTCAAATTTCAAGTAATTAAAAGCAAAAAGATCTATTTATATGAAACTCAATATAATTAAAAGCATAATTTACTTGAAAGTAGGAAATTTAAGAAATGCATTTAATTTAAAATTAAAGAACTCCCAAATGAAACACTCTAATGAACTAATATTTAGCTAACAAATAAACTAAAGTTAATATCTTTCATAAAATAATGTACTCATTTATTCTATGAAGATAAATATCTGTGTATTGCTATAGTTTAACTATCTTATAAGTAGTGTAAGATAAATGCATAACTTATTATTTTATACTCGTATTAAAACTTATCTATTTTTGTTCTTAATACCTTACATCTCTAGCTTTTCTATTTTTTCCTTATAGTTTAAAATTATAAGTTTAACCCTAAGACAAATAAATAATATCTCAAATAATAAAAGTTGTAGATATAATTTGTTCTAAGCAAATAAAGCTTTTAGAAATTATAAATATAATTAATATTTTAAAACAAATATAATTTATTTCTACATTTATTTACATTTCTCTCTTCTTTATTAAATTCCTTCCTCAAGTTTATTTACATTTTGATATGCTCATTTTTACCGAAATGCTACTTTTATTTAGCTGTGTTATAAAAAGGAAGCTCGAAAACTAGATAAAGATAGTAAAATGGTTCCTAGAGTAATGATGTTACATTCTCCAATTCTTTTAAATTTCTCTTTTTAATGTTTTATTTTAATAGCTGAAATATTCAGGAAAATAAGGATCATTTTTAGGTCTAGAGTATTTATTTCTTATTTGTAATATTTTTTTTATCTTAAAAGGAGTGATTAATAGTAAGTGGAAAGTATCTTAGTTGGATACAAATGTTTATTATTGTCATGTCAAAGTTTCAATGAAGAGTATGAAATATTTCCCTTTCCTTTATTTCGTTTATATCTCTCTGCAAATTTAGTTTAAATAATTTAATTCGCAATAATTATATCAGATTGAAAATTCTATGCATAGGCTATATATAACTAGCTATAGAGTATTTACAAATGTTAAGAATAAATGTTAAAAGATTAATAATATAAATAATAGCTAAGCTATTAAATGCTTAAACTAATTAAATATACTTATACTTTTAAATCTTTATTTTATAATTTATGCTTAGCTATTACTCTCTTAATTTAAGCCTATAACCTTATATTTAGTAAATTAAAGCTACATTATAGTTTATATATTTTAAAAGTATAAGATTATATCAAATTTGATTTAAGGCACAACTTGATTCAAATAATATTTAAGAATATTTATCAGTATAAATCATATCATAAACTTCTTAAAGTATAATTAAAAAAAGTTTTTATTTTACATGGCTACTTTTTTTATTCGCATTTAAATTAAGATTTGCTATAAATAAAAAGAAAGAAATAAAGATGATAATTAAAGCATAAAAGTAAAAGCATTCTAGGATAAAAATAATATTTATACAAAAGTTTAATAGAAGATTTGAAAGAGCAGAAAGAAAATTCTATTACGGCTCTTTTATCATTGCATCTATATTAATAAATTATTTATAATAAATAAATATATTTAATTGGAGCTTAATTACTCAAAATCATTATAAAGATAAAATAAATCTTAGTAAGTTTTTTCTTCTTATATCTCAGTCAATATTTAAAATGCTGAGTCTAATACACTCACTTTTCTTTTTTTTGGGTTTGTGTCTCAAATGCATTTTATAATATCTCTTGTTTCTTAATATATTATGTCTCATTCTTGGATTGTGCTCTAGCTCATTCAATGTTTACGTCTTTCCGTTTTCCAAACTTGGACTACTCAAATGTTTCTCTTTTATTTTATCGAACATAAAAAAATCCATTTCGCTTGCACTATTTGCTTCTATTTAATTACAACATTAATTCCCTCTTCTCTTAAAAAATATTTTTGTGAATGAACTATTAAGTTAATCTTTATTCGTATATTCTTCTTATAATAATTATTCAACATCATTTTTATCATTCATTTTCATTTTTAACATCATATGATGAATCTTCAGCTTCATCTTCTTAATTATCAGATTCTTCTTATTAATCTTCTGTTTCTTTATAAGTCTTCCTTTTCATCTTCATTATCTTCGAGTTCTTCATTAATTTATAACAATCTTCGACAGTCTTATAATAACATAATTGAATCATCATTTTAATCAAAAATTTTGAAAGACTCAGATTGAACTGTGATAGAAAGAGTAAATAAAAAATTTTATTTATCAATTTAGATAATAAAGAAAAGTAAAGATTGACTCTATATAAATTAGAAGGAGTTAAGCTAATATTTAGTAAGTTATTATTTTAAGAATTGACAGTAGTGTTATAAAAATTTGAATATAGATAAACTTAATTTAAAATTAATTAAAATAATACAATTTAAATAATAAAATTGATAATCTTAAGAAATATATTATAAAAATAATTTATTAACTAATATTTAATATAATTAAATAAAGATTTAATTCTTTCTAATTTATTATTTATAAATGATAAACAAAATAAATTATATCATATTTTAATTTTTTGCTTAGTTTTCTTATTTCAAGTATCTACAAATAAAATATTTTTTTAATTAATCTAGATTATTAATTTAATTTCATAGTAACTTATCTAATTTTTTAATCAATTTTTAATACATATATTATATATTTACTTTAATTAAAGTTAGTGATTTTTAGTTTCTATATTTAGTTTATTAAATTTTTAAATAAAATATTATTGTATAATATATTATTTTATATTTTATTTTTAATTCTAGAGATATAAAATAACTTATAATGCTAAATCTAAATATTATTCTTCTTTTTTTAATTTGTTTATTAGGAAATGTTTTTAACTATATTATTTACAGTATAGCTTTTATTTGGTTACTAAGTCAGATAATTTTTTTTGATTTTCTTCTAGTTTTTTTAAAGTTAGAAAAATAATAAGGATTAAATAAAACAGTTAATTTTACACTTTAATTAAAGAAAAAAAATTAAAGATAATTCTATTTTAGTTCTTATATGAATAAAACTTGATAATAGCTAAATAAAGCATTAAAATATAAAATTTTTAGGATTTAAAATATTTAATTAACGAAAAATTGATTCCATAAGCTTTTCTTAGTTCTTGCTTTTGCAATATATGAACTTTATTATTTTATAATATATTTTTATATCATAAATACTAGATGAAATTGCATGTCTTTTTATTTCTAGAAGAATATACTGATAAAATTCCCTAATTTATCTAGTTAATTTTTTAATTTAAAAATAAATTTAATATAATATTATACGACTAAAAGACATAACTTCTAAATTGATAATCTTTAGGATTTATTTTATTTTTCTTAATGTACTTTTGTATCTTTTTATTTATATAATATAGAGAAGTCAAATACTTGGATATATTTCTATTTAATACCTAATAATACTAATATTTATTGTCTAGGAGCATTTATTTGTTTGCGAATTATTATGTTAAACTTTTAAGATACAAAAGAATTAAAATGTATAAAAGAAGATAATAACAAAACTAGGTAATTTAAGTTCTTTAATTTTCATAATTTATATCTTTATTTAATTGTATTTTAGTATTTTCTTCAAAGCGTAATGTATTTATTTCTATTTATTTAAATATGTTCGAAAGCTTTAGATGCTTAAATATTTAAATTTCTTATCTAGTAGTTTATAAGAAAATGAATTTAACAATTTAAAATAATTTCTTTAAGCATTATTAATATTTTTAAACTAATCTTAATAAAATTAAAATAGTTTAAAATCTTAAAGCTTAATATAAGAAATTTGAATGTATACATATATTTCTACTATTACTAAATATTATAGATTTATTAATATTTTTATATTTAAAATTATAATTTATAAGCAAGATTAAAAATTATTAAAGCTACTTAGTAAATAATTTAAAATAATAGTTTAGACAAAGCAAAATATAAAATCTAGTTTTATTTAAAATATGAGATTAATAAGCTTTGATAATTTGTAAACTATAAGCTTAAATAAACAGATAATAGTTGCTTCATCTATTACTAATAAATATTTGATTTGCTGTAAATAGAAGAATTCAATGAATGAAGAGAATAGAATATTAAAGATAAAATTTATTTTATTTTTATGCTTATTAAAGCAAAAGTACTTTTGCTTGCTTTTAATTTAATTATTGGCTTAATTTATTGCTAAAATAAACATTTTAACTCTAAGGTTATTTATTTTAAAATGGTATAATAATTACTTTAAAATAGCTAACTACTTATAAATAAATAATTGTATTAAGGTAGTTGATATAAATAATAAAGATTATTAAGAGTAATTATTAAATCTAATTTTAGATGCTATTATAAGAATCTTATGCTTACTTTATTTTTTAAAAATAAAATCAATTTAAATGTTTACATTTTAATTAAGATAAAGCTTGGTACAATATCAATAAATTTAAGAGATTTAAGAAATTAATATAAATAGCTTATATATCAAATAAATCAATATACTAACCAATATTGTAAAAATTTAATATATCTACTCCTAGAAACCGAGAATTAATTTTCAGATGGCATTAATAACTGTTTATAACTTTTAAAGTAATAAAATGATAAATATATTTAGTTATTTATCATCCTCTAATCAAAACTGGCTTTTAGTTATAATTAATATTTAAAAATCTAGGTTCTTTAATTCTTAAAAATTTAATATTTTTTAATCTATTAAATTCTCATTGAAATTTAGTTTTTTTTAATATTTATAATAAACTAAAATATTAAATAAAAACTTAATTAAGTGTAATTTAAATTTATACAAATTAAAACAGCAACTTTCTAACAATCTTTTTATTTATATTTTATAAATAAATTTACATTTTATTATTTTTAACACTTAAAAAATTGTGATTTTAAAATTCAAATTTTAAATAAAATATCCAGATATTAATTTTAACTAAATGGGCTAGGATTATCTTTAATTAGAGAAAATGTTTCCTCAAATTAAAGAAAATAAAGTTTTTATATTAATTACTCAACTTTACATTTTTCATCTGAATCAATTTCAAGCAGAAATAATTCTATTTTCTCTTCAATAAGCTCATAGAATTTTTTATCTTCTTGTAATTTTTCTTCAGCTTCTCTAAATAAATTCTAAAGTCATCGTTGTCCTTTTGAAGCTATTTATTTTGTTACTATTAATTGCCAAGATTCTATTTGACTAGTGTCACACTTGAATCAACTTATACCGGCTTCTTTCTGTTAATACCTCCAAAACAATTACAATATAGTCTCCTTGATATTCCAAATTCTTTTCGATGCTGCTCAAGAAATCTTTTTCACTTCAGACTCTACCTATTTACATTTCCAGTCTTTTGATAACAATAGCAACGTTTTATTAAGGGTTTGAAATAAAATTTTTATTGTTTTTAAATTTTTTGTTCAATTTACATCTTATCTGTTTGTGGTTAGCTTTTTTCTATTGGTAATTGAATTTCTTCTTTAATTTTCTATGTATTTGCTGCTAGGTATTCCTATTAGTATAAATTTGGAAGTTAAGGGTTCAATTTAAAACTAAACTTAACTTATCACGCCTTGATCTTCCTTTTTTATTATCTTACATAAGAACCGGAAATTCTAGTTTTCTGGCTTCAGTATCCATATTTCTGTATTTATTTTCTCAGGTAAGTAATAAAGCTAAATAATTGTTTGCTCATGGTGCTTCTCAATCTTTTTCAGTTTGCTAGAAATTCAGTATGTCCAAATTTTTAACAGGAGTAGAATTATCTTTTTTGAATTTCTTGGTCCTCGCCAGTTAACTAAGACTTATGATTGATCTATTAGGCTATAATTTAAATTTTAGATTGTCGGGTTTTTTTTCTATTTTATTTTTATATTAAGATGTTAAAAGAACTCTTTTTATAGTTATTATATTCTGCTTATAAAGCATTAATTTCATTTCTTTTTGCTATTTGTCTTTTATCTCTATCTTCGTTTTACTAATTTTTTATAGTGACTCGACAGCAGCTTTTAATGCTATTAGATATTTAAAATAAGAAAAAATAGACATAATTTACCATAGAATTACTATTTATGGCTAGATAGTAAAATTATAAGTTTAGTTATTCAAAAGGATTAAAACTAGTTTTCTTATTTATTGTAATTAAATTTCTTATTACAATAATTGATTTTAAATAGGGAGGAGAAATCCTTCCACTGTAATTGATAGAAACTCTGGTACCAGGAAATACCCCGTGTGAAGACCTGAACAAGAATCTTGGCAAGAGCCAAGGATGTCAAGACCGAGGCATCAAGTAACGATATGTTGATCGATGCCTGAGATCAAGGTCTCTTTAGGGAAGCATTCCGACACTGGCCCTATAGGAGACAAGAATTTCTTAGAGATGCTAGCACAGGGAAGAATGTAATATAATATTTTTTAAACTTTAAAGAACTTTAATTAAAGAGCTGCGCGCTATCGTAGTACTACGTGCTCTATATCTTAGTTTTTTTAAAATAAATATCTTCCCAATTTATAATTAAAAGAGTTTAGGGCAGTGGTATAATACTTTCTAGTGCATTTTAGTTTTTAAATGATATATCTAACGCTAAAAGTTTCCTTTTTCTTAATAAATATCATTCTCTTATTTATATATATCATTAGTTGTTTCCGACTTTATTATTATATTATATTTTTTAAACCTAAATAACTAATCTTTTTTATTAATTTTTTTAATAAATACTTCTTTCAAGTTTATTCTTAGCTTATAATGTTGCTGATAAAATAGGTAGAATTTTCATAAAATTTTTAAAGCTATTATCATCTCTTCAAATAGTGAAAAATGAGTTCATAAAAGAATTTTATATTGATGAGTATGAATAAATAATTAGTCTTAACTGGGCTCATAATGAAAGTATTATCTTCATAAGAAGTGTAAAAATTTCTTTAAAAATTATAGCATCTGACCTGATGATTCTCTTAACGAGATTCAATTTGATATGTTTTTAAATTTATATAGGTAATTAAAAATCCTTATACTGTTAATAAGCAAAATAAAAACTACAACTCTTTTATATGTAAATTAGAATTTTCCTATCTCCTAAAATTTTTCTATAGCTAAGGAAGATAAGGTATCTTCTAGATTTTACTTAAAGATCTTGGTTCTAACCAAATCTCTCTAAGGTTAGAGGTGTAATCAGTCAATTTAAAATCTAGCTGCCACTGATCTTGTTTTTTTTTTGAAAAATAAACTTTTGAAACAGCTAATTATTTGATTAGTTGTAAGATTTAAATTTCATAGTAATTACTAGAACTGATTTTCTCATCTATCTCAAATTTTAGCATCTTAAAATTATTTTATCAGTTCTATCTTTCTGAAAAGGAAATTTATAATAAAAACTTTATTTAAAATGTCTCTTTATTCAGGAATATAAAATAAGATTCTTCAAACAGAGTTACAGATGATTTACTAACATTAAAGGATTTTATGAGTATTAATAAACTAATTAAATGTCGGTACTTTTGTTCTTAGAAATGAGTTAAAAAGATAAAGCTCGAAAGAAAGTATATACTTTACTTTGATTAGAATCTGATATATTTAAATAAGCTATCGCTAAAGTTCTCTTAAGTATTTGTTTAATTGAAAAAATCCTTTCTATTATTATTTTATTTTTGTGCTTGATAAAAAATTCTTTTGTGAATTCATGCTGCAACTATCTTTATATGGTTAATCATTAATCATTAATCATTAATCATTAAAATAACTGTTAGCCTTCCGGCTTAATTGAAGTTTTAAATGTATAAAATCTCCATTCCTGCATGTTCGTTCCTTGCATTGCTCTTTTTCCTTGACTTCTCTCTTTTGAATAATCTGAGTTGAAAATTATTTTCCAGATTTTCCCATTTCCCGATGGGAAGAATTTAATCGCTCGCTACTTCAGTTGCTATTAGTTAACATTTCTCCAGATAGTCATTCTTATTTTTTTCTATCGGGGATATTTCCGCCATAAATGTCAAGTGCTGCTGCAAATGAAGCATCTTTTTCTTGCTCTAGGAAATGTCTTTTCTTGTTTCTCTATTTCCATTGGAGTTCTTTAAGAAGGCTTCTACAGGTTTTCTTCTATTAATTTGAGTCTTGAATCTAATTTTACTCAGTTTTTCTCGTCTTGCTCTTGCATTATTCAAATATCATTCTCTAAATTTTCAATTTTCTCATAAACTCCGACTTTAATTTTTCGGTCTACCAAATAGACTTCATTATTATCTTCATGATTTATCAAATCCTGACATAATACAAACATCTCTTCCTTCTGGGAGTTTAATTCCTCTTCGAGCTTTTATGTTTCTAATAAATTGATGAATCAGCTATTTCATCTACCAAGAGTCCATTTGTTCTATTTCAGTATTTTCTATTCAAAGGTAATAGGATCTACATTGAATTATCGTACTTTACCTTCTTCGTTTATTTTTTATTTTTTCGTTATTATTTTTATCGATTCAGTTGAATAGTCTCTTTTTTCAGTTTTCAATGGAGGTGAGAGCTGTGTTAACTTTTCTGTTCTGAATTTTTATCTCAGTTCTCACTTTTCCTTTGATGGAAGAGATTCGCTTTATTTTAATTTGTAGGAGTTAGTATTTTTTATAAGTTCTTCTAATATATTAGATAGTTCTAGTTATTTTTATTAAGAAGAGCTTTAAGTTGAAGAAGATGAAGTGAGAATATGTGCTTCTAGTTTTCTCTCCTGTTCTGAGGAGGTGATATAAAAACCCTTCTTGAAACCAGCCATTTTATATTATGATTTGATATGGCATTATCTAAATTTGTTTAATATTGAAGTGCTCATAATAAAAACCTTAAACTTAAATTTATCCTTATAAATATGTTATAAGCTATAAAATTATATCAATATAAGCTAAGGAATTTAATAAAGGCCACTTTAATTAGTTATATAATGTAGCTCTTTTAAAAATTAGTTACTTAGATGCTTATTTCATTTTATTAAAAGAACAAATCTATCATTAGCTAAGCAATTTTACAAAGCTCCATCTTATAGAGTTTGATTTGAACCTTTTAATATCCGAAAAATATTTTTGTAGTTTAGAAGCTGAAAGATAAATATAAGCATTTTAAAATAGGATATAAAATTAAATATTTTGAGAGTAAATATATTAACTTAATGTATTTAGTAATAAACCTTAAGTTAAATATCAATAGAGATAAAAAGTTTAAACACACTATAACTTAATGTAATTATTAACTTTTAGAATAAAATGGATATTTGTAATATTTTTAGCTTGTGATGTATTTTTAAGAAAGATAGATAGAATAATTAAGAAAGAGATAGGTGCGAAGAGATCCTAGCATATTGAAGTATAAAAATTTGAATTTATTTTTATTTTTTATTAAAAAAGTGCTTCTTTTTAAAATAAAAGGAAATGAAAGAGACTTTTAAAGAGATATTTGATATAAAAGTACTTTTTTTAAGGAATTTGATAAATAAAAATTAATTATAATCTACATTATATAAATCTAACACTCTTTAAAACTAACATTCCTAAATAAAAATGCCTTCAAAGTAACTTTTACTTTTTTGGGTATATAAAAATTTTGTAGATAGTAATAAAATAATTTACTTTTTGTAATTAAAAGTGTAAGATAAGCAAATGTATAAATACATTTTATACCGAATGTAGAATTTACCCACTTAGATTTTAATAATTAATATCTCTTATTTTTTAATTTTATTCTCATTAGATTAAAATTAATTTTAGTGAATAAACTTAATGTATATCAAACTAATTAAATAAAGATACTCAGATTAAAACTTTTTATACTTATTAAGCTTGAAAACTCTACTTATTTTATCTAACCAATCTTAAGTATTTTTGGTTGAAGTACGCTTTGAAAATTTTTTTTGAAGAATAGGAAATGATAAAATGATAAAATTTCTTATTTAAGCATACCGATTTCTTATTTTAGTTTTTAGAATATATTTTAAAATTAGCTTTGATATAAATAAAATAAATTGGATTTTTACCTACATTTTAGATGCTTATAAATAAAACAAATGAACAAAGATATAACTAAAATTTAAGAAAAGAGGTAAATAAAAATGAGTATATATATTTATAAATAATAGTGAGCATGTATTTAATATACTAATAATTAAATAACCAAAATACATTTATTTTGTTTATTATTTCATAGCATAATTACCTAAAATCCTAGTGCTGCATGTATATTAAAATAGCTTAGGAAATCAACTAAATTTAAAATTTAAAAAGTTTAACTTAGCTTTAGTTTAATGTCATTACTTTATGAAATCATAATTAGTGTAATTTAAATATCTAAGTAGACCTTAAGTTTGGCTCTCCTCTTTATTCTAGGTTCTGGAATTAGAAATTATTAAATTATTAAAACTCGGGAAATCAAGAACAAATTCTTAAGGAAGATTAAACATCACCTTTTAGTTCTTTCATCATCAAATATTCACAGAATTTTCACTAACTGTCTAATATTGTAATCAGTAAATTTAATATATATAATATAATCTTAAAATAAAGGGAAATAATCTTGTATAATAGCTAGATTTTAGAGGAATTTTTAATGTATGACTATTATAATAATGCGTAAAATTTTAACTAATTTATTTAATTTAAATGAAGTTGCTTTTAAATATCAGTAAATTATTATAATTTCTTTACTTAATAATTAAGAGATTAAGTAGAGATATATAAGTTCACATACAAAATTGTATTAAATAATCTTAAAAGTGTATAAAATTAAATTAAAGCCAAGATATCTGATATCATACTACTGGTTTCTATTGCTTTGATATTTTTAATTTATTAATTGTTTAAATTTTTATATAAAACAAATTTTAGAAAAATTTTAAACAAAAAGTTTTAGGTTGAAAAATAATTTTGCACTAAGTTCATTTGCTTATCTCATGTTCTATACAGTTAAAATTCCAAATTATACTTATAATGTTAACAAAAAGAGCCAGGATAATAATTCCTCTTTATATTTTTTGGAAAATGTTTTATGATGATACTTTTTTAACTTTAACCTAACATTTTCGCTTGGATTTGGTTTATTTTCGATAAAGTAGTTGATGATAGAAGAAATGTTTTATTTATATTTTCTTCTATATTCTGTTTCTGGTTAACATTTAATTAATGGTAAAAAAGTGTCAAGGTCTTCAAGCTTCTCTGCCTTTCTTTGAGCGAAATCAGCTTCTAAAAGTGTACTATTAGTTTCACTTTCTAAGTTAAAGTTTCTTACAATTTTAAAAGTCTATATTTTTTATATTTTCCTTAGTCTGCTTTCTCCTTCTTTCCCTTTTTTAGTTAAAAAGAAAGGAGAAATAGCTATTTTCTTCTCTTATTTCTTTAAATTATAGATGAGATTCTTTTTAGTGGATTCACGAAGCGCCTTTTTTAAATCTTTTATACTGATACTTTTACAATCATCAAAAATTCTAATTTTATAAGGAGTATCTTCATATAAAATCTACTTGTAATGCTTTTGGTAAATTTAAGCATCATATGTTGCTAAACTGATATTCTTCTATATTAATCGTTCGACCTTCAAAGCTTTCGTCTTACACATTTTATAGTGACAAATTATAAGAATAAATATGGTAAATGATTTATAATATATCTCGGTATGTTGAGCTTTTAGATTTTAATTAAATACAACTATTATAAAATAATAACTGAGATACATTTAATTCTTGCTGTATTAAACCCTTTGCTCTTTTCTTCTTCTCTCTATTCTTTTCTAACTATAATTTAAATTTATTGGCTATTATTTATAGACCAGTTAAAGCCAGATAAATGCTAAATATTTTCGAGATTCTGAGATAAGTTTAATTGTAGCAATGATATCTAATCTATTTTGATATATTTCTATTTTTAATTTTAATAATAATATGCTTTTATTCCTTTTAATAAGTTTATTTAGCATCATTTTAGCTTATTTATAGCTGTATTTAACTTTAAAACAATTATGTTTTATTGATAAATTAATATAAATTATAGAGGTTTTTAATATCAAATACATACACATTTATTATATATATTTTAAAATTTTACAAACATTATATAGAATTCCCCTATTTTAAAGGCCTTTTTAGTATCTAAAATTTTTTGGTTTCTGAGTTTACTTGAAAATTGCTTATTAAAAGATGATTTAATTAATTTATAATATTAACTTACTAAGTTTATTCTTTAATTTAATTTTAAAATTTATTATATATATTTCATATCTGATTGATAGTCATAAAGTGAAATCAAAGTATCTATGATATTTATTTAGAAATATTTGTTTATTGTAAGTTTATAAATAGAATATAATCTACTATATTTTAATAATTACCCAAATATCGTCAATAGGAATGTTTTTTTATAAGATTAGATTGCTTCTATTCTAGTTTTCTTGTTATATAAGATATAATATTGGCTGATTAAGGGAGAGATGAATTTCATTCATTTTATTATAAAGTTAAAGTTAAAAGTTAAAAAGCTTTGTTAAAGCCTTAGTAGTCAGCCATCTGACCTATTCTATCAGCTTGTCTCCATTAGTTTGTCTTGAATTTCTACTAGGCTTAGTTAGGCGGTGTAGCACTTCATTAGCGCACCATCCTTTAATATTCTGAATAGTTTTCATCTTGCATGTAGTCCTAATTATTTCTCCAAGGATTAAGATTTGAATTAAAGAATTTTTTTCTATAGATTTTTCCGCTTTATGTTGGATATATCCTAAATAGTTTTCTAAAAATATCTTATTTATTCTTTCTTTAAATTTCGCTTAGTTAGTAGCAGTATTTTCATTGGTGTTATTTATTGCACACGTAGCATTTTATTCTTCTTTTAAACTATTATTCCTGTAACACTTATTTAATTTAAATTTACTAATTATTTTAAATAAACGTTTACTGTTTATTTTAATTTGAGGCTTCATTTTCTATTTCCATAGGATCTGATTAATTCTGTTAAATCGAAAATGGCGTTACCTGAATTTATTATTAAATTTAAAGAATTCTTTGTACCAGTTTGTTTTCTATTTCTTATGATTATTAATATTGTTTCTCAAGTAAAGAAGTTATTAGTTTTTCTAATTTTTCTACTTTATCAGTGAGGTATCTATTTTTAAACATAAACTCTTTTAATGATTTAGATAATATTTCTATTTGAGTTTGCGTCGGAAGTTTTTTAATTCTGGATTTCCAAGTGGTTAATGTTCGTCATATCATCCATATTTCTCACTTTTACTCATTGTAATTATTTAGTTTTTTTATTTTTTAGAGAATTTTCCTGTTTAAATGTTTTGTTCAAAGTTCTGTTATTTCTTAGAAGCCATTTTATTATATCCCATTAATAAATAATTCCTTATATATATAATATTATTCTTTTGGTTATAATTTTTATCCTAACTTTACAGGAATCTTATCAGACGCCTTCTTTATACTTAAAACTTAAATCATTAAATCATTAAAATAAATGTTCGCATTCCGATTTAATTGAAGTTTTAAATTCTTAAAACTTAAAAAAAATCAAAAGCTAAGAATTAGCCATAAGATTATAGATAGAGAATTTATGGAAATAATTCAAATATAACTAATAGAAAACATCAATTTTAAGAATTACTATAAAGATCAAATTAATTTACTCTTAAATCTTGCCTCCAAGTATCCATTACTTCTTTAAAATGTTAATCATAAGAGTATTGTAAAGAAAATACGAAAAATGAAATAAGATGATTTAGTATTAAATAAGTTATTTATAGCACAGTCATATTTTAGTTAATTTACTAACGACTCTATTAAAATAGTTTCATATAAACTTGCTTCTTATTACATTTAGCGGGTAAAAATATCTTAAATCTAAATAATTTTATTTCTAATTACTTTTGATCTAATATACCAAATTTATATTTTCTACCTAATTAACCTCTTAAAAAAGCACCAGCACTCTATTTAAAATAAATAGCCATGATATTTAATTTCCTAAAGCAAAGATAAATAAATAAAAAATAGCTTTTTTGTTATTTTTATAGCTTAATCTTAATGATTTAGATTTATATTTTAAATTAGCAAATTAATAGCAGGCTTATCATATCAAAATTTAAAGCTTTAATGTATATTTAAATTTCTGAAATTAACTTTATCTTGGAAATGGCAAATTAAGATAACTTCTTTATGTTTATATTATCTTTAATTATGATTATTATTAACTCTTTGCTTGAAGTATTAGAAGCATATTAATTTCTTCACTAAATTAATTAAATCTTTGATCATCTATTTATAGAGAATGATAAAAGGATATTATGTTTATAGCTTTTATAATAAAAAATTAAATTTATTATTAAGATTTCATTTAAAGTAAATAGTAAGCAAATTAGACTAAGAGACTATTGTAATTTTAGCTATAAATTATTTGGAAATTATTAAGAAGCTTTATCAAATAAATCTACAAATGCCTATCAATAATTTATTCAAAGCATTAAAACTTAAAATACTTAGCAATATCAATATATCTTTTAGCTAGGAAGTTTGATAGAAATAATAATAAAGTTTAAAATACAAGGATAGAAATAAAAATAGCAGCTTTTTTAATTTAGTCACTTTTCTTTATTAAAGGAAATTGAATTTATTTCATATATCTCTAACTAATGAGTCTGGTTAAGTATAATTATTTTTACTTATTCATAGATTTTAAAATTTAGTGAATAGATGATTTGCAGTTAAGAAGATTTAAGTTAAAATAAAAGGAAACAAATTTCCTAAATATAGTTGATGCGATGGCTTTTCTTAAACTTATTCAAATAGTTTATAATAAGTTTATTTACTAACATGATTTATGATATTACTAGCTTAGAAGCATTAAACACTTATTATCAAATTTAAATATTTTAGTAGCAAGAAACCAATTATTATAATTACAATTAATTAAAGTGATATCACCTTTCATTATGTTCATCACTGTTATATTGCTTATAAATGCTTAAAAATTAACTCTGGATTTATTCTCAATAGTTATCTTCTGTCTTATGATGCATTATTACATATAGTCTATTACTTTTTTCTCCAGGTTTTCTTATAAGAATTTGGTTTAAATTTAGTTATGTTTCAAACATTTATTAGCGTCTGAATTATTTATTTTCTTCACAATCTGCTTGCTAATTTTTTCGTTTATTATATATATATTCTTAAAACCGCCATAGTTGTTCGAAGGTGAACAACAAGGTCGTCTTCATCAGAGGTTGGGGAAGTTAAGTACCCATAATCGACTTTATGTCTTCCTCTGCTTTGGTTTGACCTCGAGACATAAGATTCTTAGACCTTCGACACTGGCTTGGCTTGACTTCGTTTATTTTTAATACTGGAACGAAAAAGAAATAATATTGCGAGCTTCATCAGAGGTGGGGAATTTAAGTACCCAATGAAACACAATCCTGCCATGTCCTTGGACCTCCAGCAAGTATTAAAGATTACGAGTATTCTAAAATTATATCAGTATTGAACATTTTTATCAGTACTGAATAATTATACCAGTATTGAACAAGGTTTATCAGTATCTGATAATTTTATCAGTAAGAAACATTCTTGTCAGTATGAAACATTTTTTTAAAGAGCTGCGCACCAACGAGAGTGCTACGCGTTCTATAATCAAATTTATTTATCTTAAATATATAAATTTTAACCTTTTGGGTAACATACAATCTGCTTAGTTTATTCCTTATTTTTTGAAGTTTCTTATTCTCTGCATTTTATTTATTTTAAAATTTCCAGCATTGCCTTACAAAATGACCAGGTTTTTTGCAAAAAAAGCATTTAGATTTTTCTTTTAGATTTCCTTTTGCTGGTTGCATTGCTGGCTCTATTTCCTTAGGATCATTGCTAGAAATTTTTTTAGAAACAGACTCTCAGTAATATCAGCAAATTAGTTTAGTTTCATTTCCCTCTGCACAATTCTCTAGTTAAATTCTAATAACTGAGGATGATTGTTAATTTCGATCTTAAAGTAAAACAAAGGATGCTTAAAGAGATTATACTTTCATTTAATTGAAATAAATTATCTTACAATATTCTTCACTCTTTCCTGAATATCACTCTGAGATTCGGAAGAACATCATAGAAATTAAATACTTCAATCATTATTCCTATTTTCAAAAAAGGAAACAAAGATGAATGAAAAAATTGGTGACTTATTTCTCTAATAAGTACGGTTTAAAATTATATTATAAAGTCCTTACAAAGAGAATTATACGAAAGAAATTTAGTACATTAAATTTAAATGGAATTTTAGAAAAAAGCAATAAAAATATAAATTTTAGTTATTTAGTAAATAATAGACATATTTCATAAATAAGAAAAGTCAAAAACCAAATTACTAGCAACTCTGATAGACGTAGAGAAAATGTTCGATTATAGAGGGAAAATTACACTTTGTTGTTGTACTATGATTTTATAATTCGATACTTAGAAAACAAAGCTAATATATTTGAATTTAAATGCAATAACTTTGTTGACAGAATTGTATGCAGAGGATGGGCAGATGATTTAATCCTTCTATCTTAATTGGAAAGAAGTATGTAGAATTTAATAAACGAACCAAGTTAAGTTTTTAAATGAACATGCTTGAATATAAATATTGCCAAATGTTAATCTATATAATTTTTGAAAAAGAAAGGAAAAGAAACCAAATTAGAATTATAAATTAACAAGAAGCCAATCATTAATAAACAATAAGTCACATATTTAGGAATATTATAATAATAAGAAAGCCTCATTAATCATGTAAGGAAGTAGGATTTAAATATTTAGCTGTAGTAAAGAAAGCTGCTTATTAATTGATAAAATATAAAAACGTGACACTTTGACATTTTAAAAATCTTTGTCGACTCTTTACTTTCCCTAAAGTAGAATATGGAGAAGAATTAATACTTGAACTGTTTAAAAAGGTTAGCTTCAATATTAAATAAAATTGATTTAAGTATGAGATTTATATTAAGAAAAGGTTTCTAAATAGAATCAAGATTTCAATAAATCATCGACAATCCAAAATGTAAATGCGGAGAATATGAAAAACTTGAATATATTATGATATGCATGAATTATTAGTCCTTAAGATAATTATTTATAAAATTGAAATAATTATATTAGAAGATTGATATTTTATGATAAGATATATGTAAATTAATTCCCTAGAAAGTAATTTGAATATTTAAATCTTTAGATAAAAAATTTTCATAGAAAGTTTCTATCTTTTAAAATTTAATTCTTGTATGTACTATATGATGTCGGATGAGTAAAAGTCAAAACAAATGAACTGTAGAAGATTTTTCTAACTTGTGCTTTTTTAGACTTTAAAATATCTTTGATTGAAAGAAGCAATTCTTACAATTAAAAAAGTACAAATAATCTTAAAGTTAAAATTAATTAATTGAAATCTAATAAAAAATTGAAAGTATATCGAACTATTAAAGGAAATCTTTAAAAGGGATATTTCTGATTCTAGAGATTTTGAGTATTCTTTTGCAGTATAAAAATAATGGATTTGAAAATTCATATCTACATCTTAAACCTTTAAAATTTAAACTTTCTTTTAATAAGTTAATAAAATAAGCAATTATATTTCTTTTTAAAGCAACCTTAAAAGTAAATGTATGATACTTTTAGATGAAATTTAATTTTATACTCTCAATTATTAAAAAAATAAAAATTCATAACTAATAAAATTTGATAATTATATAAAACTCTAAACATCTTAGCATATTCGTCTTCTTCATTATTAAGTTTTATAATTACACTTAATTCAACCAAATTTAAATTAGAATTTAAGTTTTATTCATTCTTATAGAAAATTATTTCAGCTCTATCCATATGAATCATTCAATGTAAGAAATTTTGGAATAAAGAATAAGAAATTTCTTGACTAATAGACGGATAATTTTTATTGTTCTTTGATTTTAAATTATTATTTTACGTAATTTACTCTGATTTTTAGATTGAGAGCAAGATTGTCGAAGAATTACCTCTAGATAGATATAGTCACAATAAAATTATTTTTATTTGGTGTTATTTTTAATCCTATATTTAGTTTCTTTGCTTTAATCTAAATAAACTATCTAAACATTTTATACTTTTAGTCCAGATATTAGGACCTCTAGTAAAACAGGAAGGTTTTAGTACACAATTTACTTAATTTAATTTTAAGCTTTATTTTTTTCTCTTTACATAAGTGAAAGTTAGTGACATTCCTCTTTTTTCAACTTCTTAACTCAAGCAAATTAATTTTTCATGAAAAGATAAAAATTGGGTTTTTATTTGAAAAATTAAAAAATTTAGTAAAAGAAAAAAGGAAAAATACAATTAAAGGCTATATAGTTTTTTTAATTAGATATGGATAGAATTTACCATACATAAAAGTGTAGAATTATAAAAAGCTGCGAAACAAGTTAGTGTTGGAAAATTAGCACTACTGTATATGAAATTTAAAATATAACTAAAACTAGAAGAGATTTTAACATCAAAGAAAGATCGATGAGCTAAGAAAGAGACTTTGAAATGGATGAAATAAAAAAAAGCAACTAATTTAATTATTAAAAGTATATTGAAATAATTGCGATTTAGCCAATCATTAATCTATGAAAAATACGATGTTCTGGAATGAAAGGATTAATTAAAATCAAGAGATATGAAATATGATATCAAGATTATATTGGAATATTTGACACTGATATAGAAGATATTTGAATTTAACCATAAATCTTACTGATTGCTGGATGAAAAAACAGTTAAAACTTTTCTAAAGTAGGACAGCTTAAAAATGTGAGAATCAGAGTATTTTCGAACATTTATTAACTTTAATAAATTTTTAATTTTGTTAATTATATGATTCTCCTTTTTGCTTTATTAATTTTATTTAATTTTCTAGTTAGGAAATTTTCTAGTTAGGAAATTTTCTTTTATCATTTAAAATTAAATAAATTAAAGTTGAAGTTTAGATAAAGGCGTTCTTTACATCTGATTCACTTAATTGACGGATTCATTAGCTTAGTTTCCTTCAATAGCACATTCTGAAATGTATGTATGATATAAATGTTCAGCCTTAAATCATCTTCTAGGAAATCCAGCTTCTTTAGTTGGTCAGCTTTAATATAATTTAGAGTTATTATACTCTTACTCCCGGATGCAGCAAAATATTTTTTTAATTTACTTTGTCTGCATTTCTATGACCCGCTTTTCTTCCTTATTTAATAAGTACTCTTAATAGTATAATTGATCTAATTATAACCCTATATATTTCCTATTCTTTAAAAACATAATTAAAGGTTTTATATATCTGATCTCATGATTTGAAGCTTTTTTTAATTATATTTAAACTTTAAGTTTTAGAATAAATCATAAATAAAGATGAAATATTCACTAATTTTTTTGCTAGTCATTATAATAGCCGTAATAGCAGGAATCATTTCTCTAGTTTATAGTTAAAACTCATCTGATCAAAAATTTTATCTTCATCAAAATAACTAGTACATATATGATCCTAGTAGCTCAAACGAAAATTATGATCAAGATTCTTAGGAGTAAATGGAAAAAAGATAAAAAATCCTATAAAAAAATTTCTTGACTAAACTAGAAGATTATGATTACCCTCCTGATTAAAGCAGAATATATAACTTAGCTTTATAAATCAATGAAATGACTAAAAATAACTCTATTGATTTTAAAAAACTAAGAATGAAATATTTTAGTTTTAACTTTAGAGGTTCTTAAGTATTTCTAGTATATTCTAAATATGAGAAAGGAGCTGTTTCAGCTACTAAAATATACGAGGCATGTTTATATGAACCTGGTACTACTGCAGCCATTGTCACTTTAATCTAACCTAATTCTAAGATTATAGAATGTGGAAATTATCAAGGCTTTCATACTATTAAAATGGCCTCTTTAATTGATGAAACAAAAGGAGGGAAAATTTTCTCTTTCGATGGAAATGGATTAAACTCATAATTTATAAATGCCTCACTTATAATTAACAAATTTGAGAAAAGAGTAGAACTATATAACTATGCTATTTACAATGAAACTTAAGAAATGACTTTTAATATCTATGCAAAAGGATACTGAAATTAAATAGAATTAATATATTAAAAGACTGTTTAAAAAGGAGTTTTCAATAAAAAAAAGGCTAGTTAAGAAAAAAGATAAAGCATCAAAAAGTTAAAAGTTCAAGCCATTAAATTAGACGACTTTTTTCCTCCTGAAGTTCTTCCAGAAGTGCATCTAATTAAAATAGATATTGAAAGTGCAGATTTAATGGGTATTTAAGGAGCTAAAAACTTGATTCTAAGATCTAAAAATGTAACTATCATTGCTGAGATGTTTATAGAAATGTTCTAAGTACTTGGAGAAAAGTATATTTAAGATTAGATTTAATGATTATCGAATGATGGATTTCATCTATGATACATAAATACTACAGAGGTTTTACAGCAATACTCATGTGAGTAACTGAAGAAAGAATGAGGATATTAGAACTTTAAAAATATTAAATTACAAAAGATTGATGTTGATTGGATTAAGAAATCAAATAAAGAAAAAACAGGATATGTTTATGATATATTAATAACAAGGCTAGAAACGTATAAACAATATTTTAAACTATGATTAAATTTATTGGCTGCTAGTTTAAATTTTCTACTTGTAATCAATTTTTATTTTCTTCACTTAAATTGAATGATCTTTTGTTTAAAACTATTAAATAACTATATTGAGCAAACTTTAGTTTTATCAATTTATTTATTTCTAATATATTTGAGATATAAACTCTTCAAATTTAATTTTTAAGAATTTAAATAAAGTTAATGAGTCTATAAAAAGATAAAGTATTTATCCTTAATCAAATTATAAAAAATTTAAAGAGTCATAGAAAAAATTAAAATGATAAAAAATGATTTATTTTAACTGAAGCAATTTAGTATTTTATTTCTCTTTATCATTAAAAAAAGAGCCTCTTAATTAAGGAATAAATAAACTCTTAGAAAAAAGATTTCCTTTACAAAACTTTTATAATATTTTATATATTTTTTAGGAATTTTATTTCTCAAAATATGCTTTTTAGATTTAGATTTTAACAAAATAATTTATAAAGTCAATGCAACTGGAGAATCTAAATCATGCTTATAAAATAATTTTAAACTTTATGATTCTTTTAAACTTAATTATTAAAGTCATATTTTAAAATATGAAAAACATAATATTTTTAATAATAAATTTATGATAAAATTATCTTATTTTGAATAAAAGAACTTTATTTAGATAAAGGATAAATAAAAAGTATTATATTTAGTTTTTTTTCTTTTATTCTTTCACTTATTTAATAAAACCTTTTATTTGAAGAGCTTTATTGATAAATTATTTCTTATTTTTTAATTTTTAATGTAATAATATAGTAGATTAAATAATAAATATACACAAATAAAAATAAGAAAAAAGTGATAAAAGATAGTAGAACAACTTGAATTAAATCAGGGGGAAATAAGAAATTGAGTGAAATAAAAGACTCTGTTTAAGTTTTTTAGCAAATTTGTCTAATCTTATCTTATGTAATTAAAAAATTGTATGAATATTAGATAATATTCAATTATTTATTTATCTTTCTTTATTTAAAATTATAATAATTCTATAGTCAGTTCATTCAAAAGCTAAATTATTAAGTGCTATCTTCATTCAGTCTACTAAATATATTATCAATCCTATTATTTTATAACCTAAATGAATAAATAATTAGCTCTTCTCTTACTTTTCCTCGCTCTCTCCACCGTTCATTTAAAATCTTACAAAAATTTAATCTAAGACTCTGATGATTCCCATGCTAAGGTAAATGAACTTGAATTCAAGAAGATAGAGATAGTACTGAAGATTGTAGGATGAACTGAAAGATTTATAAGTCGATACATTAGATAAGTAAGAATCAGATTATTTAGAAGAAGAATTTGTAGATTTATCAGATTATGTTGAAGATGAAAATTAAGAAGATAAAGATTATGCAAAAGATTTATTATAAAATAAGCACACGGATGCAGATGAAATTAGCACTTCATTCAAATAAAAAACATTGCTTAAGAGAGAAATGAGTCAGTGTTGTAATGAAACAGAAACAAAAAGTACAGGCGAAATGGGTTTTGATAATATGTTTGATACAAGTAGTAAAGAGATGCATTCGAATATAAAAAAGTTTGGAAACAGAAGTATGCTAATATTGAGTGAATTAGAACGCAACTCAAGATAGGTGAGAATGAGACATAACATATTGAGAAACATGAGATATCATAACATCTTTTGAGAAAGAGTTCAAGAACAAGAAAAGGAAGAGTATTTAGATACAGGATGTTGAATTTCACTAGAGAATTTTTAATTATTTTTTAATTTTTAAGTTTCGCTTTTATAAATTTTAAATTAGGTAATTTTTATTTTTTAATTTTTATTTATTTAGAAAAATACATAAGATTATTTAAAAAGATTTTATTTAAATAAATTTTTATTTCTTTTTGTAACTATTAAATTATTTTCTTATGAAGGTTATCAATAGCTTTTATTTTTCTTTATTCTGATATGTTTTATTATATTCCATCTATTTTTTTAAACTTTCCAAGAAACCATAAAATTGATTACTTTAAATTTTTTATAGAAATTATTTAAAATTTTTATCATAGTTTTATTTAGTTTTTTCAATAACTATTAATCATGAATTTCTATAATTTTTTAAGATATAATTTTTCTTTCTTTTTGCATTTATAACTTTATATTATTTAAAGGATGCTTATTACAATTATAAGTAAAAAGATTTTAAAAACAATATAAATTCATAATTATTTTCATCTCCATTAATTTGCAATTATTTTTCTCTTATAATTTTTAAAGTTTAATAAATCATCTTTAATTTCAGTCTAAATAAAGAAAATTTATAAATATATAAATTAAATCTTTCTTGATATTTTTTTCTTCAATTTTTTAAAACTATTTTAGTTTAAATTAAAAAAAATGAAAAATTGATTTCTTTTAAAGCAACAGATAATGTAAAATAGGATAAAAAGATTCTTTTATGAAAATAAGCATATATAATATTTAAAATAATCTATGAATTATTATAATTTTTATTATTTAAGTTAATAATATAGTTAGATATGTTGTTGAAATTTTGTAAAAAATAGATATAATTTTTTTGCATAAATTAAATTTAGAAATAAATAATAAAAATTAAAATAACAAAGAATTTCATAAACCTAGAAATTAAACGAAAAATTTAAAATTAATTTAATTTAATTATAGTTAAAAGAAAGATGCTTTAAAATTAAATTTTGAATTTATTTAAATTAAAAACAAAAATAAATGGAATACAAAAATTTAAAATATCCAATATTTAAGAAATAAAGTGATTCAATCATCTGAAATTATTAAATAGGATTAAAATAATTTTTAAATCAATAGTTTAGAAAGTTAAGATATAATTTCTAAATTATCTCGTCCTTTTACTAAAAAGAGTTTTAAATTAGCACAAAAAACTTGGAAAAATAGACTAAAGAGTGTAGACGAGAATAAAAAATATTAAGTAAAAGGATTAGAAATAACGAGATTGCTTTTAATTAAAAATTTATCGTGAATATTATTTTTCTTCACAATATTCTTTCTTCATTAAGATTTTTTCCATAAAAATATAAACTTTTTTTCTTTCATTTCTATTTGATTTATTTGTAAATAATTTTTTTTAATAGTCTGCAATAACTATCTTATAAAAATAAACTTTTTACTAATAATGGTTTCTTAATGAGCAAATATATATTACAGAACAAGAGATATTTAATCTTGTCATCAATGAAAGTGATTTTATTTTGCAATATCCTAACGACAAGCTATTTTTTAATAGATTTTAAAGATTAAAAAAATGGATATGCTTTATATTGATAATATATATAATTAAATGATGAGATTCTTTACATTTGTTGTATTTTATATTTTTATTAATTTTGTTGTTATTTACTAATAAATAAAAAAGGTAAATCATACTCTAAATTAAAATAAATTTTTATTAAGGTGCTTTACTTTTAAAAATTAATTAATTTTAAACTTAAAGAGTTTTGGACTGCAACTTCTTGCAGTTTAACGACCCCAACACTCCCTTCATGGGATAACGGGGATATCCTGTTGCTTTCGAAAAGCAGCTGCCAGGGAGCTCCATCGCTATGGGCAGCCGGGTTTCAAGCCCCTACCAGGAGTGGATAATCAAAAGGAAGGCATTCCCTTGCAAAGGTTGACTTTGACTAGGGACTTTCTCAGCGACAGGAAAGGAAATTGTTCCTAGCCATAAAACCAGAAAGTATGATTCAGAAGGTCAATCTCAGCTCCCACCATCTTTTTAATTTACTTTTAAAAATATATCTAATAATAATTCAAGTTAATATTTTTGAGTATAATTTATAAAAAAGATAAATCTCTTGATTTTTTTGCATTCTTTCCAGTTGATAGGTATTTTTCACTTACTTTTTCATATCATATCGCATAACTAGCTTTCTTCTTTTTTAGTAGTAATTTATTTAACAATATTGTACTAGATCTAAAAGTATTTTTATGTGATTTTATTTTTGTAAAATTTGGTTTGAATTCTTAATCTTAGATTCTCTAATTAATTTCTAACTTATTTTTCGGGCTTTTAGAATCTCTTCTCATTCCATAAGTTTTAAGAAACAAAATTGAGGTTTAATTTATTTAATTTACATTAGATATTCTAAGTAATTTACATTTAAGATTGATAAAAGATTTTACAACACATTACAATCAAATTTTAAGTAATAGCTAAATTTCTCAATTTTTTAATAGTAAATCTCCTTTAAATTTTTATATTATTTTCTCATAATTATTTTTCCATAGAAATACACCTTCTTAAATAACAATGATACACTAAATACAAATAATTTTCTTTAGGTTTTTAAAGTTAAAATCTAATTGTGTGAAGAAATTCGAGGGAAGATTTATTTGATTATTTATCATATTCAGATAAAATTAAGAAAGAAAAAGCAAAGCAGGCAAAAATTTAATAAGTTTTAGTTAAATAAACAAAATTTTCTTTTTTTGTAGAAGCATTTTTTAATATAATCCTTTTAGACCAAAAAAACCAATAAAGCTTAAAAGATTTAATCCAGTTTTTACTAGCTTTAAAAACCAAAAGGGTATAAAGTGAGAAAAATAATTTTTCTTATACTTTTTAATAAAATAGAATAAATAAAATATTATTAGTTAGTAATTTTTAATTTATCTTATTTATACACTTAAGAAAATTGGATGAAAGTGAATAAGTATATCAAGATATTAATGGGTATTTCTTTTATATATAATTCAGTTGTTTCATAAGAAAAATAAAGTTTAAATAGGATGAAGGGGGATTGTTTATCTCTAAAATGAGTAATATAATATAAGTTTATCTATCTTTTAGAAAGAATATAGAACCTTTAATATTTTGGATTTTAAGGTCTAATTTTAATTTAGATCATACTTATTTTGAAACTAATAAAGGAAATATGGAGAAGTTTTACTTATATAAAGTTCATAGGTTAATATATTTGAAAGCTAATTCTATTTCAATGAAACATCAAGTACTGGAGGAACAATTTATTAAATGAGATTAAATTTGTAGTTTTGGAATTGCTAACTTTACAATAATTAAGCATAAAATGCAGGCGCTTTAAATTTAATAAACTTGACTGTTTATTAGATTAATAATTGTAATTCAATTAACAATGGCATCTTATGATTCTCATGTATCAAGCATTTTATTAGATGAATCATTAATAAATTATATATTAAGAGAGCAATTTTATAGTAATACTGGTAATTCAGATATCTATTTATATAACTCTCATATTACTACAATTAAATAAGGTATAATTTCACATAATCAGGAATAAAAAGTTGGAAGTGTTTTATATTTAGTTGATTCTTATCTAAGTTATTTATCAAAAAGAATTTAAAATAGAAATTAGTATGAATTTGGAGATGTTCATCTATATTCTTCTTATATACAATTATTAGCTTCAGTACTTTCCAGGAAAGTTTTGAAACTATTGCTATTTTAAACTCTTAAGTTGGATAGATTCTACAGTGAGATTTATATATATTAGTATCATATGAGATTAAGAAACAGTGTTATAAATTCAAAATTCATCAGTAATCTCTATCTCTAGCATACCTTAAATAAAACAAGTAAATGAAAGTTAAAAGAAGAGGTAAATAATGGCCTCAGATATAATCTAAAAATAAGTGAATTATACAAACCTAGCAGAAGACAAATTAATTTGCGGAAATAGCAGAAATTTATTTCATAAAAACCATCTCTCAATGATCCTATAAATGTTGACCCAAAAATAGAAGAACAATAAAAATTTACCCGAAAAGTATATGAAATTGCTGATTTTGTTATATTTTGGGTATTTTGTGAGAAAATACTGAAAATTCTTTAAAAAAAAAAAGTCGAAAGCATGAAGTAATTATAAAGGTTAAGTAAATAATTCATATACCTTAAGGAAAAATATCTAAAAAAAGATATTGAACAGAATTGATGTACTGAAGATTTTTTACGTGGGAAGATAAAGAAGATTTAAGTAAATATTTGACATCAAACTGGATTTAAGTTTAATTTCTATTATAAGACTAGGAGAAAAGAATGATAGTCTTTATGTAATTAAGCAGCGCATAAATGAAGATCTTGAAGCCTATTTTAAAGAAAATTATTTTTGAAATTCATAAACTTTATATCAGTGATGAGTCTAATAAAGGTGAATTTATTATATCTTATTTTATTTATTTAATTAGCTTTAGCGTAAATATTAGCTAATCTTTCATTTTGGCTTCTTCGATTCCAATATTAATAAATATTCTATTATTGCTAAAGCTTTAAGAAGGTCAAATAATAATTCTCAAGATAATTAACTTGAGGCATAAGTTGTACTAGATTGATTGATATAATAATATCTATTAATATGGAAATACCTTATAAATAAATAATAACTTAAAGTATAAATAAATATAAATGTATTAGCTTTAAATGATAAATATATCTTTAACTTATTTTTATTTCTTAACAATAATTTTTAAATTAACTTCTATAACTACTTATTAATTAGTGCTTAGCTGATTTAATTAATCTTGTAATATACTGCTTAACTTGAATATATTTTGATTATTGATAATTTAATGAGATAAGATTAAAAATAGTTGACTAATTATAAAAAGTGTATTAAAATAGAGAGCATTATTATATACTTATATAGCATGCTTTATTATCTATTGCTTTATATTTATTATTTATATCTATTAAAGCTAAATATTTAAATCACTTATTTTTCTTTAGTTATATTCTCAGATAGTTTGTAAAATAATGCTATTTATAGTATAACTAGTTGCTTGATATATAGAAGCAATGTATTAATAGCTTAAATAAATAGAATTAAATAATAGAATTATTTAAATTATATTATACCTTTCTTAATTTAAATTAATGCTAGCAAATAGAAATAATATACTAAAATAATAGTTATAGAATTAGTTATTTCTATTTAGATTCTTTTTACTTATACCAATAAACTAAACTGCTAACTAATAATGAAGTATACACTTTTATATTATTTTATAAGTAATTGCTTTATTACACTTTTATTATTTAATATTATCAACTGCATTTTATTTAAGTATATTTATCCTTAGTTATTTATAAATAAATAAACTTTATTATAGAACGCGTAGTTCTTTTAATGGTGCTCAGCTCTTTAAATTAATTTTTTTTAAAGTTAATAAAATTTCTTCTTAGAAGTTTACTCCAGTGCTTCACTTCTTTGGAAATTCTATCTTCTAGTAGAGTATAGTCGGAGTGATGCCCCAAGAGACTTAATCGTCTGGTATCTTTCATCAACCATTACTCAATGCCTCCAGTTCTTTCCTACTCGACTCCTGCCAATATTCTTGCTCAGTTTGTACCTCCTGAAATATTTCCTGGTGCTTGAGTTAAGTTATTCTCAGTTGGAGGATTGTTCCTCCCTATTTAAAATATTTTGATAATAAGAATAATATGAAATGAACTAAACTTATAATGCTAAAAACTTGAAACCTAGTAAATAAAGATTTGCTAATATAATATACTTAGTAATATAATAAAAAAGGGATATTTGAAAGAGAAATATTATAATTATAAATGCTGCTAATAATGGTACTAATGAAAATAGTAAATTTAATATTAAATATAAATAATTTAAATATTATTAGTAAACTAAGCTAATTACTGTTTAACTATATTTACTCTTAAACTAAATAAATACTATTTAAACTTTTGTAAAATATAATAATAATAATAATATGAACTAAAAGTTAAGGGTTTGGAGTTCCCTAGGCTTCCAACCAGTTTTGCTCCGCCATTTTTTTATACGTGGATGTATACCACGACCTCTTTTTGTATGGTGGAGGTTACCACGGATGATTTTCTGTGTTTCTTATGTTCAATTTCTGCCTGTATATACCAGTTTTAGTTAATCATAATTTTTTAATATTTTTTCACATTCTTTTTTCTTCTGATATTTTTGAATTTTTTCCATTTTTGACATTGCCTCAAAATGTGATCATCTTAATTGCAGTATCAACATTTCTTCTTTTGATTTTACACATATATTTTTTAAAAGATTTTTTATTCAATTTTTTCAATTCTCTTTATTATACTTGTATCTAGAGTTAAATCATTTTAATTATTTTTTTCTTATTTTTAGAAAGGAGCATTTTCAATGTCCATTTTTTGAGCTTATTTAAAGTTTGATTAAGACTATTCATATAGTTACTGTTCTGTAACCAAACTGTTTTAGATTAATTGCCATCTTAATATCAGTAGTTCGTTGTTTTAGTTATCTATATTATTCATAAGTTCTCTGATTTTTTCTCCTTGATTATAAATAACTTCCTAATTTTTTGTAGTAGATCTTACAGTTGTGGGTCATTGTCAGATTTAGATTCATTCATTTCAACTGTTCCGATCATAATTTTTCCTTCAGGTGAAGAACTTGAATGCTCTTTCTTTAGTTATTTTTACAATAATTCTCTAGTGGCTTTCTTTTTAGCATTTTTAATTTGGTTTCTTGAAAATCGAATGTTTTGCTCCATTTTTTTTTCTTTAGCTATATACTTTTGTAAAATATATATCTAGTTTTAGATATTAAACACTATATAATATTTATTATGTAATACATTTTATTTTAAATAAATGATAAAGGTTATAAAGATAATAATTTAATAATATTTAATAATTGTTTTAATACTAAAAGTAAACAAATTATAATCAAATTAATGTTCTAATAATACATTTAAATAAATAAATTTAAAAGGTAAAAGTTTATAATTATTAAGAATAAGTATGTTTAGAGTAATATTAATAGATATAATTATATATTTAATAATAATAATAATAATAATATACTAAATTAAAGTGTTCGTATCTCCAGGGATTTTAAACCCCTTCAATACATACCTCCAGAGTTCGTTCCTTGAGGTTTAAAATAAAAGTTTGGGACTCCCAGTTTTTTTGGAGTTCTGGCACTCCCTTGAAAAAGCCTCCTTCTAAATATTCTTCCATCCTTGTCTACATAAATTCTTGAAAGTTCTCTCCAAATCTCTTCACTGTTTCTTCTCTGTTTATCCAAATATATCTTGCATCTCTTGTATGTGTGGAATCTTGATTTGCACAGGTAGCACAGCTTGACAATTCTTCTGGGAGGAGTTATCTCTAAGGGTTTTGTGTATTCTAGTTCCATTTTATTTTCAGCTAAGATTTAAGGTTAAATTCTTTTTTCTCCCAAAAGTTTCACTTCGATTTCCTGTTTCATTAATCTTTCTTCATTGTTTTAACTTTTCTATAGTAATTTTTAGTTTTCTTTCTTTAATATTTAAACTTCTTCTTATAGGTTACGGATAGATTTCATAAGTTATTCTATTATTAGCTATTCATCATTTTTCTATTTCTACATTATTTTTTAATTACCACTTTTCATGTAGTTGCTTGATCGTGGCTATGGGAGTAAAAAGTCTCGCTTGATTTAGTCAGCTTCTGTTGATTTAATTTCTTATTCAATTTAAGATTATTTTTCTAAATTTGGGGGTTAAAGAGCCTAAGAAAATTATTATGTTATTAAAGAAGACGTGGTAAGAGAAGAATTAGAAGTCTCTGATTTTTTTTCCTTTTTCTATGGAGCTGGAAAAAAACCCTTCTTGAGACCTTCTGCCATTTTTTATTAATTATATATTTAATGATATTTAAAAGATTTAATCTAAAAAATTAAATAAACTTATTCATATTATAAACATCTTTTTGCGTATTTAAATAAAAGTAAATTCTAATTTTCTAAAACTAAGATTTATATTAAATCAATGCATATTTATCTAAATAAAGATAGATAGTAAAATTTAATATTAATAAGATTTAAGAAATTAATTTCAAAGTGTAAAAGTAAAGTTAAATCTTATGTAAAAGAACTATCCAAAAATTAATTAAAAAAATTATTATTAATAGCTGATCGCTTTCATCATAGATATCAATTTTGAATAATATTAATTAAATAAAGAAAATTTGAAAATCTAATGAAATAATCTTAAATTTTTTATCTGATATAGCACTAAAAATTTATTTTAATGAGAAAGAAAATAGCAAAACATTTAATTTCAAATGCTCCATAAGTGAAAAATTTATCTATTAAACTTAATAATGCCAAAATATAATAAAAATATTATAAATAGATTAGAATATTTAAATTTAGTAATTTTTTAGAGTATATTGTCTTAAAAAAGAATTATAATTCTAAGAGAAATAAAGAATTTATATTTTTAGTAAAAAGTTTAACAAATTTAAATTTTTAAGATATAATATTAAAAATATTTTAAACTTATAAAGTTTTAGTTTACAATAGAAGCAAAAATAAAAGATAAAATACTTATGGACTTAATTTTAGTTTTAACTTAGAAAAAATTTATATTTGCTGATTTTGAAAACATTTTACTTTAACTAAATTTTATTTCTGAGTATCTCTTTTTATTAAATCTATTTTACATATAATTTTTAAGATTCTAGTCAACATTAATTTAGTAATAAAAGATGTGTCACTCAATTATCGCGAACCTGAAATGTTTATTTTAAATCTCAAATAGTATATTTAATTTAATCAGCATCCTTAACTAATTTAATCATAGTTGGAATGCATCCCTTATACTAACATATAGATAAAATTTCTAAATCTATAAGTATTCTGCATCACTTATCAAAAAGGATTTAATATCTTAATTTTTCAAGCATAAGCCTAGAGTTGGAATATGTTTAATATATTATAATTATTGATTATAAAGTTTCTAATGTTATGATACTTTATTAGCTTTGGAATATAAGAGATAATGAATGAAAATCTTAATGAATAACTTACTAATATATTATAAATTATTATTATTATTATTATATATAATATTTTTTTAAAACCGCCATAGTTGTTCGAAGGTGAACAACAAGGTCATCTTCATCAGAGGTTGGGGAAGTTAAGTACCCATAATCGACTTTATGTCTTCCTCTGCTTTGGTTTGACCTCGAGACATAAGATTCTTAGACCTTCGACACTGGCTTGGCTTGGCTTGGATTCGTTTATTTTTAATTCTGGAACGAAAAAGAAATAATATTGCGAGCTTCATCAGAGGTGGGGAATTTAAGTACCCATAATTGACACATGTCGTCCTCTGCTTTGGTGATGCAATGAGACACAATCCTGCCATGTCCTTGGACCTCCAGCAAGTATTAAAGATTACGAGTATTCTAAAATTATATCAGTATTGAACATTTTTATCAGTACTGAATAATTATACCAGTATTGAACAAGGTTTATCAGTATCTGATAATTTTATCAGTAACAAACATTCTTGTCAGTATGAAACATTTTTTTTTAAGAGCTGCGCACCAACGAGAGTGCTATGCGCTCTATAATCAAATTTATTTATTTATAAACTAAAAGTAATAATAAAGTTCTGCCTCCCCTGGGATCTCAACCAGGTACGTGCTGCCATTTTGGTTTCGTGGATGGATACCACCCCATTTTTTCCTTGTGGATGGTGTCCACGTTTCGTGCTCTGGTTTTGCAAAAATTCTTCTTTTAAAAACTCCTTACTAGTTTATATAAAGTCAGTTGATTTCCTTTCGTCTTTTATTTTCTTCTTTTTTTATGAGGATTTTTCATTCCCTACAATATTTTAGTAAATGCCACTTCGATTTGCAATAAAAGCAACTTTTAACTTAGTTTTACTCTTTTCTTTTTGGAAGAATTTTTTCTCTAGGACTCCAATTCGTTTTAATATTTCTTAGTTTGAAACTTCTTCATTTTTCATGCGATTTTGTTAAACTTTAGGTGATTGGTCTTCGATTATCATTCTATTTGATGTCTTAAAACTTTTTTACGATTATAAATACAATTCTTGCTCACTTACTACTTTTTTTTCTATTAGTTAATTTTTTAATATTATTATTTCGTTGTTTAATCTTCAATTTCATTCATAAAATTGTTAATTATCTCTCCTTAATTGAATATAATTTCGTCAAAGTCAGATATTCTTTAATTTAGTTCCTAATATTGTTTCATTGTTATTAATACTGTTTTAGTTTAGTTCTCTTCCTTCTCTAGAATACCCACAATGATCTTACCTTAGGAGGAAGAGCTCGATTCTTTCAATTTTTCTAATTGTCTAATAGCCTTATCTGCTTTCTTTCTAATCTTTCTGGCTTAGTTCTTAGACATTCTTATTGACTACTCCATTTTTATTTATATATTATAAATTATTAGCTTATGCAAGTTAAGTTTATTATAAAGAGGAGTAATAAAGGCTAAAGTTATAATTGAATAGTATATAATTGTAATTAGAGAGAATACATAATCTACCGCTTTTGCTAGATCTTAAAGTTCATTTAATATATACTTATTTTATTGTTTGAACATAGATTTTAAAATCTGAAGTCTTTAAGTCAATCAATCAAATAAATAATATAGCAATTCATTAGACTCTAAATAAATTATTGCTTCTAAAAATAAAGGGTAATTATCTATTTATTTTATTAAGAAAACTTTAGGCTAAATAATTTCATATTTTGAAATTAAATTAGATTTCACATTTTTTGTCTAAATTATTATCTTTTATTATTTGCTAAGTTACTTTTAATAATTTTTTTGCTTATTATTTTCTTATTTTTAATTTCAAAATCTTCATAAATCTTAAAATTTTAAGGAGAAATACTTATGCATACATTTTAAATTTTAATTCTTAAACTTACATTATTTTTAACCTTTTTATTCTCTTTATTAAGATTAATTTAAAATTATTAAATATAATCTCAGATTAAGTTATTTAAAATCTTTTTTAATTTTTTAAGTTTTTTTAGATATTTTTTTAATTATTTTTCTCTTAAATCTACTTTGAACCTTCAAGCAATTTTTATTACTTTTTATAAACTTAATATATTTATCTCCTAAATCATATTCATAAATTTTTTTAATTTATAAATTTTTTGGTAAAATTAAATTTTTTAATGGCTAAGATATTAAATATATGATATATGTCCTTTATTGGTTTATAAGAGTACATTATATAAACTATTTTCTTCTAACTAACTTCATATATCTTATAAAATGTTGTTCTTTTATTATTTTTATAAATTAAATGTTTATTTTATATCTAAAGTTAAATTATTTTAGTAGATATTAGCATTTTATTCTATAAAGCTTACTGTTTTATTTTTAGATTAAATATCTTAATTTAGCATTCCTTCTATTGTAGATGTATTTATATTTAAAATTATTAAATTAACTTTCTCATAAACTTTAATAAGAAAATTAAATATTTTAAACATCTAAAGCTTTCTAATATTCTTAAATAATGAAAAGTAAATACGATACACTTTGGGGAAAATACTAAAATACAGTTAAAATATACAAATAAATAATGTAAATAAAAGCACTTAAAGTATCTCATTCTACTATAAATTTTCTTGTATACATTTTACTTTTTTGTTCTTAAAAGTTAAACATAATAATTTACAAACATATAAATGATTATAGCTAATAATTTATTATAATATTATATTTGAATATAAAGAGAAAGCAAAGTATTTGAATCTTCATACTTATACGAATAAAAAGATACTTAAAGATATTTAATGCAAATATAAAGAAAATAAAATATAAACATTATTTGATTCATAAATAAAAAGATGACTCCATATAATAAATCAACCATTTTAGAATGTTTAAAATAAAAATTATAAAAATAATCTTTTAATAAGACAGATCTTCAAGTCAAAAAGTACTTCATTCAAATTTATTTTTACAATTAAAAAAAATCTAACTAGATAAAACTGATAAATTTAACCAACCTTTAATGAAAAAATAAAAAGATATGGTGTTTTATCTAGTATTATTTTATAAAGAAATAGATTATAAAATATAAAAATTCATATAGTACTCTAGACTTAGAATGTTTATGGAACCAATTTGCTGATAATCGAATATGCTAAATACTATAAGTTTAATGCTTCATTTAGATATTTATTCTATTATTCATAAAATCTTAAATAAACTTGTCTTTACTTTTCTTTATTTGAAGTGCTTAGATAATTATTTGTTCATTTATTTTCTCTAATTCTACAAATTTGTTAAATAAAAAATAAATCTGATTTTGTAAAAAAAGAATATTATATTAAAGGAGATAAAAGCATTACATCATTAAAAAAGGGAAAATAAAAAATTCAAATTTAGCATTTTTTAGTTCTTTGATTTTATATCTCTATAATTAATAAAAAAATAACAATTTAAGAAGAAAATATTTTAATATGGAAAAATTAAAAATCTATTTGAGAATTAATTCTCAAATTTTAGTTGAAAATTTTCGTATATAAAATGAAAAATAATTAAAAAAATAGATATTATTATTTCAAAATGAAATAATAATCTATAAAAATAAGAAAAGCATTGTCTTTTTTAGATTGAAATAGCAAAACTAGTCAAAACTTTAAAATATCTAATTTATTTATAATAAATGAAGAATAAATTAAAAAATTAAATTGTTTATTCGAGTGTAGTAATATAATTTAATTATTAATTGTTTTATAAAAAAAATTTAGAAAAATTATTTATTTTATTATATAATATAAATTATTAGTGAGGAGCAATCCTCCAACTGAAATTGATTTTAACTCTGGTAGCACTGTGGAAGACTTCAACAAGAATTTTTTTTAAGTTTATAAATCTTTATTAAAGAGCTGCGCGCTCTATAATCTCATTTGTTTATTTAATTTTTTTATTTGATTATTTATTAATTTAAATATTAGTTTTTAATTTAAATTAATAGTTTTTATAACTCTTCTGTCATAAAACTAATAAATTACTAAGTTTTATCTTAATTCAATCCGCTATATATACACTCAATCACTTCTTTTCATATAAGCTTAATAAGCAAATTTAAATCTCTTTTTTTCCTTAATCTCTACATTTTTCAATCCAGTTCTTTCAAAACTTTTGTCTAAGATTCAGAAGATTTTGATGCTGTTTCTTTTGCTGCGGCTATCTAACTAGAACTCAAAGAAGAAATCGAAGGTAATGAAAAATATTTTAAAGATGAACTGGAAAATTCATAAGATGGTACAGAAGATGAACAAGAAGAAGAAGAGATTTATGATTTAGAAGATGAAATGAAGATTCATCAAATGATATGGATGAAGGAGGTAGTGATTCATAAGAAGCCAGAGAAGATAAATGTGAAGATAAGAAGATAAAGTAGAAGATACTTCTGATGATGTTAAAGATGAAAATGAAGATGATAAAAAAAGAGGAATCTAAAAGATCAATTTTAAAAATAGATTAGCAATAATTCTCATATAGTAATAAACTATTTAAATAAAGAGCTTCTTAATAAATGCAAAAAGATTTAAGTCTCAATCATTTTATAGCTAAACAATCTAAATTTTTAAAAAAGATTGAAAGGACGTAATATCAGTTCAATATAGCTTGGAGTAAAATTTTAACTTAAAAAGAATAAAATATACTGAAAAAAATTATACTCAGTTTTTGCTAAGAACCAAGACAAAATAAAGTTTAAAATTGAAAGCTAAAGAAAAAGATATTATAAGATAATTTAAATAGAAAAGTGGGTGTAGATATGATTCTCTTTTTATTAATAGCAATAGATTGATAAATTATTAACTTTTTAAATAATAACTTTTAATCGAAGATATTTTTAAATTAAATTTAAATTTAAACTAAAAGAGTTTTTTGACGTCTTTAATTGCAAGAATTGCTTCTTTCAATTATAGACGTTAGTAAATGTTTTTAAATAGTTTTTTAATCTTGTTTACATCTCATCATTTTTCTTTAATTAGTTCTTCTTTCTATTCATCTTTAGCTTCTTCCTTTTTTGCTTTCTCCATTTCTAGAATCTCAAGTCTCCTTGTCATTAGCTTCTTATGAAATATTTTGATCTATAAGTCTAAATACTCCAATTTAGACCTTGAAAATGAGTTTAGATATTCTTGATCGTATAGTATAAGGCGCCTTAAGTCATAATTTCCGATATTTTCCGATAATCAATTCATTATATTAGAATAGTACACACATTTAAAGATATGCTCGAAAGTTTCATACTCTCCACACATACAATAGGGATTATCAATGGGGTAATGACGATCTTAAAGATCCTTACGGAAATTATAAGTTTAGGTTCTAAGTTTATATATACTGATAATTTCTCGTCTATACTATTTGTTTAATTTAGTATAAGTAATTTGTGGAAATTGTTAAAGATTACCAAATTATTCAGTATATACTCTAGCTGTTTTCATCCTCATAAATTTTTTAGTAGCTACTTTGTAGAAATATTGTTGTATTTTTTCTCTTACATGTTTAGTAAAAGTTTTAAGATTGGTATTATTCTATTAATTCTGCAGATCGATATTATAAAGGTCTTATAATTGCTACACTTAATCGTAGTATTGAAATCCTTTTTTCCATATATTAATGAAAAGAGAGCCTATTGTTGATCTTGGAAAATCAGTACTTTCTTATTTAATTTTATGGTAGAATCTGAAGAATTTTATAGCCATAATGTGCTTAAAGGGTAATCAATTCAGGTCTATATAACATGATTCATTAAATGTTGAAGATGCTACTTAAAAAGCTTTTCTTGAAATTAATCTCATGCTTGATTCTATTCTGTTCAGAACTCCAGTTACTCCTTTTTGAATACTTCATGGTACTAAGTCTCCTCCATATTCTGCTTTAGGTAATGTAAAAAGTCTACATAAAGTTTTAAAATGTCAAGGAGTTACATTCTTATATCTCATCAGTTAAAAAACAGCTTTCTTCATTGCAGCTATATACTTGAATGCAGTTTCTTTGCAATGGGGATTTAAGTTCTTCTTCTAATGTAGAATAACTCCTAAATATGTTACTTGTTCTTTTTAAGCAATTGGCTAATTTCCTAATTATAAATTTAAAATTTATTATTTCTGATTCTTCTTTAGAAATTAGATGCATTCGGATTTGGTAACATTAATCTTTAAATGTGTTCATGCAAAAACTTTATTTGCTTCATTTATTAAATTCTACATCTACTTTGCAGATTTGGAAAGAAGAATAAGATCATCTGCCCATCCTCTACAAGCGAAGCTAATACTTGAATCCTGGCATTTAAATCCCAATTAGTTACTTTTACTTTCCAGATATCTAATTACTATGTCATAATACAATAATGCTAAAACTGGTCCATGAGAACTTCCTTACATAACTCCATTGTTGAACTATAAAGTTCTGGTGCTCTTACCATCTATGATAAATGAAGAATTTAGGTTTTTATAAAACGATTCTAAAGCTATTATTATTCCAAGTGGTAGTTTAACTCTCTTAAGTTAATCAAACAAGAGTCTTCTTTCTATTGAGTCAAACATTTTTTCAACGTCTATCAGTGTTGCTATCAATTTAGTCTTACCTTTAGCACATTTCCGATAGTTATCAATTATTTGTTATATTATTCAAATTTATTAAGTTGTTTATCTGTTTTTCATAAATCCCATTTATGAAGGGTGAATCAAATTTCTCTAATAAATCAGATTGTATAGTCTTTTTGTTAAAGCTTTATCATATAGTTTTAGAATAGTATTAATAAGAGAAATAGGTCGTCAGTTTTTCCAATCATCTTTATTTCCTTTTTTAAATATTGGAATTATCACCGATATATTTAATTCCTAAGGGATTCTTCCAAGTCTTAGCATATTATTCAGAAAAGAATGAAGAATTATTAATAAATATTATCCACCATATTTCAGAAGTTCGCCTTTTATTCCATCTGGACCAGCTGCTTTTCCATTCGGAATTTCTTTTATAATTTCTTATATTTCTTTTATGGTAAAAAGATCAAATCCTTACAAATACGAGAGTGGATAATCTTTAATTTCTTAAATATTATCGTATATTTTATCTATTTTTTAATTACTAAGATTTATCTATTCTTGAGTTAGATTATAATGCTTGTTAAAAACACAATTTTCCCATGATTCAATGAATTTATTTTTGATTTCTTAATTAAAGTTCATAGTATTTCTCTTCAAAGGATTTAGAATTTTCTTAGCCTGTGAAAAAATTTCCCTAGAATCTCCATTAAGAAGTAGAAATTTCTTTTTTGCTTTGTTTTTTTTAAATTTTCATAGATTATACTTGAAGTCTTTCCAAAGTCGTTTTGCTTCCTCATGAAGATTAGTTACTTGCTAGTTTATTCTTCCAAATCTTACGTGAGCTTCCTTATATTCTGAGTTAGTTCTTTTTGCCTCTATATATTTCTTTGTGAGAGCTCGAGGAAGTTTGTTATAATTTGAATCTGGAATAAACGAACCTAATGTTTGATCAGCATTGTCTTAAATATTACTTTTGATACATTCATATTAATCTTCAAGATTATCTTAATCTATTTAAAAGAATTCTAGATAAGTTTGTAGGAAAGATTCTTAATATTTTTATCTATCTATTGCATCTTATAACCTATTTATTTTATATTTTCTCTGAGTTATCTTTTCCCAATATACTATAGAATTATTGATAAAGTCGACAGTGATTGGAATATGATCAGAAAATAAACTATTATTATGAGCAGTGAAATTTGCAAACTAATTAACGTTCAAATGGTTGTTTATAATGATATAATCATTACAATACGTTTTTCCTGTTCCTTTGTGAATACATGTATTAATGTTGCTATCATTCACTATCTCAAGATCGTTTTATAGTAAGAATTCTTATAGTCTAATGTTATTATCATAAGCATTTTCAGGATTATCACCGAAGCCTTATAAAAGAGCATTGAAATCTCCCATTAGTATATGTGGATTATCATTATATAAATTCAGCAATGTATTTAGTTGTTCATAAGCTAAATCTTTAACATCTTAACTTTTTCCATTATCAGGCATGTAACAAGACGTGATTAAAATATTATCCAGTTTAATTGTTATGAATCTATTTATTTCTTTTTCAACTTATATATGTATTTCTGTACTATTAAATTCTTCTCCTACAATTAAGCATACACCTCCTCCTTTTCCTGAGTTCTTAAAATATGTTTTAAATCCATTTATCAATATTGGAGGAAAGTCATCTTTTTATCAGGTTTCGTTTATTGATAAAATATCTATACTGTTATCTCTGATAAATTCTTTAATATTCAAGCACTTGCTCGCTATTCCATTAATATTTATATGTCCCATCTTTATTTTTTAAATTTATTAGTCCTTTCTAATTTTTTCCGAGCCTGCAGATAGACCACTTTCGTAAATGCAAATGCTTTTCTATCCTTATTGGTTAATCTAAATATGTACTAATCTTTTTCCATACTCAGGATGTTAATGAAAATATTGTATCAAAATATATATTACTTACGTCGTATATTTTTTAAGTAGCTTTCTATCTATATCAATTTTACTTTTCACACTATCACATGTACCTTATTCTAAATCTTAAGTAACTGTGACATATCTACCTTATATATTGTGCATTTCGTACTATGGACGTCTTCAAGTTTCGGATTTAATAAACTTTTAAAGTTATAGACTAGTCAGATTGAAATAACATATTATTTAATCGCACTCTTTTTTATTATTATGTTTACTCATACGTTTTGCTGGCGGAATTGTTTTATCTTCTTCTTCATGTTTCCTTTTAAGAATATTAAGATTAATATTGGAAGATAAGGTTTAATTCTGATAAATAGCATCGATCGAATCTGTTTAGTTTTATTAATCTTTTTTTCATCTTTTAGTAGAATAATTAAATATATCTTTTTTCAAATTTTAATTAAGTTTTTAAAACTCTTCTATTTTTATCTCAAGTGTCTACATATTTTGGGTACTTTAAATGAATTTTAAGTTGAGTTAGTGATATTAATGCTATAGTAAAACAAAATCTTCATCTGGCAATTTTATTTGACAGTATTAGTTATTATGTTATGTTATAATAGTATTAGTTTATGCTTCCTATTAATTATTTTAAGTTTACATTAACTTGTCTTGCTTGATTATATTTGTTTGAGTAAATTTTTGACACAAAAAAGCTGTTTATTATTTATTTATATTATCTGTTTAGATAATACTATCCTTTGTTTAAATATTTCCATATAATGTCTAAGTTTATGCATCTACAAATTACTTCTTCTAAAATTACTATTAATTACTGAATTCTTTTGTATGTTAGATTTAATTCTAAAATAATTCTTTATACATTTGAATTTCCTTATTTTTTAATAGAATTTAATTTTGAAAAGCTATATTTATTTCATAGTTTTATTATCTTTACTTATCTAATTAGATTTTAAAAGTTAAAATTTCCATTTAAGCTTTCTATTCTTAATCTATAAATTACTTATTTTATTTTTATAATTTTTAATATTAAGAATATAACTCTTGGAGTTAAATTTCGTTTATTATTTTTTATTAGGTAATTTGTTGAAGTAAATATTAGTTCTATTCTAATATAGTCTATTGATATCCTTGCTAAGTTTTATTTAGAAAGTTATCTATTTCAATTTAAGTAAAATTTTTAATTTTATTAAAGTTTTGGCATAGTGAATTATTTGCTCCTATCATTTAAGTTTAAGTAAAGCTTTAATTAGCATTGGCTTCAATTTGAATCTCTTAATTAGATTATATTTCATATTTTGAATTGACTTAATTCTCATAGTTTTTCTATTATATCTAAATTTCTTGAAATATACTAATTATTTCATCTGTTTAAACTATTTAGTTACTGTAATAAGTGGAGAAGTTTGTTTAAGTAATTTTATGAACTAGTTATTTTGATAACATTTTTTTGTGATATTGCTATATATCAGATTTGATTGACTAAAAATTGTTCTATAATTGTTTATATTTCTAATAAATTTTATTTATATAAGTTTTATAATATATTTTGGATATTTCTTAGTTACTTATCAATGTTTCAATATCTCGTTCATATTTTGCTTTTATATTAATTAACATTTCATTTAATTATTGGTTCTTATCTATAAGTCTTTATATATTATGTTTAAGTTCTTTTATTTCTAAGGTAAATAAATTCTCATTAGACTAATTAATTATTTGATTTTATATTACATTTCTTAAATCAGCAGTTTAATTTTAAGCTTGTTTGCTCTGAAGATCAGGTAAATAATGATTATTTGAATTATCAGGATTAGTAGTATTATTTTATTTCTGATTAATTTCGTTATTTGAAATTTAATAGAATTGTTAATTAGTATTATTCAAAAATGAATCTTAAGTTTATGTTATTTTTGACTACCATAAAAGGATATCTTTATTTGAATTTTAATTAGGATTTGAAGGTATATCTTTTGAATTCTAACTATCTAAGATAATATCTTATTTTTGGAAAGATTTCTTAGGTAATCGTTTCGTATCTTTCGCGGTATTATTTTAGGCGGTTAATCTGTTCATCTATTTATAGGTTGATTTCACTTTCATAATACGCTACAATTAATATCCACGTTGAAGAGAGTTCCTAAGTAGTTTTAATGGGACGCGTATGAATTTGTTTTCCGGTTTTTGACTACAATTTTTAAGTAGTTGTCTTAATAAGATCATTATTAGGTTTACTTATTTAATTTGTAGTTACTCCAAATCTTTCGTTTGGAGATTTTAATGCACCTGCCTATGCTTTTCCTATGAATTTGCAGCTTCTTTGAAATTAATTAAAGAAGAGTCACTATTAAAAACTAGTGAATTCTATATTTCGTCCATTTTTTTTTTTTTTCGAAGATATTTTTATTATATAGGAAACTTTGTTACTTATGAAAAGCTTAATAATTAAATTTCGTAAAAAGCTAAAATAAATTTACGAAGATTAAGATTAAAGTTGAGTAACAAGTTGATAAGAATGGAAATCAATTTGTTTAAAGAAAAAAACTTAATTTATGTATAAGATGCTTTCGCTATTTGAATGTTCTAATTTGCTTGTTCGGATAATCTATAATAAAGCTTGAAGACTAGCAGAAAATAAAAAGAGACTAGTTAAATGTTTCTTTATGTATTAAATCATAGATAATACTAAAAGATCATTCAAATAGAAGAAAAAAATATTGGGATGTTTTTAATTTTAGTATTTAAAGAGAAAAACTATGTAGAAGAAAATCTTCTAGCATTACAATCAAGTAAAAATTAATAAATCATATACATCTAGTGAGTCTAAATTCTAAAAGTTATCTTGAAACTAATCCTTGTAAAATCTTAATAATTAACTAATCTAAATCTAGTAAGTTCAATTATATACATTTAAGAAAAACTTAAAGCTTTTTATTCTTTATAACTAAAAACAATTAATAGAAGGTTGAAAATTTAACTAAAACATCACTAAATGAATTCATTGGAAAATATAAGTGAGCTTAATGTAAGAAGCATTATTATTTTAACTGTTAATTAAGTTTTTAGTATTCTTTCTTTAAAATTAAATTTTAGGTATTGATAGTTCATTATAATAAGAATGCTTATTAAATCATAATGAAAAGTTTACAATAATATTAAAGTTCGAAAGGAATTTATATAAGTTAAAATAAAATTGCTAAGGAGAATTAATGAAATAATATCAATATCTACCATAAATTCATCTCTTAAATCTGCCTCTATTTAAAGTTTCAAACTGAATTTAAAATTTTTGCAAGCCTGAAATTTTAGCTTTTTATATGCTTAAATAAACTAAATTTAGAGTTTGTAAATAAAATTGATTGTTTCTTGCTTTATCCATTATTAAATAACTACTTTTATAAATTGATTTTATTAGAAAATTATTATTTTGGAATAATTTAGAAAATAAAGAGTTGTACCTTTTTACCTATCTTAAAATTAAGAACTTTAAGTTTAGCCTAAGCAATTTTTTTGATTATTCAATTTGATAATAAATATTGCTATAATAATTATCTGCGCGAAATATTTATTAAGGAGCTATCTCTAACGTTTTTATTAATATATCTTAAAATAATATTTTTTATTTAATTGATATATCATTTTAAATAAATCATTAGTATGCTTTATGATAAAATGTTTTATATCCATTTTTAAAGAAATTTTACATTTAGACTGATTAAATATCATGTCAAATTCCAATTTTCATTTTTTGGAGATTATTATTTGCTTTATTTAAATCCTCTTTATATAAGTCTAAAATATAATACTTTAGCAAGTGCTTTAACTTTATCTCTAAAATTAATTATGATTTATAGTTTAATATCTTCATACAAAATACCTTTTAATCCTACTAAGGAATTCTTTTTAAAAATTACTCTCCTCACTTCTATTAATCATCTACTTATTTATCATATTTTCAAGTCTTTTCCTTGTTTTGGTGTTTTCTGCAACATTAACTTCTCTTGAATAATTGTATTTTTATTTTCTTTTTCTTACTAATAATTATCTTCTAGCTTGATGCTTCTGAGGTTTTCAACAGAGATTTAATTTTGAAGATTCTATTTTCTTAAATATTTGAAGATAGATTTAATAATTTCCTATCTTGATGCTTGCTATATAATCTCATTTATTGATATTATCATACCTTACTTTTAATTTAAATCAAAATATTTAATTTGCATAAGTTTAGTTGCATCAAATACATGCTGGCAAACTCATTTAACTTAATAGATTTATTTAAAAGTATTTTGTTTATTTATTGTGTTTTTATTCTGATCATATATATCTTCTCAAATCATATACAATTCTATTTAATGCTTTTAAACTACCTGGATTTCTTATTTATTGAAGGAACTATTTTTGGATGCCTTACTATAGACATATTTATCTATTTCAAATGATTCTTTTTTCTTATCTATTGTTATGGATTTGCTTTAAATCATTTAATTCTTTTAAAGTTTAAATATGTTTTAATCTATCATCTGAAGATTAGACTTCTTGGGATAAATACCCTAACTAAGATTTAATGGATAGAAAAGATAAGCAACCATTTTTGGGATTTTTGTTTCAATTCTTTGTGGCGGTTTCATCTCAGGATTTGGTCTCTTTTTCATCGTAAAGATGTTTGAGCGCGATTTTTATTCCGTTAACACAAGCAATGGAATCAAATTTTATCCTCATATCACAAATAAGTTTGAACCTTTTATTTTTAAATTGATGGACGGAAGCTTTTCAGTTATTCCAAACTATACTCTCTACTATAACTTTCAAATTTAATCTTCTGCAATTTATGGATTAAATAGCAGTTTAATCTGGTTCAATTGGTTTTATCCAGAACCTTGCAATATAAATTCAAGTTTTGGAGAATATAAGCAATATTTCGAGTAAATCTAAAATATTGATACTTATTACTGCGTCAAGGATTATAACAAAATGAATCAAAATCTTTAAGGAACTTATGGAAATACGATCACTGGATTTTCGACTTTTGACTTACTCCTAAATTTGTGCTCAAATGCTACAACCAATAACTCATGTGGGTCTTAGGAAAAGCAGCAATAATACTTAAAATCAGTTTTTTTAAGTTACGGATATATTGACTACACAATCTATCACAATAACTCAGATTCACCAGTTTAACCAGCCCTTGTATTAGAATTGATGCCGCTTAGTGCCACTCTATTTACAAGATACTTCTATTTCAGACGAACTGTTGATTATGAAACTGATTATGGAATAATTTTTTCAAATAAAGAACAAATTACGTTCTACCAGATTGACTCAAAAACGTCTTATGTGGATTTAAGTGTAAATTTGGGGGGAGATACAGTAGTAAAGCTGGATGGCGTGAAGTTTGGTCATATAAGCAATAATATGAACCAAGTTTATCATAAACACAATCGAACCTACTAAAAATTACAGGAAATGATAGCTAGCATAGGAGGAATTCTGAGTGTTATAACATTTGTTGGATATATAATAGTGAACTTCTATGGAAGAAGAATCTATCTTTTACATTTAGCAAATATTTCTTACCATTTTAGTAATACAAAAATAATGGATAAAAGAGTTCAAGATACTTCAATTGACGCCTCGAAAAAGGAGAGCCTTGTTAGTTTAAATAACTCCGACGAATTAAATCCCTTATAAATTAATAGTACCTAAAATAAAAGTTCTATTTTAAAAGTTTAAGAAGAAGAAAATCAAAATTAAACTTAAGGTCAAGTTGGGTAAAAGGAATACTAAATACCAATCCCTTTACTATCTCAAAAGAAGCTTGATTTAAATTTTGAGGGAAGAGTAGACGAAAATGGGAAACTAAAAGTTAACCTCAAAAATATTATATTTCCTAATGACGCAATAAAGTTGGTGACTAGAATGATTGAAAAAAAAATGAGCGTAGATGAAATTCTTAAATATTTCACTTAAATAGAAAAAATTAAAAGATGCATATTTGATTAATAAAGCATTGACTAGTTCAACAACTTGCCAAATAATGAATTCTTACAAGAATTATATCAAACTCAGGATTAAAACTCCAATGAGCAATATGAGAGTTTATTAAGAGAAATTCGTAAAAATATTGATTCAAGACTTGCGAAATGATTTAAAAGAATGAAATAATATTTAAAACTTAGTTATATATCCATTAATTATAAATATTTATTAATTAAATAAAATTAAAATGCTTATACTTTAAGAGGTGTCATATATACTTTATTATCACCTCAATTTATTTCTGTAAACTTCTGGGGATTTAATTATAACAAATATAGACTTTAAGAAATTTATTTCATTTCTAAGAGCACTCGCTTTCCTCTAATTAGAAATTTTACACCTTCTTTTAAAGCTTTTAAGATTTTTTACCTATGAAGAGGTTTAAGTTAATTTACTCATATGATTAATAAACAAGTAATTTTAGCTTTAGCTTTAAATTTTATAAAAAGATTTATATTACTTGGTATAAAAGTAAATTTTATCTAAGCATCAACAACCATATTCTGTGTTGTACTAAACTCCAACTTACAGCAAATATGTAGCTAATTCATTACCGTTGTTTAGAATTTCATAAGTCATACGCATTTTGTCTTTTCCTTCAATACTAAGGTACAAAATAAAATTGTATGAACTATAATTATGTTGGCCATATTAGTAGTCTTACTAGAAATGGAAAGTTTTAATATCTGCCAGATTCTTCTGTTCCTATTACTGTGATTAATATCCGTATTTTTTAGATTTAATGCTTAAACATCTCAGAGGTAATCTAGAAATATTTACTATATATTAAAGAGTTCTTACAAATTTAAAGATCAATTCAAAGTACTCTTCACATAAAAAAGCTGGCTAAATTTGCTTTAATAGAACGATTATACCGAAGAGAACTATGGCATATAAATGATTTCCTGTATCAGAAAGGACTATTAAATAGAGTTAAAATTAAAATAGCTCCTATAGACTTTCTTTATACTAATAAAATATTTTAACTCGCTTACTTTTTAACTTTTCTCTCAAAGTCATAAGAAACAATTATATGGTTTCCTTTCTTTTAAAAATTAAAATCTAAATAATTGATTATTTTTTTCATACTGAGTATATAATAGGATATCGACTGAGATCGTTATCTGTTCTGACTTAAACTTCTACAAATTTGAATTAGATTCTGCAAATTTAATTCATTCAAAAATTAAATCTAAGTCGTATGAGCTTTTTCTCTTTTTCAAACTTTCCTTAAGGTAAACAAAAATTATGCTTTTAGCAACTTGACTTAAATAAGAAATTTTAATTAAAAAGATTTGACATTCGAATATATTTCAAGTTTAGCAAAGTGTTTTTATATAGTAGAGAAATTATAAATTTAATCAATATTTTAAAGCATATATATTTTAATTTCTACATTTATTTACATTCTTTCTTCTTTATTATATTCTTTCCTCAAATTATTTATATTTCTATACCCTTATTTTTACTAAACTGCTATTTCTTCTGAAATGTGTTGTCACAAGATGACTCTAAAACTAGATAAAGATACAAAAATGGCTTCTAGAATAATGATGTTTCATTCTCCAATTTTTCTTTTTAATTAATTATTTTAATTGGTGAAATATTCAGGAAATAGGGATCATCTTTAGATATAGAGTATTTTTTATCTTTTATAAATATTTTTTCTCTTAGAAAGCTAAAAGAGAATACAAGTAAGCAGCAAGTTATTTTAGTTGAATGCGAAATTTTTTATTGCTATGTCAAAGTTTCAATGAAGAGTACGAAGCATTTCTCTTTCCTTCATTTCTTCTTTATCTTCCTACAAATCTTAAGAGCTTTCAGTTGTGTTATTACTATCAGCTTGAAAAAGCTATGCATAAGTTATATATAGCTTGCTATTGGGCTTTTACAAATGCTTAAAGAAAATGTTAAAAGTTATTAATATACTATAACAGAGTTATTAATAGCTTAAACTAAGAAAATATATTTATACTTTTTAATCTTTATTTTCCATTTTATACTTAGCTAATACTCTCCTCATTTATGCCTCTAAACTTATGTATTTAGAAACTTAAAGCTACATTATAGCTTATAATTTTAAAAAGTATAAAGTTATTTCAAATTTGATTGAAGGCTTATCTTGATTTAAATAATCTTTAAGAAGATTCATCAGTTTAAATCATACCATAAACTTCTTCAGATATAATAACATAGAAGTCTTTAATCCCATGACTACTCTTTTTAATATTAATATTTTATCTATAATTAATAATCAAATTTAATTGAAGTTTTATTACTCAAATCATTATAAAAATCTAATAAATCTTAATCATTTTTTCTTCTTATACTTCTCAGTCATTATTTTACTGCGTCTATTTTCACTCTTCTTTCTTTGAGTCTGTATCTAAAATCATTTATAGTATCTCTTGTGTTATAATATGTTATGTCTCATTCTTGCCTCTCTTGGATTATATCCCAGCTCACTCAATTTTATTGCATGTTTATTTATATCTTTTTATAAATAAAAATCTGAGAAAGAGAAAATAAATTAATGATGCTTGATATTTTAGTGAACCTATAAAATAGAAATTTAAAAAAGTTTGATAAAGATAATAAAAATAATAAATCCATTAAATTTACTCTAGTAACTAGATAAAGCTTCATTTGCTCATAAGTCTAATAATAGTAAACCCTTTGTATGTAAGCATTTCTATTACCCTTTATTTAACTTTTAAGATGCTTTGTTGTTATTTATCTGTCTAAAAGAAGATTAAAAGGTAGAAAGGCAAAATGTTTCTCCTTCTTATTGAAAGAGTGTCTATTGAATGATTAAGCATTTTATGATTTGTGTATTCTAATATTAGCTTGTAACTTTAGTAGCTTGTTAATTTTAAGATGACATTTATTAAAAAGAGCTTATAAATAAATAAATAAATTTGATTATAGAGTGCGTAGCACTCTTGTTGGTGCGCAGCTCTTTAAAAAAAATGTTTCATACTGACAAGAATGTTTGTTACTGATAAAATTATCAGATACTGATAAACCTTGTTCAATACTGGTATAATTATTCAGTACTGATAAGAATGTTCAATACTGATATAATTTTAGAATACTCGTAATCTTTAATACTTGCTGGAGGTCCAAGGACATGGCAGGATTGTGTCTCATTGCATCACCAAAGCAGAAGACGACATGTGTCAATTATGGGTACTTAACTTCCCCAACCTCTGATGAAGATGACCTTGTTGTTCACCTTCGAACAACTATGGCGGTTTTAAAAATATTATAATAATACTAGAGCAATCGCTTTTGATATATTTGATTTTTATATTTGGAGAGAAAGAAGTTTTGCTATTGTGGAATTAGCAAATTAAAACTTTAGATACAAAGAATACTAAAAGGACTTAAAGACTTAAAAGAGAATTTAAATGCAAGAGAAATTGGGTTTCTCTAGACTTCTAAGTAAATCTGAAATTATATACTTGCAAAAAATAAAAAAGTATTTGGGAATTAATCTATCAAGTTACAAGGGAATTACTATTTTGTCATATATGATCCATTTAATTCATTAGATTTTCCTGAATTGTTTATTTCGATTCAGATAAACTTTGATTTGGAAAAAAATTAATGAAGAAATCGAAATAAAAAGATAAACATTTAATAGAGAAGTAACCCTTCTCTTAGCTAAGAAATCAGATTTACAATACTTTGTTATAAAGTACAAAGCTGTAGTGAAAAAGTGATAATAGAGGTTACTTTTTATACCTAACTTATAATCAAAATTTAAGTTATGAATGGAATTTACTTTTAGAAACTGAATCAGTTAGATTTATAGAAAGAAAAGTTTAATTTCAATCCAAAGGAAATCCTGTTTAGCAGAAATAACTTGATTTGAAGTCATAAAAGTAGGAATAGACAAAGCAAAGAAAAAAGATTAAATTTGAAAGGTATTAAAGCAAAAAAAAAGCGAGAACAACAAAAAGAAGAAGAAGCCAGTGACATAAAAATGAGAGCAAACTAATATATTGGTAGTTATGGAAGGTTCTGCATATCATATATCTTGACATTTTTCATTTTGAAGTCTATAGAAAATGAACTCAATAGATATAATCTCATATTAATATTATCGATTCAAAAATATAAATGTATAGACGTAGTATTGAGGAACTCATAAAATCATAAAGAAATAAGCAAATAAGAGGTGAGAATGACTTACAAAGAAATTAAAACTCCCATGACTTAAAATAATTGCAATCTTTATTCAATTTCTGGAGCATTTTATAATAATCTAGCATTTGCCTTTAAAACTATATAAAAGAGCTGGACCTCATCCATTATGATTTAAAACGAAAACTTGAAACAGTCCTAAATAAGAGGTTTAAAAAGTAGATATGTGAAGAATGACGGAAAGAACAAAGTATCTACAATGCTTTATCAGCTAAAAATAAAGAGTTTTAAGTTTTAAGGCAATACTACGAATGAATTTTAACTTTTCTTAATTTAATGCTTACTCTAAATAAATTGAAAGGAACAGTTTCCTAATAAAGTTAATAAGCAATATATTAATAGATTATGAAATGAAGTCTTAATATTTAGTAAACTTACATCCATAATAGAGGTATAGTAATAACTTGGGGATATATAAATATAAATAGCAAAGAGTAACTATGGTGGTAGAGGTTTGATTTATTGAATTAATAGTTAATATATTTAAGTTTAGGTTGTATAAATTGTATTATTCATGCTAGTTATTCTTTAATTTTAAAGCTACACTATTTTAAACAATCTCTTTAACTATTTATCTATTATTTATTATTAGAGTATTTGTAGTCAATTAAAAATAATTATCACTAAGCTACTTTATTTAATGTTTGAAAGAGAAAAAGCACTAGTATAATTAAGCAAGCTAATATAAAAAGAAAAGCTTTATTTCTATTTAATGTAGTATTAATCACTTAAATATTTTAATATGATTCATATGGATATGCTTAATGTAAAACTGAAAGTAAATATAATTAAATCAAGATTGTCTAATTATTATAGACTTCTATCACTTAAAACTAAACATACAATTATGAACACTACAAATAAAACAACTTAACCATTTTATACAAACTAAGCTAAATATCCACATACATCAAAATTCATATCCCTTATCTTCAGATATTTACTTTATTTCTTTATTTCATCAACCTTTCTTTGCTTCTAATAATTATCAGTATAACTTTAATCCTAAAAAATATTTATTTATAGTAAAAGAATAAATATTATAATATAGAAGAAATACTTATAGAGTATTTTATTTGGATATTAAGATCTAAATATAAAGAAATAAATTACATCTAACTAAAATATTTCAGTCCTTAAATTATCTGAAGCTTATAATTTATATTCTAAATTATTATCTTTATGATTAACAATATCTAGATTTATTCTGTTATACTGTAAACTTTTAATTTTCTAAATAATTGAAGATATTTAAGTATCATTGATATTTATAGATCTAATAATTTAAATCATATGCTTTCATTTTATCTCTTTATTTAACTCTCTATTTTTGCTTTCAATTTGTATCTAGATTTACTATTTAATACTTCCTATAATTATTAGACAATTATCTAGTTTATCCTATTTTAAAGAAATTTATCTAACTATAAATATATAACACAGTTATTATTTATCATATTATCATAAGTTCATATTATATAGACTGATAAAGTTAGTTGTCATTACTAAAATTTAAATTTATAAATAACTTAAGTTTTTATATTTTATTACACATAACACTTAAACTTTACTTTTATCTTTTTTTATTAGCCCTCATTTCATATTTAATCAAAACATAAAATTTACTTAAGCAAATCCAAAATTTAATTATATATTTTTAATCAATAGAATATACATTTTAATCCTAGTTTGAACGCATATGAACCTATTAATAGAGTAAATTTGACTTAAAAATAATTTCAATAAAAAAGTTTTCCTCAATTTACCTTATTTTCAACTCAATTTTGTTTAAGATTTCCGAGTTTCATTCTTCTCTAAGCTTTTGATTTCATTTGACCTAAAATAAGAACATTTCCGTTATCTAAGACACTAGTTTAAGAGGTAGAGTCTGTTGTTGTACTATTTGTATCAGATGAACTTTCTTAATCTGTACTGCTTGAATCAGTTTCATTACCTTAATTCATTCTTCTTCTTAATTTAAGGAATGCCTTTTATATTAATGAACTATCTTCAGAACTATCAAAATCACTTTCATCTGCATCTGTATACTCATCTTATAATAAGTCTTCAGCATCATCTTTGTCTTCTTCGTTTTCATCTTCAGCCTCTTCTTAAGAATCTTCTGCATCTTCTTCCATTTCGTCTTCATCTTCTTATTCTTCATCTGCATCTTCTTACTTTTCATCTTCGTAATCATCTGAATTTTCACTTGCATCATCGTCGCCTGCATCATCTGATTATTCTTCTACATCTTCTTCTTCATCTTCCTAATCATCTTCACTTTCCTCTTCCTTATCTTCTGTTTAATCGCTACTTTCATCATCATAATCTTCTAATGAATCTTCAGCTTCATCTTATAAATCATCAGATTCTTCTTCTTATTCATCTTCCGCATCTTCCTATAAATCCTCTAGTTCATCTTCAGCATCTTCTTATGCATCTTCAAGTTCTTCGTCGAGTTCTAATTCGTCAGCAACAGCTCTTCGAACAGCATCAGAATCCTCAACATCTTAAACTTGTAATTTTAATGATTTAGATTGAACAATTGCAGAGAAAGCTAAGAACAACAAGATAACAGCTAATTTCTTGCTCATTTTAATTTATTATAATTATAAGTAAAATAGTTAGCTAAAATAGTAGAAAAAGTTAATGAAACTATTATATTTATAAGTGTTATAGCAACTAAATTGGGTGTTTTTGTAACTATTTACTTATCTTTTTTAAAGTTAAAATTAAATTAAACCAAATTAAAAAAGTATAAAGTTTCATAAAGGACAATTTAGAGACATCTGATTAATTTTTGCTTTTAAATAAAGATATAACATTCTTTCAAAGTGTAAGGTTAATGTATATCATTCTAATTTTTGCATAGGCTTAAATTGAAGAACTATTTTATTATACTAAGTTTTAGTTATTATACATATACGTATTAAGGCTTCTTTGGTATATTTTATAGTAAACTTATTTTTATTTAAAGCTTTCCTTCTTCATTTTTATTATTTATAGGTTCTCGTTCATTTTTCAAATCTTAGAATATTAATAATAGGTTTACGAAATTCCTTCTTTAAAAGGATCATCACGGTTTTAGATAAGTCTTATAGTATTAGTGTTGATGAAAACTAACTTGGTGCTTCCGAAATAATTGGAAACTTTGTTGATATTAAATGTTCTTTCACTTAATCCTGTTCAAGCTGTTTAGAATAATGTCTGCTGTAGTTCCTTTGATAATTTTGCTCATTGTGATAGTATTAACTAGCGTTATTGATTAATTCAATTGAATTCCTTTATAAATTAGTCTGCCAATTTAGGTTCTAGTATTTAACCCAATTGACTCCGTAGTAGATTTGCTCTAGTATAATTAGCATTAGATTATTAATATTGCCTAATAGTATAAAATGGGAGTTAAGAAAGAGTTATTTAACAAAAGGTAATAAGACTTAGCAATTATCTTTAGCTTCTAGATTAAGAAAAGCTATTATCTTTATCAAATAACTAATTAATTATTAAACTATATGGAATTATATAGGAAAACTAAACACTAAGATAGGAATTAACTATAAACTTACAACTAATTTAAGGTAGAATTTTACAGAACAAATAGTAAGAGAAATTTAAAATTAAAGTATGTAAACCAGAACAATCCTTAATACAAAATTACCCAATGCAAATAGAATACCAACCTGTAACTAAATATATTCCCTATCGGAAAACTTCTATATGTTGGTAGCGTTCAGGACATAAAGTAAGAAATTGCTACTAATTTTAATAAAAATAAAAGAGAATAATATAAAATAAATGTTAAGATATATTTACAGTATTCTGCTCAAGCTTTACTTTATCGGAAACAAATACTCCAACTAAACAAATAAGCCCTTATATCTAAAAGGCACTAAAATATTTCAATAGAAAACTATTGGGATTCAAGGAAAAAATAAAGCAAAGTAATCTTAAAATTATCAAGAAATATAAAAACTATTCTTGCTATTTATAAGTCTTCAATATCTTAATATTGCTAATCATCTGCTCAGTAAGCTTCATTCTCTAGCTTTTTACTTCCATTCCTTAATCCATTATGTTTATCTTATAAATTTAGAATTATATTCAAAAAGGGCATAGCTTCAGGAAGAATTTTTAGCCACCTCATTAGAGCGAGAGAAAACCCCAAGTAACTCCGCCTGCGATGTCATCTTCTAATTAACCCTCTTCTAAATAAGAATAGACATAATAACTCATAAAGACAGGGAAAAGTCAAAAACAGACTCTTTAAACTACAATTACGGCAGAAAGACCAAGTAAATAACAAGAAATTGTCATGCATCATGGTAACTCTGTTTGCCTAAACTGATCAACAGAATAGCTCCATATATCCGCAAAAAAGCTGCTCAGAAATGCAGCATATCAAGAGCTTAAATGTTCTAAAATTCTTAAAGTTAATAATTATTAAATTACGAAAAGGATAGTATATGAGTATATAATTCAGAACTAATAGATATAAACATCGAATAATAAATCTTTCCAAGTAAAAGCCTCATGACTCTAAATTTAAAGTCAAACAAATTTATAAAACTATACAACTCGCGTCTTTCAAAAATTTACTATACGCATCAAAGCCTTAAAGCCACTTAAAATATTGTAGTATCTATTATAATATACATAATGTTAAAATCATCCTAGTTCTGAAGTCACGTAGAATACCGTGTATAATATTTAAATATTATAAGCATAATATTACTTAAAATAGAGTAATATATAGTGACACTAAGTCATAATATAAGATGATAGCAGATTGTTAGAAGATAGTTAAAATTAATAATTGAAGTCACTGCTTTTATATATAAGTAGAAGTTTCGAATCTAAAATCTGCAATTCGAATGAAAAATATATAATTGTTTCTTTGAAAAAAATCATGAGACTATGTAATATTTCATGCTTTCGAGTCTACTAAATAGAAATTAATATGAAGTAATTGCAAAAACTACATAATGAATTGTGCCAATCGAGCTAAATGCAAATAAAATTATAATAATGTTTAACCTTTCAATCGTTTTTATAATTTGAGACATCCTCTGTGATTAAGTTTAATCATTTTGTGCCGCTATTTTTATACAAGATTAAGTTGCTAACTCTATAATTAGATATCCTGCTTTCTATACTAAATTGTACCAGGAATAATTATGTCAGTGACTTACGTTATTTTCAATTATAAATGAGGAAGGTATTTTAACTAAAAATTATTTATTAAAAAAAAGAAAACTAGATTTGATCTTTTTCATGATCAAACTCATAATTTACTTCGTGGTTGCAAATAGTAATTTTATAGCTAATTATGTTTTATTATTCTCTCTTGCTTTAAATGTTTAGTAGCACTAGCATTAAAAATTACTGATAAACAGCTTTAAGGGAATTAAAAAATAAGTTAGGAATAAGAAATAAAATAATTAAATCTATTAGTAATGAAATCAGTTCTCTTGATCTCTGAATATTTATTCAAATTTACAGTCTTTTGAGTACCAAAATAATAAAATCTCAATTAATAAAAATAAAATATAGATAGATTGTTAGATGTATCAAATATTTTACAATATTGATTTAGTTGCTATATGAGCTAATCATATTAATTTCTTTAATTTATTGATATTGTACCAAACTTTATCTAATTAAGCATTTCTAATAATTTATTTTACTTTTTGGAAATAAACTAAACAAAAGATTCTTAAATCTTCATTTGAACTTAGTTTTTATAATTACTCTTAATCATCTTTATTATTTAAAACTATTATCTGCTTAATTTACCCTTCTATTAACAGTATCTCAAATAGTTATTTATTATTAAAAGACGAAACAACAATTTTCTGTTTATTTACGTTTATAGTTTATTATATTATTAAGCTTACTAACTTCATATTTATTTCGTTTTTGTCTGAATTATTACTTTGATTAGTTATCAAGTTACTTTTTATAGCATTTTTAGCTTTGATTATTAGAATTTTTTATTAAATCTACAATATTTTTTAGAAAGTAGAAATACTCACTTAGACATTAACAATCTTTTATGTTTTAAATTTGCATATAATTTTAACCTTTATTGTTTTCTTTCTTTAAGTGTGGTTTAAAACTATTAAATATGAACTAAAAGTGTTTTTTTAAAGCTTTGCTTTATACTTTTTTTAGTTCGTTGGAGTTATTTTTAAAATAGCTTTTATTTCTTTTCGAAATTTACAAGTAGCTTATCTTATTTTTTCTATACTTGATATATATATCTCCTAAATATCGTTGTAGCTCCCATTCCAAAATTTTAAATTTTGTGCTGAAATAAATTTTTGCTTGACTCTGTCATTAAATATTTTATACATCAGTCCTTAGCAATTTAATAAAATTCCTTCATAGTTAATACCTTTTCTTCTAACTAGCTCATATAGCTAATAATTTTTCCCTTATATACATTTTATCTACTAAAAAAAATGGATTAATCTCTTCGACTCTCAAAAAATTAACTTAGAAACCTAAAGAGAAAAGCGGCAAAAGAAATTTAGAAAAAATAATAACAATAGGAGGATTCAAGCTCTTCTTCAGAAGGTAAAGTTATGGTAGGATAAATAGAGATAAGTTAACCTAAAAACGAAACTAATAAAAAACTTTAAATTTAATTAGACCAAATGTAAAAAGTAATCTCAAATTATGAAGAAACAACTTACAACTTAGGTGAAAAAATACGGGAACTAATGAGTAACATTGAAGATTAGAACAACGAATTACTAATACTTAGAAGATAACTTATTTGTAGCAAATTAATAACGGAAGAATAACTCTGGACTTAATCATAATAAAATTTTAAATACTACACAAAAATGGAAATAGAAAAAATACCAATAGAATTAAAAACAGAATTGAATCCAGAAAAAGAAATGATTGCTACAAGTTTCATTAAAAGATTAGAAAATATAGAAAATAAATTATCATAAAAAAGAACGAAATAAAGACAATAATACAAACTTTGTTGATGTTGCAAATAAAATCAACATGTTTTAAAAAACTGTTGATAATGAAAGAAAATAAACGAATAAGAGCAGAAAATAACATGGAGACAACTCAATAAACTATGAATAACTCCAACAGGGATCTACAAATAAAAGCTTTTTGCAAGACCACTTGAACGGTTACAGTGGTAACCTTCCACTTAATAAAAAGGTCGTGGATCACACCCACGTTAAAAAACTGTCTGCAGGAACTGGTTGGAATTCCAGAGAATGCAAAACTCTACTAACTTTAAGTATATTATTATTATTATTATTGAAAGAAAGCTATACTTAGTATTTTTTTATAACTCTTAATAATACAAAACTAGCAATATTTCTCCATATATTTTGAGCAAGATAAAGCTTTTTTATTAAAATTAAATTTAGTAGTTTAAATAGTAAAATAGTATTAAAAGAATAAGCTTTTTAATTTATTTTATGCAAGTTTACAGTAGAAGCTCAAAGTATGTTATATGGAATGCTTATTATCAATAGATAGTAATTAGCTCTAAGTTTAAATCTATCTTCCTTTAATACTCATTTGAAGTAAACAAACTATTTATTTACTTTTAGAAGAGTAAGTTTAGCATTTATTTGAGGTTTAGAAAGAACTACTAGCAATTTAGTTCTTTATAGGATATGAAAGGGATATTTCCTTAGCCCTTTTGTAAATATACCAAACATTTATCTTAATATTATAAAGCAGATACATTAATGATATGAAAGAGTAAAATAAATATAAAGTATTATTAATAACTAACAATAAATCCTTCCAGTTTATTAGTAACTTTCTTTAACTTTTAATCAAATTTAAATAATAGGAATTAAATTATGTAGTGGAGTATAGCAATAAGTATTAAACAATAAGTATTTATAGATAAATTGTCTTATAAATAAACTTATACTAAGCATCATACTCAAAATATTATAAAAGTTAAAGGCTAATAACTAGTAATATTAATTATTTAAAGCATATATTTATACTTTTAGATATAGCATTTTTAGCTAAATATTACAACAAGTAGATTATCAAATATATATAAAAAAAAACCCTTGTCTTTCTAAATTAAACAATTATTAGATATATTAAAATTATTTATTATCTGATATATCAATAGAGAATTATAAGCAAATATAAGTGATGCAAGCCTTCTAAAAGAAATATCTGAAGAAGAGAATATCATATATTTCTAGTTTGCTAATCTTTAGTATAAAAAAATAAAAGGTAAAAAGTAAACTAAAAAGAGAAAGTCAGCGATATTGTGTGAAAAAATAAAGTGCTGAGATGATTGAAATTTAATAGGAATTATGAAAAAATATTTTAGAAATAAAAAATAAACTCAATCAAGAATATAAGGAGAGAAAGGAATAAAAAAGCTAAAAAGTAAAAGCTTATAATCTAAAGATATTTTAAGCAGATATTTTATTCACATCTAATTTATAAATGAAAAAATTAGTGATTTTAACTTAAGAATATAAATAAATAATAAGTAAATAAATTTGATTATAGAGTGCGTAGCACTCTCGTTGGAGCGCAGCTCTTTAAAAAATGTTTCATACTGACAAGAATGTTTGTTACTGATAAAATTATCAGATACTGATAAACCTTTTTCAATACTGGTATAATTATTCAGTACTGATAAAAATATTCAATACTGATATAATTTAAGAATACTCGTAATCTTTAATACTTGTTGGAGGTTAAAGGACATGGCAGGGTTGCGTCTCATTTCATCACCAAAATAGAGGACGACATGTGTCAATTATGGGTACTTAAATTCCCCACCTCTGATGAAGCTCGCAAAAATAATTTCCTTTTATTTCCAGAATTAAAAACTAAAATAAGCCAGTTAAAAAAAAGACTGGCTTCAAGAAGGGTTTTTTTACCACCTCCTCAGAACAGGAGAGAAAACCAGAAGCAAATATTCTCACCACATCTTCTTCAACTTAACGCTCTTATTAATAAAAATAACCAGAACAACAAAATAAATTAGAAGAACTAATAAAAAATACTAAATCCTACAAATTAAAATAAAGCGGACTTCTTCCATCAAAGGACAAGCAGGAACTGAGACAAAAATTCAGAACAGAAAAGTTGACACAGCTCTCAACTCCTCCATTGAAAACTGAAAAAAGAGACCACTCAACTGAATCGATAAAAATAATAACGAAGAAATAAAAAATAAACAAAGAAGGTAAAGTACGATAATTTAATATAGATCCTATTACCTTTGATTTAAACAGCATTGAAATAGAACAAATGAACTCTGAATAGATGAAACAGCTGATTCATCTACTTATTAGAAACATAAAAAAACTCGAAGAGGAATTAAACTCCCAGAAGGAAGATATTTTTACAATAAGTCAGGATTTGATAAACCATAAAGATGATGACGAAGTCCATATGGTAGACCGAAGAGCTAAAGTCGGAGTCTATGAGTCAATTTAAAATTTAGAGAATGATATTTGAGTAATGCAAGAGCAAGACGAGAAAAACTGAGTAAAATTAGATTCCAGACTTAAATTAATAGAAGAAAACCTGTAGAAGCCTTCTTAAGGAATTCCAATGGAAATAGAGAAACCAGAAAAGATATTTCCTTTAGCAAGGAAAATATGTTACATTTGCAACAGCACTTGACATCTATGGCGAAAATGTCCCCAATAGAAAAGAATAAGAATGAATATTTGGAGTAATATTAACTATCAGCAACTGAAATGGCGAGCGACGGAATTCTTCCCATCGGGAAATGGGAAAATCTGGAAAAAAAACAAATTCTTAACTCAGACTATTAAAAAGAGAGAAGTCCAGGAAAAAGAGCACAAGGAACGAACATGCAGGAAAGGAGATTTTATACATTTAAAACTTCAATTAAACCGGAAGGCGAACAGTTATTTTAATGATTAAACTAAGCCAGTGCCGAAGGTCTAAGAATCTTATGTCTCAAGGCCAAACCAAAGCAGAGGAAGACATAAAGTCGATTATGGGTACTTAGCTTCCCCAACCTCTGATGAAGATGACCTTGTTTTTCACCTTCGAACAATTATGGTGGTTTAAAAAAAATCAATCTTTTAGAGAAATAATAAACTTAGAGTTCGTAAAATAGCTATGGAAAATGATTGCAAAAAAGACTACAGATACGAAAACAATTTTTAAGTAAAAATAGCTGAAAATGATTTCTTCTATATTTTAGAACTGTGCAAAGATCTCTTTTAAGTCTTAAATAGAATATGAATAGATTTAAATCATATACGCTTTGAAATAAATAACTAACCTTTCATTTAAAACCAAAAAATTTGCTTTTTTATTGCTCATTAAACTAAAGGTGTAAATCTATTAAAATATTTGAATAAATGGTATTAATTAGATTAAGAATAAGATAATTATCTATTTTACAATTTCAAAGTATAGGCTTCAATTACTCTGTCCAAGCAAATAGATTTCTTTTTTACAATAATTGAATGAAATGAAATAAAGGCCAAACTGATTAATATAATTAGATATCTGGTATTTGTTTTATATGGATATGCTTCTATGAGCATTTAGAAATATTATTTAATGAGTCTTAGGAGGCATTCTGGTTCTTTTATCTATAGACATAATTCTAAGTTTTCAAGATCTTCTTTAATTATTTTCCATCTTTATAAGAATTGAGTAGTTATTTTAATGGGATTCGAAGGATTTGCTAATTGGTATTTTACTACATATCTTTAATAATTATCTTTATAAATTTATTATATAATTAACAGGTTGTAATTGTAGAGACTCAAAATCTATATGTTAGAGGTTATGGAGCACCTACTTATGCTATCTCTTATGTTAGTAACTTCTTTATTTTGAAATAAAGAAGAGTCGCTAAGAATTAAATCTTGTTATTTTTAATACTGTTCCATTTTTGCAATAATAAAGCTACCATTATTTATTGCTTACTTGTATTAGTTTAATTTAGATAGTACTTATATAATTTTTCCTGTTATATTCATATATATTTAACAGAATAGAAAATTCCTATAATTAACCATTTCTTAGTACAGTTAATAAACTTCATAGTTCTCTTAACTGAACAACTGAACTATTATATAGAAACTGATAGGTATAATAAAGCAGCATTATTTTAGTTTCAATGTAAACTCTTCAAATCAAAGATCTTAATTACTTATATAATATCAGCATATTCTCAAGATTCTATTTCCTTTGAGATATTAAACTAAAGTGTTTAAAAAACGGAATAAAGGTTTAGTAAAGAGATATTTAAATATCTATGAAAATACTCTATAATGTAAAAGCTAAATAATTAAGATTAAATTTAATCCTTAAAGAAAATGCTAATCTAATTGAGCACCTAAACTCACTTTATCAAACTTCCCTATATACTTGAAATCACATGGGATTTTCTTAGAAAAACATATAGGAATCATAGTTAAATATATCTTTAAGAGACTATTAATATGAAAAGCTCCTCTCTTGTAATTATTTTTAAATGCTAATCAATCTAATTAAATCCTTGAGAATTAAAACAATTGTAAATTTCAATAGTTTTTAAGGATTTAATAACTTATGCGACTATAGTTATATTTATTTGAAGGATTTAGGAACAAAGTTTGTTTTAAATTGTTGAAAGTGTTGAATTTATCTATTTCAAAAGATATCTTGAACTCCTTTTGCAAATTTTCTCACAACATTTAGCTTATTTTCTAGCTAAGGTTTCATTTTCTGTTAATTATTATAAAATTCTTGTTCTAACTAATTAGTTAATTAATTTAACTATAAGGGTTAGGATCATCTTTAATTAGAGGAAATATTTCCTCAAATTAAAGACAAAAAAAGTTTTTATATTAAATACTCAACTGTACATGTCTTCATCTGAATCAATTTCGAACTGAGATAATTCTTCTTTCTCTTCAATAAGCTCATATAATTGTTCTTCCATCTTCTTGTAATTTTTATCCAGCTTCTCTAAACAAATTCTAAGGTCATTGTTGTCCTTTTAAAGCTATTTATTCTGATACTATTAATTACTAAAATCTTGTTTGATTAGTGTCACACTTGAATCATCTAATATCAGCTTCTTTCTGTAAATACCTCCAAAGTAGTTACAATATAGTCTCCTCGATGTTCCAAATTCTTTACGGTGCTGCTCAAGCACTCTTCTTCACTTCGGACATTACCTCCAAAAATTTCCAGCCTTTTGACAACAATAGCAACGTTTTATTAAGGGCTTGAATTAAAATTTTTATTCTGTTTACATTTTTTTCAATTTCCATTTTATCTGTTTGATGTTAGTTTTTTTATTGGTAATCAAATTTCTTATTTAATTTTCTATTGATTTGCTATTAGGTTTTTTTTAATAGTTAAATTAGGAAGTTAAGGCTTCAATTTAAAACTAAACTTTACTTACCAAGTCTTGATCTTTTTTCTATCTTACAAAAGAAACCGAAGATTCAAGTTTTCCACCTTCAGGGACTATATTTCGGTATTCGTTTTTTCAATTAATGAATAAAGCTAAATAACGTCTTGCTCATGGGGTTTCTAAAGCTTTTTCAGTTTACTAGGGAATTCAGTATTTCCCAATCCTTAACAGGAGTAGATTTATCTTTTTTGAATTCTTGGTTCTTGTTAGTTAACTGAGACTTAAGATTGATATTTAAGGTTAGAATTTAAGGTTAAGATTCCCGTGTTTTTTTCCATTTTTTTTCTAGTTCTAACTATTTCTTTAAATAACTAAATTTAAAAAAATTGTAGTGACTTAAATGATATTTCTCAAGTTTTCTTTTAATAGCTATATTTTAGAATAATTTGTATTTAATTTAATTTCTTTATACATAAAAGCCTCTTAAATTTAATGTTCTCTTTCAAATTTAAATAGTAGCTTTATTCATAATCTAAATGTTCATATAGTTTTATTTCACTCTCTTTCTTTAAATTCAGTTCCAAAATGATTTCAGCCTTTCTTTCAGTCTTTTTAAATAACTAGGTAATTATTAATCTAAATAATTTTAGTTAAATTTCTTAACCTAAATTTAGTTTCTTTCTGTTTTAAGTTTACAAAATAAAGAAGATTGGTTACTCAAACTACCTTTAAGATATTTCAGCATTTTCTAACATCTTCTAATCAAGCCTAATCAAATATCTATTAGATTCTACTAACTTAGACTAATATTTCTCATCAGTCTAACTAATAAAATCTAACAATTAAGCAAGTTCTCTCTTTTTATTTTGTCAATAAGCTATAAAAAGCTTAAACTATTCTTAAAGTTAGAAGTATAAGAGATTAAATTATGTACTATCCTAAGAAAAATAAATTAGAAAGGTAGAAGAAATTAAGCTTATTCAATTAAAATAAACCTTCAAGTGATTAAATAAAATGATAAGAGAAATTATGTTTGATGCTTAATATAACAAATATTTATTTTTAGTTTTTTAATTATAATTCTAAATACAAAAGAGTTTTAATGTTACTTTATCATTTCAATAAAATAGCCTTTTGTAATCAAGACAATTATATCAGCGGTCTTTGACTTTTGTATATTTTTTATATTTCTCATCTATTTTATTTAAATGATGTTAAATTTATCTTTCTATTTCTTTATTCACTTATGGTTTTGGTTTATTCTAATCTCTAGCTTGATTAGTAATTTATTATTATATTTAAACATTTTTTATTTCAACTTTTTCTACTTTTAAAGTCAAGTTATTTCTGTCTTTTACTATTTCTAAATTGAATCGCATTCCTTTTCATAACTTTTACTTTTAAACCATCCAACTAAATTTTAATCCTTTGTTATAATTGTAATAAACATTTAAATTCTATGATACTGATTTAGAATAAAATAAATAAACTTTTGAAGATGCAGTAATAATCTAAAAGCAATAGCTTTATTTATTTCTTTTATTTTTAAATTTATCTACCTTAAATCATTTTTGCTTATTTCCTTTAACTCTCAAATAAGTTTTTATCTTTTTATTTATTTATATGTTTTGAAATGCTGCTGTTAGATTATGAAGGAGCTTTATATCCTTCTATAGCTTCTGAATGCTTCTATTTAATGAATCTCTTAAAGTCCACTCTATCAATCTTAAAATTATTATATCAATATTTTTATGCAAGTTTGCAATAAAAGGAAGTTTTAAGATACCAAAATTAGATAAAACTAAATAGAATGAAAAGGCTAATTTACTAATAATACAAATAAACAATTTTAATTTAGCTTAATTAAATAAGTCTTAGATAACTATAATTAGATATTTCCTTATTTTAGTAATAAAATAACTTTAAATTTTTAATCATCCTGAAAGAAAATTAGATATAATATTAAATTTAAGAGAGACCATTTGTTCCTAATTATATTTAATATTTTAGATTTTACTTACTTTATCTGTATTACACAACACTGTTTCATTTAAAAATTTTCCTTTTAAATTTTTTTTAAATATGAGCTTTGTCTAATTTTTATCTTTAAAAATTAAGAAAATTTCTACATGTTTTTCAGGAAAACTTCGCTAAGTCATATAATTATAGATCCAAGATTTAGCTATTTTGATTATAATTGTTTTCTGAGCTAGAATAGGCCGTATAAATTAAGAAAACTATAGAAAATAACTCAATCAGGTTTATTTCTTCTGATTTTTGCTCTTATTAATAATTTAAAAACTGAAGTTATGTTTATATCTTAATATGCTTAGGTAAAATGTTCTTGCAATTAACATTTTAAGCCTTACTTTTAACATCACTTATTACTTTTGCTTATTCATTTAGTTTATTTTATTTCCTTGATTTGATATAAATAACCTCTTTGAAGATAACCTTCAAATGTAAATATCAATTAGTAAAATTTTCTTCATTTCTAACGCAATTGGCTTTCTATATTCCTTCCTTATCTTATTTTTAAAGTATCTTCTTACAAAAAATTTCTATACTTATTTGATTATCGAAATATATAATTTAAATTTAACTAATCTCTTAGTATTAAATAAATTTATTTCCTGAAGACTAGCTAAACACTTAATAGTGGATGCTCCTTAATAAATTAATTGGCATTGGGCTAAGATTCAAATAAAGAAATGCTTAGTATATAGTAATTGATTATATAAATATTAATTAAGCTTTATCTTATTTTCTTTTTTGATACACTTATTTGATAAAACTTTACAATGTTAGCTAAGTTAGTAAATAGGATTACTATAACCTTGCTATAGAATATATCTAAAGTCTTTATTTAGCACTCTATTTATGTTTGCCTGCTTTCTCTTACTATCTGAAAGCAGCCTTAATTTTATCTACCTCTCTTTAAACTTACTAATGCTATATGCTTTTATTTGGAAGAAATAAAATGGTATTTATCTTCTAGAAGGCTAAATAAAATGATGGTAGTTTAAAATTCTAAAATAAGTATTTTTATTAGTTATAAAAACTCTGTGAACATTTAGAGAAACTTCTAGCATTTTAGTAGTTCCTATAACTCTTTCATGTATATAAGCATGCTCCTTGTCCTTTTTTATAATCTAAATTAATAAAACTTTAGCTTTTATCTTCCTATTCCTTACCTTGAATATTAATGTTCAATCTAAATCTCTCAGAGTTAGAAGCAGTGAAGACTCTGACGATTCTGATGCTGTTCAATAAGCTGTCGCTGATGAATTAGAACTCGATGAAGAAGTTGAAGATGAACTAGAAGATTTATAAGATGATGAAGACGGAAGTAGCAGTTCTTTCATTTAAAGCAAATTTCTTAATAGAAGAGTGATTAATACGAGTAATGAAACAGATACAAACAGTACAAGTGAAACGGACTCTGATAGTACATCTGATACAAGTAGTACAAGCTAGGATAACGGAAGTATGCAGATTTTGAGTGAGTTAGAACATAATCCTAGAGAGGCAAGAGTGAAACATAATGTAGTAAAACACAAGAGATACCGTAAAAAGAACTCGAGAAATAACCCAAAAGCAAGAAAAAATGCCCGTTTACACAGGAAAATTTATAAGAATCGTTGATGAGAAACTTGATTTATATCTATTTATTAAAAGAGTAAACTTAAAATTAATACTTTCGTAAATTAATACTAGCAACATTATGAAGAAAGCTTATTGTGTAATAAAGTAAAACAATATGAATTTATCAAAGAATGTATCAACCATCTTTTAACTTCTATTTTTCTGAAAATTTTATTGCTTTATATGTGTAAAACATAAATAATAAATTATTATGTAATCACTATCTAAAATGAAAGTTAGAAATTGTTATTATGATTCTTTAACAAAGCTTCTTAATATCTAGTTTATAAATAATATAATAACTATATAATGTTATCTTTATGATTACTAACTTGCATTAGTTTAATCCCTTCAAAGTTATTTATTAATATTCTTAGATTTATTAATTTATTACTTTAACTCTTCTTTCAATTAAGCCATTTTTCTATAGATGGATTATTTATTTAAGAGCATCCCTTTAAAATATTTGATAAATTCTTTTTTTTTCTATCTATTCCTATTTACTTGGCATAAAATAAAAGGGTAAGATGTTAAAATGTATAGTCTATAATATAATAGAATAGCATATATAACTACTATCTATCATTAATATCACTTATGAACTAAAAAGTACAAATGTATTATTAATTATTTATTGTAAATAAAGCAAAATAGTTATAATAATGACTTAGCTACCCTTCTAATTTATGTCTGGCTAATACTAAAGCATCCTATCTAATTTAGTTAGATTAACTATTACTCAAAAACTTTCTTATTTATTCAATTATTAGATTTAGAATAAAGCAAGATAATGAGTATCTCTATAGTCCTAAAAACAAAAATTTAAATAATTTAAGAATTATTTTTTTAGAATGAGCACTTGAAAAGCTTTCCATAATGTATCAAGATCAGAATAGTAGAAGGTTAAAAATATATAGTGAATAGTAAATTTCTAACTTCCAAAATTATATCTGCACGGATAATAAAAGAGCAATATATAAGAATCTAATAAAAGCTAATTATTAACTAAAATATGCAGTTTAGGAATATTCAATCAAAATCACTATTATTTAGTAAATCCTATTGAAGATATTTGCTACTTATGAGTTATCAGTCTAGGGAATATTCAAAAGAGCCAACTAATTTTTATTCTTTACATAATAAAAATAGAAATAGAAAGTTGTATAATTTGATCTAGGAAACTGAATAATAAGTATTTATATAGGAGAATGGAATATTAAGAGCTATTCAATGATGGAAATTGTAATGAATGAAAAGATCTAAATATGAAAAACTATTTATAAAATGCTAAAATTTAATTTTCTTTAAACTGCAAATCCTTTTTAGCATCCCTAATAGGCAGCCCATTTTAGTATTAATAGAGAAAAACTAATAAAAATCTTGTAAATGTAGAAATATTACGTACTATACTTCACCAATTTCTTTATTAATATAGTGAAATAAGATTGGAATATTTCGAAAATTATAATGATATCATTGCTATAATTTGTTAATAAAGCATATAATAAATTACCATATTAAGATCCTTTAAAATATAAATAACGTAAATGCTTAATTTAGATTTAAAGGCAAGCAGCTTCTGTCAATTTATTTCTGAAAGATTTAGCTTGCATAAGATCAATTGTATAATGTATGAAAAAAGTCTCTAATTTATATTTAATAGCACTAAAAGGTTTAATTTAAAATGATGTTTAGAATAATTATGCAAGCATTTAAATCAGGGTAATTTTATAAGTTTTAAATTAAATTTTATCTATTATAAAACTTATCTAAGTTTAGTTTACTTTCTTAACTTTAATAAAGGAAATTAATATCCAAATTTATGGTAGCTAGACATAATAGAGCTTTTTCTTAATATCTCAAGAGAAAATTGTTTTGATTATGTCACTTTTTATAAATAATAATAAGAGGGATTTGTTTAATTTATTGCTTTATAAGATTAAAGTTCGCCTTTATAATCTAAAATTACTAAAGAACTTAAATAAATTAAAGGGTATTTCTCTATTTAAAGAAAATATATCAACTAACAAATTTAAATTTGTATATTGTAGCCTATTAAAGCTTCGATTACTTAAATCAAAGTCTATTTTAATGAAATTCTCTTTTTTAATCAGCTATTTTTGAATAAGGGCTTATAACATTAAAATTATTTAGAGTAATTAGAGGAAAATAAAGGGAATGCATTATATAATTTCCTTGATTAACTGATGTGTTTAATATAGAAGAATTAAGTATTATTAATTTAGAAAAATATCAAAAGCTCTATAAAGTTCAAGTATTTCATTGAGTGACAAATTTCCAAGATTGTTCTTATTATTCTTACAAAATTCCTATACTTAAAAAAGTCTTTAATATCATATCTAGCTATCATAAAATTACCTTTATTAAAAAGAAAAATTATCTCTTTGATTTTTAGCGTGTTTCACAGGCTTACTAGCAACTTTATTTTCTCAGCTATTAAATTTTTGTAGTGTTAAGTCTGTTTCGTTTTAGACTCTATCAATTTAAATATTTTGGGAAATGAATATTCTAAACTTATAAAAATAGAAAAGTATTGAATCTAAAGAATTAAGCTATTAGTTCTTTAAGTTAATAAATAATAAGTTAATTTAATTTTCTTATTCTAGCCTTAACTCATCTAAGTTTAAAAAGGTTAAAATTTAAGTGTGTTATAGTTAACTTATTTTTTGATTCTATAAAAATAGTAAAAAGGAAATTAGTTATTAAGTTTATACTAAGCGGAGATTTACCTATTTGGTATTTAATACCTTGTATCTCTATCTCTTCTACTCTATTCTTATATTTTACAATTATTACATATAAATAAGCTTCATGAGGCTTAAGCAAAGTAAAACAGTAATGTCTCACATTTTAAATATTTTACATCAATCAAAATTATAATTTCTAAATCTTCTTTTTCTAACTAACTAAATAAAAACTTGCAGCTGATTCCAGAAATTAAATATTTTCCAGAACTAAAATTTAGAAAGCAATAAAATTAAAGGAATTTTCTTGCTGATTTGTAAGCTTAATTTCAAATACCTTTATCCAGAATAACTTAAATAAATATCTTAGAAAATAACTTATTTTTCTAACCTTAGATGCTATAAATTACCCTTATCAGCTATAATTTTACTTTAAGAATTGAGATTGTTTTTTAAAGTTAGAATTTATCTGCTTAGAAAATAGTGAAATAAGAAATTAAATAGGTTATTAGTTTATCAGCTAATCTCCCTTTAAAATTGTAAAAAATTGAATCTACCTCTTAACCTGTGGCTTAATAATAAATTTATTTAAATTTAATGTAGAAATAGATTAAGGTAATGATTATAGCGCTAAAATAAGCAGATTATTGAAAGTTATTAGGGATTAAAGAAATTAGATTTATTTTAAATTTGATATCTTTATGCTTTTCTAATTTTCTCTTTTATGGAGTTTTAATTCTCTTTAAAGTATGAAAGTTATCTATAATTGCCTATATTTATATATCTGGTAAAAATGCTAAACTACTATTCAAGTTTTAAATTTTGATCCTTTTAACTTCAGATATCTAATGCTATCACTTGTAGTATAATCTTATAAGCATTAGACAAGATATATATAATAAGTACTTTAATAAAGGGTAAACATATCTGATTAATAATGAGGATTTTACAGAAATTTTACACTAAATTGTTTGCTAATAATCTTAGAGCTTTCAACAAGTTCTTTTTAAACTTAGAAAGACTGGAATTTTAAATATCAGTTAATAATTATAACTTCTAATATTAAGATCTAAGAGATAAAGCAAGGTAAAAAGTAATATCCTAGATTGAAAAATTGGAGAAAATTATTTTGTATGGTAATAATATAAAAACAAGACTAAGCTTTCTGACTTTCTACAACTGGCTTCTTTTAGTTTTGAGAGATTTTCTTTAATAGTTGCATTAAAAACATAATTAAAAAAGATAATGAGCAAAAGGTTTAAATTTTGAGAAACTAATTGAAAAATTTAGCTCAGGTGCCTATCTTATGCTCTATACAGTTAAAATTCCAAATTATACTTATGATGTTAACAAAAAGAGCCAGAATAATAATTGCTCTTTAGATTCTTTGATAAATAATTTATTTAGAGATCTATTATACTTTCAACTACTAGATTTCTCTTGAATTAGGCCACCTTTCAGTTAAATAATTGATGGTAGAAGTTATGTTTTATTTAAGCTTTCTTCTAGGCTCTTTTTCTGGTTCGTATTTATACATACATAAAAAAGATTCAAGTTCTTCTTAATCTTCCACATCACTTTAAACAAAATCAGCTTATCTAAGCTTTTCATTAGTTTCACTTTCAAAGCTAAAGTTTTTGACAGTTTTGATAGTTTCTTTTCTTTATTTTTTCCTGAACGAATTTCTTTTCTCTTCCTCCATTTTAGAAAAAGTACTTATAAGAAGTGAAGAATTAGGTAATCTCTAGTCTTATTTCTTAAAATTAACTGCGAGATCCTTTTTTGTGGATTCATGAAATACCTTTTTCAAATCTTTTAAACTGATACTTTTACAGTCATCATAAATTCTAATTTTATAAGGAGTATCTTCATACTAAATCTACCTGTAATGCTTTTGGTAAATTTAAACTTCAGGTGGTACCAAACTGATAATCTTCTATAATGATTGTTCAACCACCAGGACTTTCGTCTTACACATTTTTCAATGATAAATTATAATTTAAAATATGGTAAACAATTTGAATCTCTCTCAATATTAACCTTCCAGATCATATATATGAATCATTATTTTAAAATAAAAGCATATGCATAATACTTTCTTACTGACATGAAAACCTTTCATTCCTTTCCTCATCTGTAATCCCTTTTTCTACATTACAATTTAAGCTTTTTGTATATCTATTTATAGACTAATTAAAACTAGACAAAAACTAAATATGTTCTATATTCTGAAATAGCTTAAATAATTGATTTATATACATTTAATTTTGGTAAATTTCTATATACCAGTCTAACTTCACCAGTTTTAACTCTTTATCAAAGTTAATATAATTATTAACTAATTGCCATTGTTTAAAGATATAACTAACTTTAAATCATAATGGAGTATATTTAATTTTCTATGCTTATTTGAATACCTCAATTAGATATTAAACTTATATTTAGTTCTAAACTTCTAAAATTTTTTAAAGCCATTCTAAGGAAAATCCCTCTAATTTATTATCTATACATATATTTCTGTGATACTTTGTACAAGTGATTAAGCAGATGCTTCGCTTAGCGAACTAATGAAATTAACTATTTAATAAACTCTTCAAGTTAATTTTTGAAAGTCCTTTTATTATTTAGAGCATAAATTTTAGAATCTTCATCAGAAGAACGAATTTTGGGAAATATTTTATTGATGCTGATTTAAATTTTTTTAATATATACATTAACAATAAGAGTAGACTTTAATACAATACCAGTCACTAAATATCAATAGAGTGGTATTTGTTTTTATATGTTTAGATAGTACTAACTGATTAGATTAGATATAACACTAATTTATTAGGATTCATTAAATACACTAGAGGTATCTATGCTACATTTATGGAATTTAATAGTTTAATTATTTCCTTATGGAACATTATTGATTTATGACTGTATAATGTTAGAGAAATTAATGAAGCTTTTCAATTTAGAAGTGTTTAACTTAAATTAAATTTATAGTAGATAATAGAGAAATTATGCTATAATCAAGCAGAAAATACTATATTCATGTTAAAGGATTAAGGTAAGTATATCAGCATGCTATACATATCATTAAATAGATCTATAAGTTAAGAGAAATAGCTTTCATAATATGAGTCTATAAACTTTTAGATCAAAACTAAGAACAAAACTAAATTAATAGGAAGATATTATTTGGATGACTCTATTTTATAATTTCTATCATTAGAGTTAAAATTTAAAGAGTATTAATGATTTGGTAAGTAGTATCTCCATAATTTGATATATCATCAATAGTTTTATCAAAGTATTAAGAATATTTGAAATATTTAGAAAATTGGCCTTCTTAAGAAATTCGCTAATTAATAAAGATTTTTCCTTTTTCATTTCAAAGAAGAATATTGTATACAAGTTAATTTATATCTCTAATGCTTAAATAAATTAGAAGCTTATTACGAAAGAAAAAAAAGATTATATATGTAATCAATAAATTTAATTGAAAGGAATTATAAAACTAAGATAACTATTTCTTTAAAAATGTTCATTTCAGGTACTAAATCTTTATACACTGATTAAGGTTATTTTTATCATCTTAATTTCATCAAATTTTTAAATGTAGAACAATAAACTTTAATAGATAGATTTTAAAAGAAAAAAGCTTATATATGAGGATATAAATATTATTATTTAACTTTTAAAAATTCTGTTAATTAAATATTTGTTTAAGAATATACTAAAGGAATAAATTTGAGTATGAGAATATCCTTATAATTATTAATTAGAAGATCACTTGAAGTATTTGAGTAAATAATGGAATAAGGGACTTTATAGCTTCATTTTTAAATAAAAAAATATTTATTTTTAGCTATACATTAGGAAGTGAGTATAAGTTATGATCATTTCCTTATTGTTGCTTTTTATTTTTAGAATAAAATATAGAAAATAATAATTTGTTTATTTTAAGCTAAAAAATCAAGTGTCTATTAACTTCAAGATTTATATTTCGCTCCAAATTTTTGTAATTTTTAGCAGTGTCTTGATTTAATTCTAAAATACTGGCATAATTCTAGATTTTATTAATCCTATGAGTGATTATTAGAATAGCTCTTTCTTGAAATTTCCAATTGATTCAATTTTGTATAATTTATCAGTTTTGAGATAAAGGTTCACAATTGATTCATCTTTAACTAAATTTTAGAAGGTTTTAGAATAACTCTTGCAGGGCATATTAATATCTCTCTCCTGCTAGAATATTTTAACCTTGCTCTTCCATTTTCTAATAAATGTTTACTTCACATTAAAATTTTATTTTAGATTTGGACTTTCTTTCAAAAGTAATCTAATATTTTTTCTGAACAAGAGGTCTATAAGTAAAAAAAATTGTTGTGGGATTATACACAAGTTTGATCTAAGGATTTAAATACCAACTGTACTGATTTCTAATTAATCTATCGAAATAATTCCTTCTTCTAGTTTAAATATTCTAATTAAAACTTATAGCAAGGAAGACTTTCCAGATCTTGTTCTATTACTGCTCTAGTTTTTTTTCTTGGTTAATAGCAAAGATTCTGCTGTTTAATACTAATGGGATATTCTATCTATATCTCAATTTTATATTTCTAAACTCTATTTTCCCATGCAAGGCTGATCATTAGTTTTTTCTTGATTCTGCTTTTTTTATATATCCTAAGTAAGAGAATGCCATCTCTCAACTGATATATTGAATGTTCAAAACACATTAAATACCAAACACAACCTTACAGCATTCCAGCTATTGGAAGAGCATAACATAATCTATATATCTAACATTTTTAGAAACAAAGATCCTTGAAAATACAATAAAATATAGTCAGAGGGAAACTAAAAGCAAAGAAAGCATTATAAGGTATAAATTAAGTAAAAAGTTACCTTCATTATACTAAAAGTATGCTTTAAATTTTCACTGATAAGAACTTTGAGTTTATACTTAACCTTAAAGTTATCAGAAGTATATAATGATTCTACTCCATTAAGAATCTCAGTGTAATAGCTTATAATAGGATTAATATTTATATATATAAAATGGATGTCTGCCGCGTCAGATAAATTAGTAGGTAATCTGGTGCAGTGTATACTGCATTGCGAGTAATATCGCACTAGATGCCACCAAGGAGAAGGGTGGATAAGCTCAGTCGAGACATGCCTAACTTACCCTAGGGTTCTCTCTAGCAGTATGAAAGTTTTACTGACGGGCTTTAATAACTTAATAACTAATTCTTATTTGGACCTTATTCAGGGAGACTGAACCATTTGACTCAAGATTTAGAATCATTTTTAATAAGAAAATTCCCCATTTGGAGAAGCTGACATGACTCATTGGACTTCTAGAATTTTAGCAAGAAACATGAGAACATTTTTCTTAATATTAATATTGAAAGAGCTGCGCACCAATGAGGCGCTACGCGCTCTATAATAATTTTTATTTATTTATACCCATCAATCTTAATTATTCTCTTAACCATGCTACAAAATATTGCTAGTTTTTTCTCATTAATCAGAAAAGAAACGATAAAAAAACCCATGAATCAAGGAAGAAACATACAAAACCAGTTCTAACTTTTCAAAAAGTAAACTCCGCTGTACCTACACTAAATGAAAGTAAAGAAAGACCTACCACTTAATCATTTGTTAAAAGATTCATTATTCTTCCTATTGTAATAATTCCATGAAATAAATTGATTGAAATGTTTAGTAGACTTTTCATTTATCTTTTTGAATTCAAATCCTCTGATTTAGTTTCTAAATACTCTAAAATCAAAGTTCTATTATTAATAAAGGAAACTAAAGTTAAAGTTGATATAAATATTACTAAATCTATTTCATCATCAAATCAATATCGCATAATTATATCAGAAAATTTTAAACTTAGTTCAAAAGTGAAGCTTGAAATTAAAAGAACTAAAGCTTAAATTCATCCGCTATATTTATTATAAATAATTAATTCAACTTTTCATATTTTCTCTTATTCATCAAGAAATACATTTTTTTTCTTTTAATCTCTTAATCTTTTTCCATTTCTTATCTTTGTATATTCTCTCCTTGCTTTTTATATAAATTTTTATCTAAAGAATGTAGATTTATTCATTAAGTCTTCTTAATCTTCTTGCTATGCAAATTTTCCTTATCCGTTATAAAAATTTAGTCCAAAAAGGTAGCAATGAGAGATGATTAGTTAAAATCAGAATTTTTTTTCTTTAAAAAATCAATAAAGCAGATGTTTGTGCTCTAGTAGTATCAGCATCTCTTTCTTACATATCTGCTTTTTTAATGAATAACAATCTCTGTTTACTCAATTTCCATCTTATCTAGTATAAGTTTTCTATTCACTGTAATATTCTAAAGTTTTTGGAGATCCGTCTCCTGTTTTTATAATATATCTTCAAATTTTACAATTTCTTACCGCTGCTCAGTCTAAATATTTCAATATGCTTGGAGATCCCTCTCCAAGTTGATCATTCTCATCTCTAAATTTTCATATCCGCATTCTGACTAATTTCTAAATTTTTGATTTTCCTTTTAAAGTGCCAAGATCTTTCCCGGAGGTTAAAAACTATAAGTGCCAGTTGTTGAATATTGTTTTCCTTTTTGAAAATCTTGGATGGAAGTTATTTTCCTGATAATGCATTAGAATATTTTCTTTTTATTAACTTAGGAGATATTTATTGGAGTTATTAGGCTCTTATTTAGGTTTATTAATGAGAAGAAGACTCTTATTGCTTTTGCTTTGACTGTTATTTCTCTAGGACTTTTTTCTCTGCTTTGTCCAGCAAGAAACCGGGAATAATATTTGAAGAATTAATTTTAAATTCCCTTAGTTAAACTAATTACAATAAAATGTATTTGAACTAAAATTATTTCTCTATATAGAATAGTTTTAAACCTCTATACTCTAATATCTAATATCTTCATAATATTAATAATCAATAAGATATAATCAGATACATCTATTCTTTTACTAATTAACATATATAGCCAAATGAGAAACTTATTAAAGAATATTAGTCAATCTATTTTAAAAATATTAAGTGCTTTTAATATTCCTTTACATATAGTAAAAAGAAAATTAAAAGGGCAATTCCATTCAAGAGCTATAACTTTTCATATCTCAAGTCTATTTTTCTTTTAAAATTTAATGAAAAAAGAAACAAAATAGCTATAATCCTTAAAATATAAACTTATTAAAAATAAGTAAAAACATAACTAATAGTGCATTTAGGAATTATGCCTCATCTTTAATAAGATAGAAAGCTTTTTTCAAACTGCCTAAAATAATATTTAAAAATAAAATAAAAGTTAAAAGCTGTAAAGATACTTAAAATACCTAGAAACAAATGAAGATAAATAATAAAACAATAATAAAAATAAAATTTTATCAAAAGAAAGAAGATAAAGCCTAATAAATTCATAATTAATTTGGCATCTTCACATATCTCAGAAAATTAGTGTAATTAGCAAAAATTTATTATTACAGTTTTATGAGATTATTCCTAAACTTCATACGAAATATCTTCCTAAGTTTAAATATTTCCAGCAAAAAATAAATATTTAAGAAAAAATCTAATATTAATTAATTTACCTTTCTACACTAAGTAAAAATATAAAAATCTAAATCCCTTAACTTAATTTAAAAATAGCATAAGTATTTATATAAAAAATATACTATTTCATTATAAAAATTAATATTATAACTAATAAGCATGATATTCTTTAAATGTGGAATTACATTCCAAAATTACCTTTAATTCCACATAGAAAAACAAACCTAATAAATGAATTATATATAAAGATTGAGGAAAGATCTAGATAAATTAAAGAAAATTGAAAAAATGAAAAGAGAAATAAATAAAATAAATAATAAAAGGAAATAATTTAAGATTAAAACTTTACCTTTACATATCATATTTTAAAAGTGATAATATAAAAATATAAAATTTAAATAAAATCAGCAAAGAAATTTAAATATAATTGAACTTGAGGAAATGGATAAAATAGAAAATAAACAAAAACATTAAAAATACAAATACAAATAAATTATGTAAACGAATAAAATAATTAAAATTGTTTTAGCTTTACCGAAATTACAAGCTTTCTAATGAAAATATCAAATATTTTAAAATGAGTATAATACTTTTTTTAAAGTCTTATTTAAAAGAACAGAAAAGGACAATTGAAAGATCTACCACTTCATATTTATGATTAAAGTATATCAAAAAGAAAATGCTTCTTAATTTGCATATAAGATTAAGAGTCTAATTATTCAGTTTAGATAAGAAGTTTATTCATTAAGATTTTATTATTTCAATAGCAGTTAAAGTGGATTCAAATTTGTTATATTGCTATTAATAAGCAACTTAAAAATGATATAGGATGTATTAATTTAAAATTATCTTATTTATATAAAGAATAAATTGTATAAGCTTTAGCTACTTAACACTAATTCTAAATTTCATCTAAAAGCTAATTAATTTTTAGGATAGCGTACTTCAAGTATTCTATTGAGTAAAAATTGTTTAACTATTTAAGTTTTAGTGCTAAATATATAACTTTCTATTGCTGTATTTTATATCCTTAAAATCTCTTTCTAATCATTAGATTATTATTGTACTTTATGAATTAAAGTCTAATAATAATTATTCAGTCTATAGTTAATAATAAATTACTAGCTTTATTAAGCTAAAAAGTTATAATTAATAGTAAATAATATTAAATTAGGCTTAGCATTCTAAGTTGCTAGTATTTTACTTAATTTAAATTAGCTAGCCAAATTAAATATTAGAAGAGATAAATATCACTTTACTGAAATGTCTCATACATAAAACTTCTAGATTAGTGTTAGAAGCTTTCTACCTTTTTTAATTTTGTTTTAAGTTATTTACATACTTATATACATGTTTCTAATGACTTAGTTTATAGAGTATTTAAATGAAATGTTTTGATAACTCTTTATTTATTTTATCATTTAAATATATTGTTATTAGTTCCTTACTTAGCTATCTTTATTTAATTTACTGTTTTATAACTCTATAATCAGTTTATTAAACTACTAAGTAAGCGTTATCTTAACTCCTCGCTGTTTCTTATGCTGTTGACAAACAAGAACTCGATCGAGAAATCGAAGATAGTGCTGAAGATTTTGAAGATGAACTGGATGATTTATAAGATGATAAAGAAGATGAATAAGAAACCTTAGAAAATGAATATGATAAAGAAAAAGATATCGAAGAACAATCAAAAAATGCAGGTAATGATGAATGTGTTAATTAAGATGATTATGAAGATGAAAGTAAGAAGAAGAAGATGATAAAGAAGATGCATCTGAAGACACTTAAGGGAATTTTAAAGGTGAAAATTATGCTGAAGACTCATTATAAGATGAGTATACGAATTCAGATGGAAGTAACACTTTTCTTTTAAAGAAGATTGCTTAAGAGAAGAATGATGAATATAAGTAATGATACAGAAGCAAATAGTACAAAAGAAATGGAAATTTTTAGTATGTTCGATACAAATAAGCTGAATATATATTCGAGTAGAACAACTTTGGGAAATTGAAGTATATAACTATTGAGAAAGTTAGAACACAATTCAAGAGAGGCAAAATTGAGACATAACATATTGAGACACAAGAGATACCAAAATATGCATTTAAGACATAGTCCAAAGGCAAGAAAAGTGAAAGTATTAAGACGCATAATTTTGAATTTACATTGAGATATATAAGACAAAAATACTTTTTAGACTGATTTTTTGATTTTAAAAGCAATCAAAAATATTTACACTAGCTAAATTTAGATATTTTAGTTAAACTTAATACTGAAGAGACTTATAATTAAGTGAGACGATATGTATATCTTTCCATAAAAGTATTAAAGTTATTTAAACTTTGTTACTTTATTAGTCAAGTTTATAACTTTCTTTATTACCTGCATTTATTTAAAGCAGTTAAACTTCTGAAGTTTTAAATAAAGTTTAGATTGCTAAAAAGTTTAATAGTTCCATATTCAAGGATATACTCCTTTATAATTAATTTTCTAAACTTTATTATTTTTCCTACTTTTAGAATGATATTCTTTATTTACATTAATATTAAAATGAATCTAGAGATTTATAAGGTTTAAAGCTTCTATTTTTCTTTAGTAGTTTGAGTGGTAATTAGATTTATAAAAGCTCAATAAAGAATATTAAATTATTTTATAAAGATAGTGTGTTTCTTTAATCTCTATATTAATTTATCTAATACTTTTAGCTTCTTTAATATAACCAAAAGATAAATTTTTGAAATGCTTATGGTTATTGATTTAATATGCTTTTACTCTGACTCCTAAAGCAATAAATCTTATTTAATAACCAAGAACGTTGTTCTGCTTTTGCTATTCATCAGATTGATAATATAATCCAGATATTTTCCTAAGCTTATCATATACCTATATTTACTTAATTAGCTTTCACTAAAATAATAGTGATACATTTAAGTTTTTACTTAATGATAAGAAGCTTTCTTATCTTAATTTAATGAAACTAGCTATTATCTAATTTATTATATGAAATACTAACCAAAGTATATAAGAATTTTATATAGACTCTTCTTTACCTTAATTTAAAGCTTTAAATTAAGAAGAATTAAAACTATAACCAAATATGGATTTATTTATTAGTAAAAGGTTTTAAAGAAGCTTTATGTATTTCCATCTCTATATTTAAAGGTAATTATAAAGTATTTAGAAGATACTTTGATATTGTTATCATTTTAAAGTTGCTAGACTAGTTAAATTTTTCTAACTACTTTTGACTTCTTTAGTGCTTTTTATTCATTTTGGTATAGATTATTTTCTTTTTAGTCAATAAGCTTTGCTGTGATCTTTTTAATTTTTTTGATTTATTTATCTTCAGACGTGAAGCTATTAGAGGAAGGTATAGGAATTATTAAAAAAATAGTAGAGTAAACTTAATATTCCCTATTTAGTTCAATTGAATATACATATGATAGCTAATTGCTTGATCTACAAATCAAGAATCAAGTAAGATATTATTTTAATTAGAGAGACTAAGAAATGACTAGAGCAAATGCATTTAAATAATTATTTCCATTTAAATTGATATCTAAATAGAAGACTTAGTGTTTATTCTCATTGCTATGCTTTTATTTTAATATTTATAGTTGGCTAACTTAAATAATTTCTTTTGGTATAAATTTTATGTTTGCCATGCTTTTATATCATCTAATAAAACATAATCTTCTTTCTAAAGCTTTTTGCTTTCTATTTGTCTACTAGCTTAGATTTTTTAGCGAAGCATATTTAGTATATTTTATGATATTAAAAGCTTCTAGTAATCTTTAAATGGACTATACTATTGTCTTAATACTTAAGCATTAATATTTAATAGCCTAGCCTTTGATATAACTAAAATCTGAAGACTTAATACAACATTTTATGAACTACTAACTAAAGATAAGTTCTATGCTTATAGTATTCTTATTAGATACAAATAAGCAAGCTTTAAGAATTAATGGATGAAATATATATGTAGACTTAATTTAGTTAATTAATAAGTATCTAGCTACTTCTTCTGCCCCTCTCAAATAAAGGCATTATTTTGCTATTGGTTTCCAATATTATTTGGCTAACTAAATTGAAGACCATCGGGGAAATTAGGATTACTTAGATTAAATTCTTAGAACTGCTACTATATTTGATTTTAAGAAACGCTCATATGTTTTTGGAAATCTTCCAATTTTTCAAATACCCTTAGTATGTCGTTGTTTTTAATTTAAAGCTGCTCATTTACCAGAATATCATTCTACTAGTAAAATTCAGTTAAGTTAATGTTGTTGAAGATTAACTATAAAGTATTAGGATTGTAGTTAAAGAGCTAGGCTGCTTATTATTTGATTTCTTAAAGTGTAGTATATTTATTAATGCTAACTACTATAGTTTTCATTTATGGGTTTATCAGTTATACTCTTATTATTTCTACTGAATCCATAGAAGAATCTCTCTTCTAATTAGGAGTGTTTTACTGAGCGTCTATCTAGTTTATATTTTGTTAGGGCGAAATATCTTTGCCTAGCGAGGGAGGAATATAAATACTTTATTAAGACTGAATGTTATTTTCTTGCTAGGGAAGAATGTAAATACTTTATTAGGGCGGAATGCTTTACAAATACTCAGGCTATTGTGACTAATTGGGCTAGTAAAAAGGATTAAATTAATTATTTTATGTTTAGTTGATAAATTACGAGGGAATAGTTTATTCGGAAGGAATATTTTGCTAATCTTAAATCTTATCCTTATAATTTTGCTATTTATTCTATAGATCTATACTTTATAACGTATTATCTTATCCTCTATTAATATTACCCTAAGCTGATTATTCACTCCCTACCCTTTAACATAATTTTACTATCTTTCTGCTTCTGCAGCTTTTTCTCTTTCTTGTTTGCTGGATATTAGATTTATTAAAATGATAGTAAAGAAGGGATCAATAATTAATAGATAGATAAGGTAACTTATGAATAAACTGAGAAGCCAAGGAAGGGATTCATCAGTGTCGTAATCAACACATACCCATACCGTAACAGCTATAACCAGAATATCATAGACTAATACTAAAATCCACTAGGCTACTTTCTTTATCTACATTAAAATATAGACGAACACACTTTTCTTGAAAGAAAGAGCTGCTGCTATTATTACAGCTGTAATGATATCTCGTGCTTAATAAAATCCAAATTCAGTGTATTTAGTTGCTAGAATTAAGTTAACAAACAAGCAAAACATTACTACTGACAGATTGATCAGCTATATCAATATATGGTTTAACTTTCTGGTAGGTGAATAGATTCAAGGGCCTATTAAAGCTAAATATGAGTAGTATAAGTGAAACTTCGCTTGCTAGTTGTTACTTCTATTCTTTTTCAAGCATCAGTTAATCCATTATGTAATAAGAAAAATTCCAAATAGAGTAAAAATACATGCCAGAGTATAACCTGGAACTGAATGCGTAAAGTCATCTTCTTCTTTTGCTTAGTCATACAAATTATTTCCTTCATCGATTCTTAGAACTCCTGATTCAGAACACTAGCAAGTAAAAAGCGATTGACTAGATGTTTTTTAGAGGTAGCATTTCTCTCCTTTATCTCACTATTGTAAATTCTAATTTCACATCTAGCATTATAAGTTATCACTTTGTTCCCCATTAAATTGGATTTAATACTGAATACTAGTTTCTAATTTAATAGGATCGATTTATACTATCAGACCTTATTAATTTCTTTCACAAATTTAATAAATCTCGAAATTAATATAAGTTAGCTTCCTTGCATCGTCAATTTAGAACGGGTTAATATCATATGCAGCATAAATAACAGCTAAGCATTAATCTGTAAAATTAGTGCCAATTTAAACAGTAGAAGTACCTAGCTGATATTCATAAGGGACTGCTTACTAGTCAAATTTAGCTACATAAAGTGCAAAGTTAGTTTTTATGATTTCAGTTGCTTGCTAATTTGGAGCTTAATTAGAGGCATATTATAAAGATGATGTTTAAACTATTTCCCATACTATTTCGCTCTGCTAATCATCGCTTTGAAGCATCCTAGTTAAAGTATTATTTAAATCACTGTCACTGTCACTATCTTATGAATCGCTTTAGTCACTTTGTTATATAACTGATATGCTTTCAACAATTTAGGAAATTTAGTCCAATTAGTCATAATCAAAGTAGTCACTTTGCTTCTTTAGCAGACATTAATTAGTAGTGTCTATATAGCTTTATAAAGACTCCTATTCTATACTTTACTTTACTAGAGTTAAGCTGGAAAGCGCGATTTAAAACTCATCTTTGTTACTTACTTTTGAAGATAGGTAATTCAAGTAATCTATCATTTCTTAAGAAGAAATCTTTCAAGAGTCTTAAGAAATTTATTCAGCTACATCATGAAGGAAGTTTTATGCTTCAATGTTTGAATTGAAATCTTCCTAATCTAAAACTTCTAGTTGCTCAGTTAAGTTCTGACTATAACTTGAGACTGTTACATATTTCTTCACTTTGGTGTAAGCTTTAAGCCAATCAAAGACATAAACACCAACTGTCAATTTATTCTATTTTCCTTCGCCTTGAGGCAACTAAAGACTTTTCTAACTTTCTTTTTAGGTTAAAGTCAAAAAATATTCTTTATTATCCTTAAGGTAAAAGAATTGGTATTACAAAGGATAGTCTCCTTCAGGATCTTGGCAATCTTAAACTGAAAGATCAAAACTTGTACTTCATGCCTCTCCTTACTGAGGAGTTATATCAAAAAGTCCAACGCTTGGTGCATGGTTTACATAAACTTGCTTAGTATCAGATCATTTTTTCCCTGATGTATCTTAAATCTCTAGAGTAAAGTTATAATTATTTCCTTGAGTTAACTTTGTAGCGTCTATTTAGATGTATAGAGAGTCCGTTGAGGATATCGTAGTGTCTTGAATCTTTCCTGGGCTTTATTTTCAAGAAGCAGATTTTACGATGATACTGTCATTGAGAATTACTCCATACATGTTTAAAACTGTCTACGCATCTATAATATTAAAAGAGTAGTCAGCTAAATTTATCTAAACAGGGAACTATAAAATTTATGTCACGTTAACGAAAACGTAGTCTTAGGAACTTCTTCCATCAGTAGTAGAAGCTTTTACTATGAACTGGTATATATATCCTGATGGATAATCTGATCCTTTTATATTGATCCAAGATTATTTGGCAAAGTTGCATTTCACATCTTCAAGATCAGTATTTTATGTGCTTTAGATTTGAGTCAGACTGATAGTATAAAACTTGCAACTTCATTCGTATTAAATGGATTATTGAGTGGAATCAGTTGCGTTTGCATATAAAGTTAGCAGACCAGAAGTTAGTAATTCTCTAAATTAATCTCCTTGAATAAGAACTTTTATTGATTCCTTAACTATACTCACGTTTATGAATTCTTGGTATTTAGAATCTACAGTAGCTTTAATATAATACCAATATGGATATAGAAGTGTCTCAGGCTTAACTGTTATTACTTTCTAATCATTAGAGTTTGAAACAGGATTCCCAAAAATCAATTTATCGATAACTTGAATGTTTCTTTTACTTTCACTTGTTTATTGTAGGTTTCATCTGATAGTATGAGACTGTTATTAAACATCTTCTATAACTAGGATTATATTTCCTCCTTAATCTTCTAAGAACGTTGTTTATTCTCCATTCTAGAAGTAAATATTTAATTCCTATGAGCACGAACGGAAACATAATCCTAAACAACCTTTAGTTCCTGACGGACATTAATTGTAACATGTATTTGTAGATTGTAGCAAATAATTAGTACAGTTAGATACGCAAATGGAGTCTTAGATATAGGGAGCTTCTTTAGGGCAGGAATCAACACACTAGCTGTTATAAATGTATTTAGTACATTTTTGACATTAATTATCAACTAAATTATAATCATTTTAGCATTCAAAGCACAAAATACCTTCATTTGAGCATAGTAAGCAATTAGATGTGCAATTGTATTCATCCTTAACTGATTTGCATATTACTTCTTAACTGCTAGGGCATGCTATTTTTAAATCTTATCTAGTTGGATGATTTATTGTACTTCCTGCAGGACATTAAATAGATGAGCCACTATTAAAGTATAATATAATTACTCCTTAATTTGAACAAGAAGTTTTGAAACAAAAAGCAGCGTCTTATCCTTAATTAGTTCCTTGATAACATCTTGAAGTAGATCCAAGAGTTTCATCATTTGTGGTTAATTTTTAATAATACTAATCAGCTTATCCCTTGCAATTTGCATTTTTATAGCTTACAGTTACAGGACAATAATCTATGAAATCGTAAGAGCCACCTTATTAAGGATTGGTCCATCATTAGAGTGCTGAGGATAAATTAGAATAATAAATTTACGAAGCACATTTACCAATCTAATATCTATCAGGCATGCAACTAAAATCTTTTCCATCTAAGCAAAATTCCTCGAATTTAGGAGTGGGAATCTTTCCTTTCTGAGCACAAACTTAAGTGACAAAATTGCAACCTTTTTTATATCCAAATTCCAAGAATTCAGCCATTGATCAGTTTGGAATATATCATCCCATATCATAAAACAGTGCTAAGGTAATATTGCTAGTTAAGCAGTAAGGCATATCAGTGCTTACCATGTATTCATTATATAAAAGCCTTCCTTCCCAATGAGATCCAGCAGACTATTATCCACCTTAATCTTCAAGCTCCATATAAGCAGTAGAGCAGTTGAATTAAGCTCTAGTAGCGTAATTTAAAGCCGGTAGATTTAACTGAGTGACTGTTTTTCCTCTTAATTATGTAGTTTAAACAACTTAAGTAGCATAGTTAGAACCTGTTTCAGGATCTATATAGTAATCATAAAAAAAGCTACTAAAGCCTAGCAAATGAGTTAGCTCATGAATAGCAGTACTATAGGCAGATAGTCAATTGTCTGCTGAGATATAATAAGTATTAAAGTTTATTTAACCTGCCATTGGTCGGCTCCGATAATCAGTCAAGCATGCAGATGCCCAAGCTAAATAAGGTTATTCAGAATTAGATTCAACTGTAACGAAAACAATAACGTCATATGGATAATTTCCTTCATTATATTTCTCAGGTATTTGTACATCTATACATTGCTCGCCTCCATAAGGACTTAAATTTAAGGAAGAATAAGGGCTTCGTATTTTGAGCAAAGCAATAAAATATTTATCGGTAGCTGGAATTAAAACTTCCTTTATAAAAACATCAGTTTCATCAGTTGAAGTGGAGAGACTTCCTTGATAATCCCATAGAATTCGAATCGAAGCAGGTTGTCCTGTCTATAAGTTACGAAAGCTTTCGGAATTATTGACTTTCTTAAGTTTGATTTTCAGATGATCATGTATGCATTTATAAGCCACCGCAACAGAAAAGAGTATTCACAGAGGTATTAAGATTTTCATTTTTATTATGATGAAATAATGCAAACCTGATAAAATAATCTAAAGTCAATTTTCAAGAATAATTACCATATAAACGTCTCACTTTTATTGGTTTTCTTTTAAACCTACTCAGACAATGCTTTAACTAGGTTTATACTTTAACTTAATTAAATTATTTATTTGGCTTAGTGATTTTAGTAATGAATTAAAAGCCCAGATTAAAGTGATTGGGTTAGTGTTTTTAATTGGTTATGAATAGTGTAGTTGAATACTTATAGACTCTTTTATACATAGTAATTATGCTCTATAATAGCTAAATACTCTATAAATTAACTATGAACATATAAGTATTTCTTAGCTACTAAGAGTTATAATATAACTTTTTTAGGTTAGAAATTATAAGCTTATCTAGCTTTAAACCTAATTAATAGCATTAAGTTCTTTAAGTTTTATTATTTTAGTTATTTAAATAAGCAGAGTCTTCTAGTAGCGATTAGAGGAAATATCTTATTATAATAGCTTGAGGTATAATATAAGCATCGAAGGCTAGGTATTCTAGTGTCTTTTTTAACTTTAGGTTTAAATTGGCTAATATGATCTCAATAGGTTTATGATTATACCTATTAGTTAAAGAACATAAAGTCTAAGTTGATTATGTTATGTAAGGATTTAGCTTTACTATTAAGCTAATTTTGGTAAAGCAATAATTTGATTTGTTTAGTTAATAGGTATTTGATTTGTTTTAGCCTTTGAGATTTAAACTGCATAGCAAATGAAAAGAGTTTTTAGGTATATATTTATAGGTATTTGAAATATTTAATTAGACTAATATATTCAAATAAGATGGTAAGAAGAAATGATTATTTTGCTTAGAGGATCTAGATTATTTATAAGACTCTTAACAGAGCAACTATAAATAAATGATTCTTGCTATTTTAAAAGTAAATAAGACATATATAAAGCTTATGGAAATCAAAATAATACAATTATTATTAGTGACTTCTAAAGCAATGAGTGATATCAATATAAGTAATATCTTTAAGTTTATAATGCTTAATATATCTTTATCATCTCTATACTTCTAATATCACAACAAGAGTTAGTTTGCTATTATTATTTTAAACAACCAATCAATTAACTATAATCGTAAAGAGAGTGTTATAAGGATATTAATCAACTCTTAAAGCTTATATTTTAATTTAATCTACAAAATGCTTTAACTGAGAGTTCTATATCTATTTCAATTTCTTTTAAATCTAATCTTGTTAATAAGCATCAAAGTATAAAGACAATAGATTATAAGAGGAACAAGAGTTAGGATTTATGTAAAGCTTGTAAATCAATGATAAGTCAAATCATTACTAATGGAATGTAGATTTAGACAGTATCTTCTTTTCATCCTATTTTAATAAGCTTTAGCTCAGTCGCTAGAGCCTTTTAAGCTGCTCAAGGCTTCAAGTCCCTTAGTCGGCGTCTTATTTTAAATTAATTTTTCTTTAATAAGCAATAGACATTTCTAAAGAAAAGCCTTAAGTAAATAGCTTATTTAATGATAGCTATTTATTAGTAACTACAATTATAAACACAGATAAATAGAAATAACTTACAAGCTTAGAAAATATAAACTAGAACAAACAATAAAAGACAGAGAAACGATGCAGACAACTCAACTAATAATAAAGGATTTATAAAAGGTAGAAGAAAAGAGTGTGACAATTTAATAATAAGCAAGTATAATCTAAATTAATAACAAGCAGCTATATTTAGGTAATTTAGAAAATAGTAAATAATCATTTAAAATAAAAGTTAAATCTTTTGCTATTAATAATAAATTTACAGGATTAAAGCTAATCAAATATATCAAAAGGATATCAATTGCTAAATAGTAAAGATAGTGATACATTTATTAACTGCTCTAGCTATATAATTATATTAATACTATTACTTCTTACAACTTTAGATATACTAGGCTTTTATGATTTAAGCTTATCATTTATAATTCACTAAAACTCTAAAGTTAACTTTAAGTTTTAAAATAAACAGAGTACATAAGTAGCTTCTCTTCATTAATAAGTTAGGCAATTAAAATAGAAAGATATTAAATTAAACTTTCATGATTAATAGTAAGCTACAAGGATAAAATGATAGTAACTTGAAAATTAATAAGAAAGTTAAAATTTTATAAAATAAAGGAAAAAAGCTTTTAAGAATCTTTAGCTTTATCTATGAATGCTATTATAAAAGTATTACAGTTAGATAATAAAAATCCAATTATAAAAGAGTCATTGAGATCATAAAGGCTTTTTGTAAAATTAATTAATGAAATTAAATTATTTTCCTTTTATTTTGGTGTAAATTTGATAGAAAGTTTATTTAATAGATAGAGTTGGAATAACTTTTATTTGACTGAGAAAAAATTAAAGGTTATAATAAATAGAATCTAGAATCAGAGAATTAGTTCCAAGTAAAGTTTATAAAATGACTGGCAAGAAGCTAGTATAATAAAATATTTAATTTCTGAAGCTAATAACCATTTTATAATAAAATCATTTATGTATTTAAAGCCAATTCTGATAACCTTTAAAATCTATTTTATTCTCTTTAGTATGAATATATCATATTTGATGAAATACTTTCTTATTATGTTTGCATTTATAATTGAAGATATTTACATTTTATCTAGAATATATATCTTTATTTGATGTTTTGAAATTATTTCCTAACTTTTTATAGTTTTCACAAGCTTATTTTTAAGAGAATTATGAAAATATGAAATTATGATAACTTTGCCTTTTAACAATTTTAGACAGTATTCCTTTATTAAATTGATAATTAAAGAAATTAGATTTACTTTTGTTTCATTCTAATTCTTCTTTTGTTTCTTTAGTTTAGAATTTTTTAATTAGAATTGCTATTTCTTTCTTATTTATGTCATTGTTGCTTATTTGAATTTATCTCTAAAATTTTACTTAAAGGAGAAATTATTTAACAATCTGTCTAAGCATTTGAAATATTCAGACTTATTCCATAAAATATTTAATTTAAGCTTTCTTAATTGTCTGCTTTTTTAATTTATTTATAAATCTAAGTTTTTCTCAGATTTCTTTTCTCTCTTCTGAACAAAGAATAAAATTGCTTGTTATATTGGTTTCATAAAAGAGAAATTAAGATTTTTTCGCTGTACTTATAGCTTTATGCTACCAGATTTTATTTCTATTTTTAAATTTTAAAATTCATTAGATGAAATATTAACTTTTTCTTTATCCATTTTAACTTTATATTTATATAATTTTAGCTACTTAAATTCATATAAAGCTTTAAATAATATCCTTCTGGCCTTATAGTTAATTAAGCCTTTTAGTAATTAAATCAATCTCGTAAGCAATATTTACTCTTAAATTTATTCTTCTGGTATCTTAGTTAAATAAATTGCTTAAGTCTTTAGGATATTCTACTTTTCTAATGCTACTTTATCTACCGTTCTTATATAACTCGGAAGACATATTTCATTTGCAAGAGCACTAATTTTTTTGTAATATTATTTTCCTTCAATAAAATTCGGTAAAGCACGATTCGTTAGTTAAATAAATTGTGCATTTATGATTTATTGATCGTAGTATAAAATAAAGAATTATCTCTGTATTCCTTTTCACTTACAAAAAGCTATTAATTTTCTACTTTTAGACTTTAATTTATTTACTATTAAAAAAACTAAATTTATTGCTAATTAAATTGCTAGTCTTTTTGAGGTCTAAGCAAATTTAAGTGTTTTTCAGATATTAATTCTTATATTATCTGTCTATTTTTCTTATTTTTAGCATCAAATTAAAGATTGGATACCAGACATCTCTCCTAGATATTTTTTTAAATTACTTCAAAGCAATAGTGACGACTTTTTAAAGTTCTAGATATAATACTAGAATAAAGAACATAGCTCTTAGATAATTATAGCACGAAGACTTTATTTTCTAGATTCTTATTTACAATTTCTATAATATATTCTAAGAAATGTATTTAGTTAAGAGATATTTAAATTCTTATATATGACTTAAAATTCTATGTAATAATTTAAAATTTAAATTACTTAAATTATTTCTTTTTATTATTTTATTTATTTATTTCCTCTTTTCATTTCTTTTTATTTTTTATTAAAAGTATCTTGATTTTTCTTCAATCTTTATATATAATTCATTTTCTAAGTTCATGCTTCTATAATAAAAATAAAGGTAATTTTGGAATGAAATTGCACATTTTAAGAAAAGCAAGGTTATTAGATTTAATATTAATATTTATATATCTTTTAGATATCAGATAATGAAATAGTATACTTTTTATACAAATGCTTATTGTATTTTTAAATTAAGTTAAGTTATTTCGTGCTTTATATTTTTACTTAATGTAGAAAGGCAATATAGCAAAGTGGTATTATAATAAAGCATTGTTCTAAGTATATGTCTATTAAAGAGCATTATAAATTTTAGCATATATTAATTTATATTCCATTTAATTAAAAATCCTAAGTCTTTTCATTTGATATTTTTATATTTTTTGCTGGAAAATATTAAATTTTAGAAATACATTTCGTATGAAGTTTAGTAATAAATTACATGACATTTTACTACTAAAGTTTTGCTAATTACACTAATTTTTTATTGAGATAAATGAAGATGCCAAATTAACTATACATTTGTTAGGCTTTTTCTCTTCCTTCTTTTATTCTAATTTAATTACTTTTTTATTAGTGTTTTAGTATTTATATTCATTTGTTTCTAGGTATTTTAAGTATCTTTACAGCTTTAACTTTTATTTAACTTTTAAATATTTGTTAAGATAGTTTAAAAATAACCTTCTATCTTATTAAAGATGAGGCATAATTCCTGAATGTTCTATTAATTATGTTTTTACTTATATTTGATAAGTTTATATTTTAAGGTTTTTAGATATTTTGTTTCTTTTTTAATTTACTTTTAAAAGAAAAATAAACTTGAGATAAGAAAAATTATAGCTCTTAAATGGAATTACCTTTCGTTTTCTTCCTGACTATATGTAAATTAATATAATAAACATTTAATATTTTTTTCAAATAGATTGACTAAGATTCTTTCATAAATTTTTCAGTTTGGTTATATATGTTAATTAGTAAAAGAATAGATGTATCTGATTATAAATATTATGAAGATATTAGATATTAGAGTATAGAGGTTTAAAACTATTTAAAATAGATAAAAATTTAGATTTAAATACACTTTATTGTATTTAAATAATCAATTTAAGATTTAATTACATTAAGGAATAATTAACTACAAGACAAACTATTAATATGATCTATAAGGTAAATTATATTATTTATATTATCTACTAAACCTCTTATACCAGAATTCTTAATCACTTTAATTAAATTTAACTTCAATTTATTTATAAAATAAAGAGTTTTTTTTATATTATAAGAATATTAATTCATATATTTATAGTTTCCCTTTGTCAAATTTTCTAGTATATTTATATTAGATTTCATTTCAATCTTCTTTTCTAAGTTATTTTCTTTATATTTTTAATGAAATTATTTCATTTCCAATTGTTAATTAAGCTCTTACGTCCTAAACATTATGTATAAAAGTTTAACTCTTTTTTAATATATTTTGGTATGAAACTTTTTTAGCATATATTTCTTTTTGGCTTTAGCGAAGATTATTTTTTTACACTTATTTTCTGTTTTTACCCTTTTAATATAATAAAAAGACTGAAGAGTTTTCAACCTTAATAAAAGTATTTTCAATAGATAATCTAATAAATTTCTAGTTATTATTTTTTAATTATATAAGTTTATAATGTGTATTATATGTCTTCTAATTTTAGGTTTTTTAATTGAAAAGCATCCAAACCTAATTTTATCCTCATAAATTAAAATACTTTAGCTCTTTAAAAGTCTCTTAGATTTGATCTTTTTCAATTAGTTTAATTTTAAGCTTTCATATATTGTACAGATTCTCTATTTGTTTAAGGATGCTTTACTGATGTTTATATTATGTGCTATCTATTATAGTGTTAGTTTCATTAGTTGATTCTGATAATAATATGTTAGATTTTCTCATTCTTAGTAGTCCTCTTTTTTACTATCTTCTATATAAGTAAATTTACAATCAAATATCAGGTAATCTTAGTTGGATTTCTTTCTGCTTAAACTTTCCACACTACTTTAGTATAAAATATAAATGTATTAATGTTCATTTATATTTCCTTTTTATTCTTATAGATAGTTATTTTAAATTAATACAAACTAATTAAATAAAATATTAGTTATACCCAATAAATGTGATACTTATCAAGAAACTTATTTAGCATTATTTATTTTGTATCTATAGGTAGGAAAATCTAGTAAAGGTATAAGATTTATTGTAGAACTAGAAGTTAAATAGTAAACCTGTTACAAATAGATAGTACAGCTATCTTTATTGATAAACTAAGTTTTTTTTATTTATTCTGATTCTATTTTTAATAATAAGTAATAAATACATTGTAATTTACGATATTAGCATTAAGGCTTTCCTTAAATGATATTATTAATTTACCAAATCCCTCTTTCTAGCTTTAATTTTATTTATCCTTATCTCTGCTTTTAAAATTTCAGTTTTTGCTAATTTTATTTAAATAATTAGTTTTCTAATATAGCTAGTTGCCCTAAGCTATTTTAAATTTATAGTATCTTAATTATTTCCTTGCTATAGTATATTCTATGGTGTTTCTAGAATCCTCTATAGTTTAATTTTATAATACTTTTAAAATAAGAGCCTCAATAAGCTATTTTATCAGAAAGTTTCATTCTATATTTAAATAGTTTAATTTAATGGATATTTATACTTGTTTCTATGGTAAAATTTGTAGTTCAACTTAAATTCCATGTTTCTTACTTCGAAATTAATAATAAATGGAATAATCTATTTTTACTAGTTGTTATTATGCAAATGCTTGGATAGAGAAAGTAGCTACTGAATTCTTTCCTGTAATTTAGATTATGTAAATTAATCGGAAGATTAAGGAATTAAATAAGCTACATTAATGTAATTTAACCTGCTACTTTTAGTTATCTAGTGCTTTCTTTAAAAAGAGGCATATTTTAGTATTTAGACTATAGAATTTTAAAATCCTTCTATTTCTAAAGGTTGATTTAGTGCTTTAGCCTCTTTGTCAAATTATTAGTTATTAAGTTAAACTTCTTTAAGTTTTAACTTTCAACTTTCAAAAATTTTAAATTATTCCAATGGAATTTCTTACCATTAATTGACTTAAACACATTAAAAAGAGTTAAGTTAATAATTTAAATTTCCTTTATAATAAAAAATAAAAATGGAAGAGAGAGACTGTAGTTACAAGAGTTTTCTATTAGAATAGAGAAAATCATATTAAAAGCAAAAGAATGCTAAGTTAATAGTGAAGGGAAACCGAGGAAGAACAGGGCTATATTTGATTTAGACTAGTAAAGAAGATAAAATGGAGATGTTTTTTCATTGGAAGAAGTATCAGAATTACTTATTTTATATAAATTTTGCTAATAGATTAGAAGTTCATTAAGGATGTCAAAATAAGTGAGATTATTATTTAAATGTAAATGTTTATTAATTCTAAATATATCATCTATTAGTTTCCCTACTATCCATATAAATAACAAACTAAATCTTTTTTTATTTTATTCCTCAAATTTTATATAGCAAAGTTATTTAATACATTCGTTCCTTATTATTTTATTCAATATATGAAAATCTGAAAAATTATATATTAGTATTTATATTAAAAAAAGATGGCTCCAAATAAGCAAAACTCTTAAAATCAAATGAACAATCAACAATAAGATCAACTCATTGAAATTTACTCTTTGATAGCTGATAATAAAAAACTTTAAGATTCAGTTTAAGACTTATTTTAGAGAATTAGTTCATTAACTAGTACTATCATCCAGCTTTAAAACGAAAACACTTGGCTAAAAACGAAAATCTATCGCAAACCTTCAATGCTCTAACTTAACCAAAAATATAAAAAATGGAGCATAAATCAAACAAACTGAAAAATTCAGTCATAGCAATCAACTCATTTCGAATCCTCAATATGATCCTATGGTAGAAAAAGAAATTAAGGCAATTCCCGCGAAAAAATTAAAAGTTTATAACGCTGCTGAAGATGCTACAAGATAAGGCACATTTCAAGAAACTGTCAAATTAAATGCTTTTATTGCTAAAAAATAGGACATATCTTCAGAGATTGTTATTCCTTCAAGAGAAAACAATAATAAGAAGGCCGAAATACTTGAATCAAATTAAATAAATTATACTGCTCCCAAAAAGGATAACTTTACAAGAAAAAATTATACAGCGGTGAATAATTATTGCAGGACATTGTAAATGCTTAAAATAGGAGAGCTAGGTAAATTTTCAGTAATAATTGAGATTAAAGCAAAATACCAATAATTAAGAAGAGCTAATTCTGTGAAAGTCGATATGTAATAGAAGAGCAAGATTATGGAGAATTCATGAATTTTTGAACCAATTTATAAACTTACTCGAGCTAAACCTAACGAGGGTGATGTCACGTTAATACATTATTATTATTATTAGTTTTTATGAGTATATAATAGTAAAAAAAGAAATGAAAATATATGATTAATTGAAAAGAAATACAAAATTAAAGATAAATAAAGTAAACAGATAAGATTGCCTTGAAATTTTAATTTCTACTTATAAAGGTTTTTGCTTTCCATGCAAGGCTAAAATTTTCAATGACTAAACTTAAGAGTGAGAAAAAGGATTTACGCTTATTGGAGGTCAAAAAGTTAGAATAGCATTATCAAAATCAGTATATGCTACAAAAAGATATCATTATTAGATTATCATTTGTTCTCTTGAATAGAACACATTTAACCATATTATAAAAAATTGTCTTCTTGGTCTTTTAAAGGAAAAACAATCTTATATTATCTAATCTTCTTTTATCTATCTTATTTCAACAACATCAGAATAATAGATAAAGAAAAAATAAACGAGTAAGGAAATTAAAAAGATTCGATGAAAGAAGCTTTTTTTAAATAAAATATTTATATGCTGTAAGCTTTATTTAAAAATCAATCAATGGAACATGATTAGATCTAAAGAAAAAAAACTGGACTTATTACGGAGAAAGTTAGTAATCATGAAAAGATTGAAGAAGTGATTATAATCAGGGATTCCAACATAGCAGAGAAATTAAAGTGGTTCTTCTTCTAATTTCAATTTCCACTTTTTTAACTATAAGTTGAAAGATATTATATATTAATGCAATATCGGATTGATGGCAGAATGGATTTTTCAGTAAAAGCATACGTAGTAATATTTATATCACTTTTAATTAAATGTTTCTCTAAATATTTATGAGAATTTTTATTTCAAAATATTTAGGAGTTAAATCAACCTTCAGATTTATTAAAGATAAGCGAATAGTCTACTCAATGCTACAATCAATTTATTTTATGATATACTAAAAAAGAATAATTAATTGATTCACAAGTAACTAAGCGGTAATAATTTATCTCTTTTATTTCAGTCTAGCTTTGCTGGAATAAACGCTTTTAAATTAATAGTAACTACTTAAGTATACTTCTTCATTGTTTCTTAGACGATTTTTTTTTCATTGTTATTATCTTATTAATGTGAAAAACTCATTAATGTTTTGTTGCCTCGTCAAGAGAATTTTATAGATTAATAAGAATAAGTAAGAGCATATTATAGGTTACTACTCTGAAATTCTATATGGAGTAAAACAAATTGAATATATTTGGAGACTCCCAAGATAAATAATTAGTTCAACCCTCTTATCAGAGAAAATCCAAAAACTAGCTGATATGCAATTCTGCTGGTTTTTGACTAATCTTATATTTTGGAACGCTTTATTTGCTTTTAAACATTTTATACTTTATTGTAACTTAAAATTTTAATTTCAGCAGGTGTTATAGGTCTAACTATATCTTATGCTCTTCCTTCTATTATCAGTTACTAAAATTTGGAGCAAAATATAACTTAATTTTTATAGAAAGAATTTGAATTTTTAACTTAAGCTGACTAAGAAATAAACTCTTATCTATATATATAAATAAAAACCAAAAAGCAATAAAATGATTAAGGTTACTCTCGCTTGTAAGTTAACCCCTTAACTTAAATCTTTTTTATTAAAGATGAAACATAAAATTCCCTTATTTAAAATGTAAGATCTTTTATTCGAATAGCCTATATCTCCATTTAACTAATTATCAAGGAAATTTTTTCATTCTAAAATTTATTAATTCCAAATTATATTTTCTTAGATAAACCTTTTAACTAATAGCCTTTATAGGCTATATTACCTAACTTTTCTCCTTTAATTTCTTCCTTTAAAATTATCTATTTAAGTTAAATACTCTTAAAATTGATAAAATAGGATGAAAATAATAAACTTAAATCATCTTATGAAGGTTTAGTTTCTAAAAATGAAGCATTTATTTATGAAAAGTTAATTTACCTTATCTTTTTCAGCTATTTATTCTCTGTACTTTTTATTCTCTTTTTCTTAATATTTAGCTTCTAATTTAGTTAAATAGTAAACTATTAACCAGAAAGTAATAATATCCTCCTTTGATATATATTAAGAGCTCTCTTTAGAAATTGTAGATTTATTAGAGAAAGTTAATAATTTAATAATCTGAAATTATTTTACTATTTTCAATTTAACTATTGAGGATATATTAGATTACTAGTTTATTATTACCCAATTAATATGAACTTGTTCAGGCTTATTTATAAGATAGAAACTTAATCTAGAGTAAACTATTCCTGCTATTTCCTATTCAGTCAACTTTAGTATTATTTTTGATTTACAAATTTCTAGATTAATTTGAAGCTTAAGCTTTTTAATTAATTAGAGAATGTACTTAAAATAAAAATAAGCTTATTAATACGATATGCATTAAGTCTTTAATAAGACTATAAAGAAACTATTATTTTTAAGATACAATTTTTAAGGAATTTGTAGTCTTAATCCACTATAAGTTTTAAATAAGTTATCCTAATCTAATAACTAACTCCATAGTAGTTTGAAGTATTATATATACTTATTAAATCGCCATAGTTGTTCGAAGATGAACAACAAGGAACGGCTTCATCAGAGGTTGGGGAAGCTAAGTACCCATAATCGACTTTATGTCTTCCTCTGCTTTGGTTTGGCCTCGAGACATCTGCTAATTCAACCTTCGGCACTGGCTTATTTTAGTTTTTAATTCTGGAAATAAAAGGAAATTATTTTTGCGAGCTTCATCAGAGGTGGGGAATTTAAGTACCCATAATTGACACATGTCGTCCTCTGCTTTGGTGATATAATGAGACGCAACCCTGCCATGTCCTTGAACCTCCAACAAGTATTAAAGATTACGAGTATTCTGAAATTATATCAGTATTGAACATTTTTATCAGTACTGAATAATTATACAGTATTGAATAAGGTCTACCAGTATCTGATAATTTTATCAGTAACAAACATTCTTGTCAGTATGAAACATTTTTTAAAGAGCTGCGCACCAATAAGAGTGCTACGCGCTCTATAATCAAATTTATTTATTTATATAAAATTATTCAGATACAGACTAAACAACTTTCTAAAGTAGAAAAGCCTCTATTTCGTAAATAAGCATATTATATTAATTTTTCCTTACTTTAGAACTAATATTTATCATCTATCTTTCAACTCAACTCTATCAAAATTTAGCATTGCTAAGAAATAAAAAACAATTTAAAGGCATATATAATCATTAGATCCTCAAGTGATTTTTTATATTATTACAAAATGAATGAAATTCATCTCTCCCTTAGTCAGCCAATATTATATCTTATATAACAAGAAAACTAGAATAGAAGCAATCTAATCTTATAAAAAACATTCCTATTGACGATATTTGGGTAATTATTAAAATATAGTAGACTATATTCTATTTATAAACTTACAATAAAACAAATATTTCTAAATAAATATCATAGACACTTTGATTTTACTTCATATGAATACATAACTATCAATCAGATATGAAATATATATAATAAATTTTAAAATTAAATTAAAGAATAAACTTAGTAAGTTAATATTATAAATTAATTAAATCATCTTTTAATAAGCAATTTTCAAGTAAACTCAGAAACCAAAAAATTTTAGATACTAAAAAGGCCTTTAAAATAGGGGAATTCTATAAAATGTTTGTAAAATTTTAAAAGATATATAATAAATGTGTATGTATTTGGTATTAAAAACCTTTATAATTTATATTAATTTATCAATAAAACATAATTGTTTTAAAGTTAAATACAGCTATAAATAAGCTAAAATGATGTTAAATAAACTTATTAAAAGGAATAAAAGCATATTATTATTAAAATTAAAAATAGAAATATATCAAAATAGATTAGATATCATTGCTACAATTAAACTCATCTAAGAATCTCGAAAATATTTAGCATTTATCTGGCTTTAACTGGTCTATAAATAATAGCCAATAAATTTAAATTATAGTTAGAAAAGAATAGAGAGAAGAAGAAAAGAGCAAAGGGTTTAATACAGCAAGAATTAAATGTATCTCAGTTATTATTTTATAATAGTTACATTTAATTAAAATCTAAAAGCTCAACATACCGAGATATATTATAAATCATTTACCATATTTATTCTTATAATTTGTCACTATAAAATGTGTAAGACGAAAGCTTTGAAGGTCGAACAATTAATATAGAAAAATATCAGTTTAGCAACACATGATGCTTAAATTTACCAAAAGCATTACAAGTAGATTTCGTATGAAGATACTCCTTATAAAATTAGAATTTTTGATGATTGTAAAAGTATCAGTATAAAAGATTTAAAAAAGGTGCTTCGTGAATCCACTAAAAAGAATCTCATCTATAATTTAAAGAAATAAGAGAAGAAAATAGCTATTTTTCCTTTCTTTTTAACTAAAAAAGGGAAAGAAGGAGAAAGCAGACTAAGGAAAATATAAAAAATATAGACTATTAAAATTGTAAGAAACTTTAACTTAGAAAGTGAAACTAATAGTACACTTTTAGAAGCTGATTTCGCTTAAAGAAAGGCAGAGAAGCTTGAAGACCTTGACACTTTTTACCATTAATTAAATGTTAACCAGAAACAGAATATAGAAGAAAATATAAATAAAACATTTCTTCTATCATCAACTACTTTATCGAAAATAAACCAAATCCAAGCGAAAATGAGTAGGTTAAAGTTAAAAAAGTATCATCATAAAACATTTTCCAAAAAATATAAAGAGGAATTATTATCCTGGCTCTTTTTGTTAACATTATAAGTATAATTTGGAATTTTAACTGTATAGAACATGAGATAAGCAAATGAACTTAGTGATAAATTATTTTTCAACCTCAAACTTTTTGTTTAAAATTTTTCTAAAATTTGTTTTATATAAAAATTTAAACAATTAATAAATTAAAAATATCAAAGCAATAGAAACCAGTAGTATGATATCAGATATCTTGGCTTTAATTTAATTTTATACACTTTTAAGATTATTTAATACAATTTTGTATGTGAACTTATATATCTCTACTTAATCTCTTAATTATTAAGTAAAGAAATTATAATAATTTAAAAGCAACTTCATTTAAATTAAATAAATTAGTTAAAATTTTACGCATTATTATAATAGTCATACATTAAAGATTCCTCTAAAATCTAGCTATTATACAAGATTATTTTCCTTTATTTTAAGATTATATTATATATATTAAATTTACTGATTACAATATTAGACAGTTAGTGAAAATTCTGTGAATATTTGATGATGAAAGAGCTAAAAGGTGATGTTTAATCTTCCTTAAGAATTTGTTCTTGATTTCCCGAGTTTTAATAATTCAATGATTGCTAATTCCGGAACCTAGAATAAAGAGGAGAGCCAAACTTAAGGTCTACTTAGATATTTAAATTACACTAATTATGATTTCATAAAGTAAGGACATTAAACTAAAGCTAAGTTAAACTTTTTAAATTTTAAATTTAGTTGATTTCCTAAGCTATTTTAATATACATGCAGCACTAGGATTTTAGGTAATTATGCTATGGAATAATAAACAAAATAAATGTATTTTGGTTATTTAATTATTAGTATATTAAATACATGCTCACTATTATTTATAAATATATATACTCATTTTTATTTACCTCTTTTCTTAAATTTTAGTTATATCTTTGTTCATTTCTTTTATTTATAAGCATCTAAAGTGTAGGTAAAAATCCAATTTATTTTATTTATATCAAAGCTAATTTGAACTAATATTCTAAAAACTAAAATAAGAAATCGGTATGCTTAAATAAGAAATTTTATCATTTTATCATTTCCTATTCTTCAAAAAAAATTTTCAAAGCGTACTTCAACCAAAAATACTTAAGATTGGTTAGATAAAATAAGTAGAGTTTTCAAGCTTAATAAGTATAAAAAGTTTCAATCTGAGTATCTTTATTTAATTAGTTTGATATACATTAAGTTTATTCACTAAAATTAATTTTACTCTAATGGGGATAAAATAAAAAAATAAGAGATATGAATTATTAAAATCTAAGTGGGTAAATTCTACATTCTGTATAAAATGTATTTATACATTTGCTTATCTTACACTTTTAATTACAAAAAGTAAATTATTTTATAACTATCTACAAAATTTTTATATACCCAAAAAGTAAAAGTTACTTTGAATGAATTTTTATTTAGGAATGTTAATTTGAAAGAGTGTTAGATTTATATAATATATATTATAATTAATTTTTATTTATCAAATCCTTAAAAAAAGTATTTTTATATCAAATATCTCTTTAAGAGTCTCTTTCATTTCCTTTTATTTTAAAAATAAGCACTTTTTTAATAAAAAATAAGAATAAATTCAAATTTTTATACTTCAATATGCTAGAATCTCTTCGCACCTATCTCTTTCTTAATTATTCTATCTATCTTTCTTAAAAATACATCACAAGCTAAAAATATTACAAATATCCATTTTATTCTAAAAGTTAATAATTACATTAAGTTATAGTGTGTTTAAACTTTTTATCTCTATTGATATTTAACTTAAGGTTTATTACTAAATACATTAAGTTAATATATTTACTCTCAAAATATTTAATTTTATATCCTATTTTAAAATGCTTATATTTATCTTTCAGCTTCTAAACTACAAAAATATTTTTCGGATATTAAAAGGTTCAAATCAAACTCTATAAGATAGAGCTTTGCAAAATTGCTTAGCTAATGATAGATTTGTTCTTTTAATAAAATGAAATAAGCATCTAAGTAACTAATTTTTAAAAGAGCTACATTATATAACTAATTAAAGTGGCCTTTATTAAATTCCTTAGCTTATATTGATATAATTTTATAGCTTATAACATATTTATAAGGATAAATTTAAGTTTAAGGTTTTTATTATGAGCACTTCAATATTAAACAAATTTAGATAATGCCATATCAAATCATAATATAAAATGGCTGGTTTCAAGAAGGGGTTTTTATACCACCTCCTCAGAACAGGAGAGAAAACTAGAAGCACATATTCTCACCACATCTTCTTCAACTTAAAGCTCTTCTTAATAAAAATAACTAGAACTATCTAATATATTAGAAGAACTTATAAAAAATACTAACTCCTACAAATTAAAATAAAGCGAATCTCTTCCATCAAAGGAAAAGTGAGAACTGAGATAAAAATTCAGAACAGAAAAGATAACACAGCTCTCACCTCCATTGAAAACTGAAAAAAGAGACTATTCAACTGAATCGATAAAAATAATAACGAAAAAATAAAAAATAAACGAAGAAGGTAAAGTACGATAATTCAATGTAGATCCTATTACCTTTGAATAGAAAATACTGAAATAGAACAAATGGACTCTTAGTAGATGAAACAGCTGATTCATCAATTTATTAGAAACATAAAAGCTCGAAGAGGAATTAAACTCCCAGAAGGAAGAGATGTTTGTATTATGTCAGGAATTGATAAATCATGAAGATAATAATGAAGTCTATTTGGTGGACCGAAAAACTAAAGTCGGAGCTTATGAGCAAATTGCAAATTTAGAGAATGATATTTGAATAATGCAAGAGCAAGACGAGAAAAACTGAGTAAAATTAGATTCAAGACTCAAATTAATAGAAGAAAATCTGTAGAAGCCTTCTTAAGGAACTCTAATGGAAATAGAGAAACAAGAAAAGACATTTCCTAGAGCAAGAAAAAGATGCTTCATTTGCAGTAGCACTTGGCATTTATGGCGTAAATGTCCCCAATAGAAAAAAATAAGAATGAATATCTGGAGAAATGTTAACTAATAGCAACTGAAATGGCGAGCGATTGAATTCTTCCCATCGGGAAATGGGAAAATCTGGAAAAAAATTCTCAATTCAGATTATTCAAAAGAGAGAAGTCAAGGAAAAAGAGCAATGCAAGGAACGAACATGCAGGAACGGAGATTTTATAAATTTAAAGCTTCAATTAAGCCGGAAGGCTAACAGTTATTTTAATGATTAATGATTGACCATATAAAGATAGTTACAGCATGAATACACAAAAGATTTTTTATCAAGCACAAAAATAAAATAATAATAGAAAGGATTTTTTTCAATTAAACAAATACTTAATAGAACTTTAGCGATAGCTTATTTAAATATATCAGATTCTAATCAAAGTAAAGTATATACTCTCTTTTGAGCTTTATCTTTTTAACTCATTTCTAAGAACAAAAGTACCGACATTTAATTAGTTTACTAATACTCATAAAATCTTTAACACTAGTAAATCATCTGTAACTCTGTTTGAAGAATCTTATTTTATATTCCTGAATAAAGATACATTTTAAATAAAGTTTTTATTATAAATTTCCTTTTCAGAAAGATAGAACTGATAAAATAATTTTAAGATGCTAAAATTTGAGATAGATGAGAAAATCAGTTCTAGTAATTACTATGAAATTTAAATCTTACAACTAATCAAATAATTAGCTGTTTCAAAAGTTTATTTTTCAAAAAAAAAACAAGATCAGTGGTAGCTAGATTTTAAATTGACTGATTACACCTCTAACCTTAGAGAGATTTGGTTAGAACCAAGATCTTTAAGTAAAATCTAGAAGATACCTTATCTTCCTTAGCTATAGAAAAATTTTAGGAGATAGGAAAATTCTAATTTACATATAAAAGAGTTGTAGTTTTTATTTTGCTTATAGCAATATAAGGATTTTTAATTACCTATATAAATTTAAAAACAAATCAAATTGAATCTCGCTAAGAGAATCATCAGGTCAGATGCTATAATTTTTAAAGAAATTTTTACACTTCTTATGGAGATAATACTTTCATTATGAGCCCAGTTAAGATAAATTATTTATTCAAACTCATCAATATAAAATTCTTTTTTATGAACTCATTTTTCACTATTTGAAGAGATGATAATAGCTTTAAAGATTTTATGAAAATTCTACCTATTTTATCAGCAACATTATAAGTTAAGAATAAACTTGAAAGAAGTATTTACTTAAAAAAATTAATAAAAAAGATTAGTTATTTAGGTTTAAAAAATATAATACAATAATAAAGTCGGAAACAACTAATGATATATATAAATAAGAGAATGATATTTATTAAGAAAAAGGAAACTTTTAGCGTTAGATATATCATTTAAAAACTAAAATACACTAGAAAGTATTATACCACTGCCCTAAACTCTTTTAATTATAAATTGGGAAGATATTTATTTTAAAAATACTAAGATATAGAGCACGTAGCACTACGATAGCGCGCAGCTCTTTAATTAAAGTTCTTTAAAGTTTAAAAACTATTATATTACATTCTTCCCTGTGCTAGCATCTCTTGGAAATTCTTGTCTCCTATAGGGCCAGTGTCGGAGTGCTTCCCTAAAGAGACCTTGATCTCAGGCATCGTTCAACATATCGTTACTTGATGCCTCTGTCTTGACATCCTTGGCTCTTGCCAAGATTCTTGTTCAGGTCTTCACACGGGGTATTTCCTGGTACCAGAGTTTCTATCAATTGCAGTGGAAGGATTTCTCCTCCCTATTTAAAATCAATTATATAATAAAAAATTTAATTACAATAAATAAGAAAACTAGTTTTAATCTTTTTGAATAACTAAACTTATAATTTTACTATCTAGCCATAAATAGTAATTCTATAGTAAATTATGTCTATTTTTCTTATTTTAAATATCTAATAGTATTAAAAGCTGCTGTCAAGTCACTATAAAAAATTAATAAAACGAAGATAGAGATAAAAGACAAATAGCAAAAAGAAATGAAATTAATGCTTTATAAGCAAAATATAATAACTATAAAAAGAGTTCTTTTAACATCTTAATATAAAAATAAAATAGAAAAAAAACCCAACAATCTAAAATTTAAATTATAGCCTAATAGATCAATTTTAAGCCTCAGTTAACTGGCGAGGACCAATAATTCAAAAAAGATAAATCTACTCCTGTTAAGAATTGGAAAATACTGAATTTCCTAATTAACTGAAAAAGATTGAGAAGCACCATGAGCAAACAATTATTTAGCTTTATTACTTACCTGAGAAAATAAATACAGAAATATGGATACTGAAGCCAGAAAACTAGAATTTTCGGTTCTTATGTAAGATAATAAAAAAGGAAGATCAAGGCTTGATAAGTTAAGTTTAGTTTTAAATTGAGCCCTTAACTTCCAAATTTATACTAATAGGAATACCTAGCAGCAAATTCATAGAAAATTAAAGAAGAAATTCAATTACCAATAGAAAAAAGCTAACCACAAACAGATAAGATGTAAGATGAACAAAAAATTTAAACACAATAAAAATTTTATTTCAAGCCCTTAATAAAACGTTGCTATTGCTATTAAAAGACTGGAAATTTAAATAGGTTAAATCTGAAGTGAAAAAGATTTCTTGAGCAGCATCGAAAAGAATTTGGAATATCGAGGAAACTATATTGTAATTGTTTTGGAGGTATTAACAGAAAGAAGCCGGTATAAGTTGATTCAAGTGTGACACTAGTCAAATAGAATCTTGGCAATTAATAGTAACAAAATAAACAGCTTCAAAAGGACAACGATGACTTTAGAATTTATTTAGAGAAGCTGAAGAAAAATTACAAGAAGATAAAAAATTCTATGAGCTTATTGAAGAGAAAATAGAATTATTTCTGCTTGAAATTGATTCAGATGAAAAATGTAAAGTTGAGTAATTAATATAAAAACTTTTTTGTCTTTAATTTGAGGAAACGTTTTCTCTAATTAAAGATGATCCTAGCCCATTTAGTTAAAATTAATATCTGGATATTTTATTTAAAATTTGAATTTTAAAATCACAATTTTTTAAGTGTTAAAAATAATAAATTTAAATTTATTTATAAAATATAAATAAATTTAAAAATATTGGTAAAAATTGCTGTTTTTATTTATCTAAATTTACATTACACTTAATTAAGTTTTTATTTAATATTTAATTTTATTATGAAAATTAAAAAAAACTAAGTTTCAATAAGAATTTGATAGATTAAAAAATATTAAATTTTTAAGAATTAAAGAACCTAGATTTTTAAATATTAATTATAACTAAAAGCCAGTTTTGATTAGAGGATGATAAATAACTAAATATATTTATCATTTTATTACTTTAAAAGTTATAAACAGGTATTAATGAAATCTGAAATTAATTCTCGGTTTATATGAGTAGATATATTAAATTTTTACAATATTGGTTAGTATATTGATTTATTTGATATATAAGCTATTTATATTAATTTCTTAAATCTCTTAAATTTATTGATATTGTACCAAGCTTTATCTTAATTAAAATGTAAACATTTAAATTTATTTTATTTTTAGGAAATAAAGTAAGCATAAGATTCTTATAATAGCATCTAAAATTAGATTTAATAATTACTCTTAATAATCTTTATTATTTATATCAACTACCTTAATACAATTATTTATTTATAAGTAGTTAGCTATTTTAAGTAATTATTATACCATTTTAAAATAAATAACTTTAGAGTTAAAATGTTTATTTTAGCAATAAATTAAGCCAATAATTAAATTAAAAGCAAGCAAAAGTACTTTTGCTTTAATAAGCATAAAAATAAAATAAATTTTATCTTTAATATTCTATTCCCTTCATTCATCTAATTCTTCTATTTACAGTAAATCAAATATTTATTAGTAATAGATGAAGCAACTATTATCTGTTGATTTAAGCTTATAGCTTACAAATTATCAAAGCTTATTAATCTCATATTTTAAATAAAACTAGATTATATATTTTGCTTTGTTTAAATTATTATTTTTAATTATTTACTAAGTAGCTTTAATAATTTTTAATCTTGCTTATAAATTATAATTTTAAATATAAAAATATTAATAAATTTATAATATTTAGTAATAGTAGAAATATATGTATACATTCAAATTTCTTATATTAAGCTTTAAGATTTTAAACTATTTTAATTTTATTAAGATTAGTTTAAAAATATTAATAATGCTTAAAGAAATTATTTTAAAATTGTTAAATTCATTTTCTTATAAACTACTAGATAAGAAATTTAAATATTTAAGCATCTAAAGCTTTCGAACATATTTAAATAAATAGAAATAAATACATTACGCTTTGAAGAAAATACTAAAATACAATTAAATAAAGATATAAATTATGAAAATTAAAGAACTTAAATTACCTAGTTTTGTTATTATCTTCTTTTATACATTTTAATTCTTTTGTATCTTAAAAGTTTAACATAATAATTCGCAAACAAATAAATGCTCCTAGACAATAAATATTAGTATTATTAGGTATTAAATAGAAATATATCCAAGTATTTGACTTCTCTATATTATATAAATAAAAAGATACAAAAGTACATTTAAGAAAAATAAAATAAATCCTAAAGATTATCAATTTAGAAGTTATGTCTTTTAGTCGTATAATATTATATTAAATTTCTTTTTTAAATTAAAAAATTAACTAGATAAATTAGGGAATTTTATCAGTATATTCTTCTAGAAATAAAAAGACATGCAATTTCATCTAGTATTTATGATATAAAAATATATTATAAAATAATAAAGTTCATATATTGCAAAAGCAAGAACTAAGAAAAGCTTATGGAATCAATTTTTCGTTAATTAAATATTTTAAATCCTAAAAATTTTATATTTTAATGCTTTATTTAGCTATTATCAAGTTTATTCATATAAGAACTAAAATAGAATTATCTTTAATTTTTTTTCTTTAATTAAAGTGTAAAATTAACTGTTTTATTTAATCCTTATTATTTTTCTAACTTTACAAAACTAGAAGAAAATCAAAAAAAATTATCTGACTTAGTAACCAAATAAAAGCTATACTGTAAATAATATAGTTAAAAACATTTCCTAATAAACAAATTAAAAAAAAAGAAGAATAATATTTAGATTTAGCATTATAAGTTATTTTATATCTCTAGAATTAAAAATAAAATATAAAATAATATATTATACAATAATATTTTATTTAAAAATTTAATAAACTAAATATAGAAACTAAAAATCACTAACTTTAATTAAAGTAAATATATAATATATGTATTAAAAATTGATTAAAAAATTAGATAAGTTACTATGAAATTAAATTAATAATCTAGATTAATTAAAAAAATATTTTATTTGTAGATACTTGAAATAAGAAAACTAAGCAAAAAATTAAAATATGATATAATTTATTTTGTTTATCATTTATAAATAATAAATTAGAAAGAATTAAATCTTTATTTAATTATATTAAATATTATTTAATAAATTATTTTTATAATATATTTCTTAAGATTATCAATTTTATTATTTAAATTGTACTATTTTAATTAATTTTAAATTAAGTTTATCTATATTCAAATTTTTATAACACTACTGTCAATTCTTAAAATAATAACTTACTAAATATTAGCTTAACTCCTTCTAATTTATATAGAGTCAATCTTTACTTTTCTTTATTATCTAAATTGATAAATAAAATTTTTTATTTACTCTTTCTATCACAGTTCAATCTGAGTCTTTCAAAATTTTTGATTAAAATGATGATTCAATTATGTTATATAAGACTGTCGAAGATTGTTATAAATTAATGAAGAACTCGGAGATAGTGAAGATGAAAGGAAGACTTATAAAGAAACAGAAGATTAATAAGAAGAATCTGATAATTAAGAAGATGAAGCTGAAGATTCATCATATGATGTTAAAAATGAAAATGAATGATAAAAATGATGTTGAATAATTATTATAAGAAGAATATACGAATAAAGATTAACTTAATAGTTCATTCACAAAAATATTTTTTAAGAGAAGAGGGAATATAATGTTGTAATTAAATAGAAGCAAATAGTGCAAGCGAAATGGATTTTTTATGTTCGATAAAATAAAAGAGAAACATTTGAGTAGTCCAAGTTTGGAAAACGGAAAGACGTAAACATTGAATGAGCTAGAGCACAATCCAAGAATGAGACATAATATATTAAGAAACAAGAGATATTATAAAATGCATTTGAGACACAAACCCAAAAAAAGAAAAGTGAGTGTATTAGACTCAGCATTTTAAATATTGACTGAGATATAAGAAGAAAAAACTTACTAAAATTTATTTTATCTTTATAATGATTTTGAGTAATTAAGCTCCAATTAAATATATTTATTTATTATAAATAATTTATTAATATAGATGCAATGATAAAAGAGCCGTAATAGAATTTTTCTTTCTGCTCTTTCAAATCTTCTATTAAACTTTTGTATAAATATTATTTTTATCCTAGAATGCTTTTACTTTTATGCTTTAATTATCATCTTTATATCTTTCTTTTTATTTATAGCAAATCTTAATTTAAATGCGAATCAAAAAAGTAGCCATGTAAAATAAAAAACTTTTTTTAATTATACTTTAAGAAGTTTATGATATGATTTATACTGATAAATATTCTTAAATATTATTTGAATCAAGTTGTGCCTTAAATCAAATTTGATATAATCTTATACTATTAAAGTATATAAACTATAATGTAGCTTTAATTTAATAAATATAAGGTTATAGGCTTAAATTAGGAAAGTAATAGCTAAGCATAAATTATAAAATAAAGATTTAAAAGTATAAGTATATTTAATTAGTTTAAGCATTTAATAGCTTAGCTATTATTTATATTATTAATCTTTTAACATTTATTCTTAACATTTGTAAATAATCTATAGCTAGTTATATATAGCCTATGCATAGAATTTTCAAGCTGATATAATTATTGCGAATTAAATTATTTAACCTAGATTTGTAGAGGGATATAAACGAAATAAAGAAAAGGGAAATATTTCATACTCTTCATTGAAACTTTGACATGACAATAATAAATATTGTATCCAACTAAGATACTTTCCACTTACTATTAATCACTCCTTTTAAGATAAAAAAATATTACAAATAAGAAATAAATACTCTAGACCTAAAAATGATCCTTACTTTCCTGAATATTTTAGCTATTAAAATAAAACATTAAAAAGAGAAATTAAAATAATTGGAGAATGCAACATCATTACTCTAGGAACTATTTTCTGTATCTTCAATCTAGTTTTCGAATCACTTTTAATAACAATTTTTAATAGAAGTAGCATTTCGGTAAAAATGAGCATATCAAAATGTAAATAAACTTGAGGAAGGAATTTAATAAAGAAGAGAGAAATGTAAATAAATGTAGAAATAAATTATATTTGTTTTAAAATATTAATTATATTTATAATTCTAAAGCTTTATTTGCTTAGAACAAATTATATCTACAACTTTTATTATTTGAGATATTATTTATTTGTCTTAGGGTTAAACTTATAATTTTAAACTATAAGGAAAAAATAGAAAAGCTAGAGATGTAAGGTATTAAGAACAAAATAGATAAGTTTTAATACGAGTATAAAATAATAAGTTATGCATTTATCTTACACTACTTATAAGATAGTTAAACTATAGCAATACACAGATATTTATCTTCATAGAATAAATGAGTACATTATTTTATGAAAGATATTAACTTTAGTTTATTTGTTAGCTAAATATTAGTTCATTAGAGTGTTTCATTTGGGAGTTCTTTAATTTTAAATTAAATGCATTTCTTAAATTTCCTACTTTCAAGTAAATTATGCTTTTAATTATATTGAGTTTCATATAAATAGATCTTTTTGCTTTTAATTACTTGAAATTTGAATTTTAATACTCTAGATATAAGAATTTGCTTGTATCTCTTTCTTATGAAGTAAATCTTCTATTCTTAGTAACATATTAGAAGTTAAAAATAAAGATGAAAGAATGGTAATTTAGTTATAGATCTTAAGTTAATTTGTAGGTTATTTATGATTAAGAATAAATAGTAGAGTACTTTAAATTAATATAGAGCTTAATAGATCCTCTTTATGATTTATTACTAAACACCTTAATTCTATTATATTAACTCTCATATATCTTTTAAGTTCTATATAATATGCTTATATTGCAAGAGCTTTACTCAGATATAATAAATTTAAAATAGAAAAATAAAACTCTATAAACTTTAGTGAAAATCCTTAGTTAGGGAAATGCTTTACTTATTTATCAAAATAAATAAAGTTATGAGTAGTTAGATTCTTTAATATCTACATAGTGCAACCATTTAAATACTTTGCTCTAGTTATAGTATTTTATAGAAAGGTATTTTAAAAGATTAATTCATTTAAATAAAGCTTTTATTATCTACTTTTATTAACAATAAGTTTAGATAATAACCTTTTAAATGCAGTTTAACCATTACCACATCTAAATTTATATAAGCCAATCAAGTATCTTAAATAACATATCAATAGAACTATTTAAGAGGTGATAAATAGTTAAGATAGTAACTTCTTCTCTAGTAAATTCTTAGTTTTTTCTTTTAATCTTATTTTTTTATTTTTTTCTAAGAACTAAGATAATGGTTTTGAGTTGGTCCTCTAATTCTCTTACAAATCCCTTTAATGCAAGTAAAGCTTTTATAACTTTATTTAAAAAATCTCATTTTAATGTAACTGAAGAAAGAGATACATAAATTCCAATTTATATGTAAAATTTTATTTGCCAGAAAGATAAAATTAGTAAATAATCTAAGAAAGTAGAATATAATGAATAGAGCAGTTCTAGTAGCAAACTAAAAAAGATTGATTAAACTTTAATGGATCTAAATATAAAAATATTATATATACACAAAATCAAAGTCAAATAAGCTTTACAAAATATTAGCAGAATAGCAGCATCAATAGAAATTGTCTTTACACTCCAGCCTTAAAAGTTTAAGATTTAACCTTTACTGACATATTTAATGTACAGTGTAATAATTATAATAATTGTGACAGAATAAATATAAATAAAAAAATGTTTCGATAGCAGTGAGGCAATCTATCATTGACTTGATAGATCCTCAATATAGAAATATTTAGAAATTACAACTTAAGATTAATTTCTGAATTGACGTTTCTCACCATTCAAGAAATAATTGAACCTGGAGACATAGCCAGAAACATGTTTGTTGAAGAATAATCTGGATTTAGAAATCATTTGTTTAGAAAAATAATTTCTAGCGTTGTGTATCTTAGAGAAGAGTCAAACGGGTTGATAATGATAGTCCTAATAATTCAAAATTTTATCCTTAGATTGGAAGTATTAAATCATTAGATTAAAATAATTTCGACAATATACATGAATCTACTAATTCTTATGGTGGTCCAAATTAAGATTTATGACACTATACATCTGATTCAAAAGGAGAAGATTAATATAGCATTAAATTTTTACAATTATATACTTAAATAGTTGCTTCCAATGCTTATCTTTCTATATTATATAATTGATAAGTCATTTAAACTAATCTAATAGTAACTTACTTTGTTTATACAGTGCAAATTACTATTTACTTATGTAAAGCTTACAATTAAAATAGCATCAAATGTAATTTACATTCCTAAGAAACGAGTTGAAACCTTTATTGCTAAATCATATGAGTGTGGTTCATTTTGACGTCTGATTTAAAAAATAATTCTAACAGTTTTTATAATTTACTTTATACTTCTAGAGTTAAATAAAATAGATAAGATGCTAGGCTTTTATAATTTAAAGCTAATTAAAACGAATATGATGAGAATGAATCTACTTAATAACTAGATTTAAATAATATTTCATCAGATAAAACCTCTGATAAGTTAAACTTATCTGTTGCAGATAATTAAAACATGATTTCTATTTTTGACAAAATAAACTAGAATATGTCTAAAGATAAAAAGAAAATACATAAATAAATAATAACAAAATGGGATGGAACAAACAAAAAATAATGAAACTAATTCCTCATAAATAAGAAAATAAATCTCAAATAAAGATAAATTTAATACAGCTAAACATGCTAAAAAGTAAAAAACTTAAGGTTTTTATATTAATTTAGTTTAATATATTTAACTGATAAATGAGCTAGGTTTGACCTTATTTCTCTAGTTTTTATATTAACTACTTTTATTCTCTGCTTTGAATATATCAACGATTCTTTCAGGAAAAACTTTGTTGAAGAAAATAATTATGAATCAAGAATTCCTAAATTATAAACAATCATTATGAGATAGCTTAATTCTGAATAACCTATAATAGAATCGTAGTATTTAGTTGTTCATTAACACTCTAAGGATTTTAAATACCTAAATAAATTTAAAAATTTATCCATTTTAAATCTCATGTTAAGAGATTCATCAAATCAGATGATATAATTTAAAGATACTTTTTACACTTCTTATGGGGATAGTTCTTTCATTATGAACTAAATTTGGATAATTTAATTATTCATATTCAAATTCTTTTATGATCATATTTTTCTTAATTATAGTAGATAATTTTGGCTTCAAAAAATCTATTTTATCAACAATGTTGTTGATATTTTTATACTTGTTATGATCCTAATTCTATAGTCAATTATGGTAGTTATTATTATTTAAGCTTACAACATACAAAAATCTAAAATGGGAAAGCTAGACGAAGTTTGAGCTAATAAAGAAGATAAAATACACATGACAGTATTATTTATCGAGGTATTTCAACAAATATGAATAAAAGTAAAGTTTAGCTTAATATGTAAAAGAAAGAAATAAAGAAGATTAATAAGAAAATACAGCAGGATATACTAAATTTAAAGATCTAGTATGAAAAAAATTAAAGAGACTTAAAGTCTACTTACTCCTTTAAATAAATAGAAGAAAGTTAAGATTTTCTTAAAATTTGAAATTAGAGATTCTTTAAAATAGTGTAGTTTTAAATAGAATTAATATCTAAAGTGAATAATAGAATTTATAGAAGCTAATCTTAAATTTAGCTATTAACTAATAAATCATAACTTACATTTACTACCATTTCTTTCCATTGTTACTCTTTGCTATTATAAATACTCTTTATATATATCTCTTTAAGTTATTTAAAAACCTCTATTTTATTAACAACAATGGGCTTGAATGCAAACTTAGTAAAATATTAAGACTGGATTTCTTAAGTTCTAAATATATTGCTCATTAAGCTAATTTGGAAGAATATGCTTAAAATTATTTAGAGGAAAATATTAAATTAAGAAAGATTAAAATTCATCTGTAGTATTACCTTAAAATTTAAAAATGTTCAGTAATGTTATTAGTATCAGCTTGAAAAGGCTTTGTTTAGCCTTATATAACTAGCTATAGATATGTTACTAATTTCTAGAGAGAATATTAAAAGGTTAGTAATATATAATAGCTTAAACTAATTAAATATATTTATACTTTTATATCTTTATTTTCCAATTTATGCTTAACTATTACTTATACTGATTTATGACTACAATCTTATATTTAGTAACCCATAGTTATATTGCATTTATATACTTTAAAAGTATAAGATTATTCAAATTTGATTGAATGTTTATCTTTATTTATCTTGATTCAACTAATATTTAAGAAGATTTATCAGTTTAAATCATACCATAAACTTCTTAAATTATAATAAAATAGAAGTCTTTAATTTACATTAATATTCATATTTATTGGCATTTAGCTATCAATTTATATATATATCAAGCAGGGAAACTCTAAAGAAAAGAATTATTAATTTTAACATAAAAGAAAAACATTGCTAGGCATAGAAATAATATAAAGACAAAAGGAAAATAGAAGATTTAAAAGAGTAGAAAGAAAATCCTATAATAACTTCTTTTAATATTGTATTAATTTAATAATATATAGAAAATAATTTATAAATTTAACTAAGGTTTTATTGCTCAAAATCATTAACAAATAAAAAAAATCTAAATAACTTTTTTCTTCTTATTCATCTAAGTCATTATTCAAAATAATACATCTTAACACTCTCACTCTTCTTGATTTGGGCCCGTGTCTCAAATCCATTTACTTTTAGCTCTTGTGTCTTAGTATATATGTCTCATTCTTGCCTCTCTTGAATTATATTCGAGTCAATCAATGATTACTCATTTATGTAACCAAAAATTATACTATCGGAATAAATTTCTTTCTATTTGTTCAAGCAGTCTATCAAAATCTACTTCACTTGTACTATTTGTCTCTGGTTCATTACTCATATTAATTACTCTTTTTTTTAATTTTAGTTTGAATGAACTATTAATTTAATCGGTTTCCATATACTCATCTTATATTGAATCTTTATTTTCATCTTCACCATCATCTGAAATATCTTATGTTTCATCTTCTTAATCATTAGATTCTTCTTTTTTATCATCTTCTGTATCATCTTATATATTTTCCATCTCATCTTCACAGTCTTCAGCATTATCTGCTTTTTCTTCATCATTTTATAATTAATCAGCTTTAGCCTTATAAAAATTATTAAAGACATCATCTTAAACAATTTTTTTGAAAGTATTTAGAAAGAATAAAAGTTGAAAAAAGCTTGTTTATTCATTAAGGCTATATGAAAGTTTGATTTCATATAAGTGAGAAATAGTTAGTTAGCACTTGGTGAGTAGAAGTTTTATGAGGTGAGATTAGAGTTTTAAAACTGATAATAAAGATTAGTTTAAATAAAATTTAAAGATAAAGCATTTATTTTATTTAGATATAATTAATAAATATAAAAATAAAACATCTAAAGTACTTTATAAAATAAATCCTTTTTTAAAGTGAGAAATAAACAATTCTAGATTGGAAATAATTTTAATAGCATTAGACTATTAATTTTGTTTTTTCTAGGATCTGTTGTATTTAAGACATCTATTAAATTAATTTTTCTTCTTATCTTATAATTTATCCATCTTATAATAAAGACATATAATATTGAAATCAGATTTGATATTATATTAAATAGATTTATTTTAGCTTTGGATTTAATTAGTTCCAAATTAGATTTTTATTTATTTGTTTAATATAAAATTTATTTCTTTTCTATTAAATTTTTTCTTTCTTTATCTGAAAATTTTTAGATTGTAGCAAACTTTAACTTATTAAATTTAAAACTTTATATTTATTACTTCTTGGAATTAAAGTAGACATAAGATTATTATAATATCATTTAAAATTAGATTCATAATTACTCTTAATAGCCTTTAGTACTTATATCAACTAACCTTAATACAATTATTAACTTATAAGTAGTTTTTTATTGAAAGTAAGGATTATAGAATTTTAAAAGATATTAGCCTTTGAGTTAAAAAGCTTGTTTTAACAATAAATTATGCCAATAATTAATTTAAATAAAGCAAAAATATTTAGAGGTATAATAATAAAATTAATTTATTAATTATCTAAATTTATCATCCGCTTGGTTTATCCTTCTATTTAGAACAAATAAATATTAATTTATTAGTGTTAGATAAATAATTAGTATCCGTTTATTTAAGTTAATAGTTTATTAAATTACCTAATATTATTAATTTCATATTTTAAAATTAAATTAGATTTTATACTTTTTGTCTAAAGTATTATTTTTTATTAGTTGCTAAGTTACTTTTAATAATTTTTTATTTGTTTATTAATTATTATGTTTTATTTTAAAATCTTCATAAATATAAATATTATTGCAATAGAAATACTCATTATGCATTTAAAAAATAATATAATTAAACTTGCATAAGACTTTTAGCTATTTTCTTTGATTAAGATTGATTTATAAATTCTAAATATAATCTAAAATAAAAGTATTTTATTTGTATATTTTTAAATTTTAGTTATTATTTAAATATTATTTTCTATAATCTACTTTTAATCTCATAAACAGCTTTTATTACTTTTTATAAACTTAGTATATTTATCTCCTTAATCATATTGTAAAATTTAGTTTCAAATAAGAATGTTAGCTAAAATTAAATGTTTGCTTGACTATGGTATTAAATATATTATAAATCCTTTAGCAATTTAATAAATTTCTCTATATTTAAAAATATTTCTTTAAAGTATCATATAACTAATAAAAATTAATCCTTTTATTATTTTATCTATTAAATGTTTATTTATATCTAAAGTCAAATTATTTTAGTATATAATACTTGCTCTTTTATTTAAAAATAGAGATTTAGAGTATCATTACAAAGACTGTAGATGTATTGATATTTTAAAATTATTAAATTAATTTTCTCTTAACTACTATATAAGAAAATTAAGTATTTTAAATCTCTAAAGCTTTTAATCTATTCTTAAATAAATATAAATACAATGCACTTTGAAGAAAAACTAAAATACAATAATATATAAAAGTAAATTATGTAAATTAAAGAACTTAAAGTATATCATTTTACTATTATTTTCTTTTATACATTTTTTATTTTTCTATCTTAAAAGCTAAACATAATCATTTACAAACATACAAATGCTTATAATTATTAGATATCAAATATAAAGAGAACAAATATTTCCAATCTTCAATATTATATTAATATAAAAAAGCTATTAAAACATATTTAAACCAAGTAAAGCAAAATTAAAATATAGCAATTTAATAAATAAAAAGGAGACTTTATATAATGAATCACTTATTTAGAGAATGCTTAAAATAAAAGTAAATCCTAAAATCCATAATTAACAAGTTATATCTTTAAGTATATAATATTATATTCAAATTTATTTCTTTCAATTCAAAAATATTAACTAGATAAAATTGGTGAATCTAATCAACATTCTCTTCTAGTATTATGATTAAGAAACAGCCCATAAAATAATAAAGTTCATATATTACAAAAGCAAGTACTAAGAAAAGTTTATGGAACCAATTTTTTATTAATTGAATATTTTATTCCTAAAATTTGATATTTTAATGCTTTATTTAGCTATTATCTCGTTTATTTAAGAACTAAAATAAAATTAATCTTTCATTTTTTCTTTAGGTAAAGTGAAAAATGAAATGCTTTTAGTCCTTAATTTTTTTTAATTATACAAATTTGGAAAAAAATAGGAAAAAATTAATCTGAGCTCGCATAACATAAGGAGATAAAAATATAAAACCATTAAAAAAGAATAATTATAAAATTTAGATTAAGCATTTTAAGTTATTTGATTTAATATCTCTATAATTAATATCAAACCATTAAATAATTATTTAAAAAATAACATTTTAATATAAATAAATAAAAATTTAATTTTGGAAATTAATATCTCAAACTCCAGTTAAAAATATCGTTTATTAAATGAAAAATAATTAAAAAACATAGATATTTTTATTTTAAAATTAAATAATAATCTATAAAAATAAGATAAAATATTGTTTTCATTAGATACTTTAATAACAATACTAAGCAAAACTTTTAAATAAAATAATTTATTTATAATTTAATAAAAAAAAAAAAAAAATGGACGAAATATAGAATTCACTAGTTTTTAATAGTGACTCTTCTTTAATTAATTTCAAAGAAGCTGCAAATTCATAGGAAAAGCATAGGCAGGTGCATTAAAATCTCCAAACGAAAGATTTGGAGTAACTACAAATTAAATAAGTAAACCTAAATGAATTTATTAAGACAACTACTTAAAAATTGTAGTCAAAAACCGGAAAACAAATTCATACGCGTCCCATTAAAACTACTTAGGAACTCTCTTCAACGTGGATATTAATTGTAGCGTATTATGAAAGTGAAATCAACCTATAAATAGATGAACAGATTAACCGCCTAAAATAATATCGCGAAAGATACGAAACGATTACCTAAGAAATCTTTCCAAAAATAAGATATTATCTTAGATAGTTAGAATTCAAAAGATATACCTTCAAATCCTAATTAAAATTCAAATAAAGATATCCTTTTATGGTAGTCAAAAATAACATAAACTTAAGATTCATTTTTGAATAATACTAATTAACAATTCTATTAAATTTCAAATAACGAAATTAATCAGAAATAAAATAATACTACTAATCCTGATAATTCAAATAATCATTATTTACCTGATCTTCAGAGCAAACAAGCTTAAAATTAAACTGCTGATTTAAGAAATATAATATAAAATTAAATAATTAATTAGTCTAATGAGAATTTATTTACCTTAGAAATAAAAGAACTTAAACATAATATATAAAGACTTATAGATAAGAACCAATAATTAAATGAAATGTTAATTAATATAAAAGCAAAATATGAACGAGATATTGAAACATTGATAAGTAACTAAGAAATATCCAAAATATATTATAAAACTTATATAAATAAAATTTATTAGAAATATAAACAATTATAGAACAATTTTTAGTCAATCAAATCTGATATATAGCAATATCACAAAAAAATGCTATCAAAATAACTAGTTCATAAAATTACTTAAACAAACTTCTCCACTTATTACAGTAACTAAATAGTTTAAACAGATGAAATAATTAGTATATTTCAAGAAATTTAGATATAATAGAAAAACTATGAGAATTAAGTCAATTCAAAATATGAAATATAATCTAATTAAGAGATTCAAATTGAAGCCAATGCTAATTAAAGCTTTACTTAAGCTTAAATGATAGGAGCAAATAATTCACTATGCCAAAACTTTAATAAAATTAAAAATTTTACTTAAATTGAAATAGATAACTTTCTAAATAAAACTTAGCAAGGATATCAATAGACTATATTAGAATAGAACTAATATTTACTTCAACAAATTACCTAATAAAAAATAATAAACGAAATTTAACTCCAAGAGTTATATTCTTAATATTAAAAATTATAAAACTAAAATAAGTAATTTATAGATTAAGAATAGAAAGCTTAAATGGAAATTTTAACTTTTAAAATCGAATTAGATAAGTAAAGATAATAAAAATATGAAATAAATATAGCTTTTCAAAATTAAATTCTATTAAAAAATAAGGAAATTCAAATGTATAAAGAATTATTTTAGAATTAAATCTAACATACAAAAGAATTCAGTAATTAATAGTAATTTTAGAAGAAGTAATTTGTAGATGCATAAACTTAGACATTATATGGAAATATTTAAACAAAGGATAGTATTATCTAAACAGATAATATAAATAAATAATAAACAGCTTTTTTGTGTCAAAAATTTACTCAAACAAATATAATCAAGCAAGACAAGTTAATGTAAACTTAAAATAATTAATAGGAAGCATAAACTAATACTATTATAACATAACATAATAACTAATACTGTCAAATAAAATTGCCAGATGAAGATTTTGTTTTACTATAGCATTAATATCACTAACTCAACTTAAAATTAATTTAAAGTACCCAAAATATGTAGACACTTGAGATAAAAATAGAAGAGTTTTAAAAACTTAATTAAAATTTGAAAAAAGATATATTTAATTATTCTACTAAAATATGAAAAAAAGATTAATAAAACTAAACAGATTCGATCGATGCTATTTATCAGAATTAAACCTTATCTTCCAATATTAATCTTAATATTCTTAAAAGGAAACATGAAGAAGAAGATAAAACAATTCCGCCAGCAAAACGTATGAGTAAACATAATAATAAAAAAGAGTGCGATTAAATAATATGTTATTTCAATCTGACTAGTCTATAACTTTAAAAGTTTATTAAATCCGAAACTTGAAGACGTCCATAGTACGAAATGCACAATATATAAGGTAGATATGTCACAGTTACTTAAGATTTAGAATAAGGTACATGTGATAGTGTGAAAAGTAAAATTGATATAGATAGAAAGCTACTTAAAAAATATACGACGTAAGTAATATATATTTTGATACAATATTTTCATTAACATCCTGAGTATGGAAAAAGATTAGTACATATTTAGATTAACCAATAAGGATAGAAAAGCATTTGCATTTACGAAAGTGGTCTATCTGCAGGCTCGGAAAAAATTAGAAAGGACTAATAAATTTAAAAAATAAAGATGGGACATATAAATATTAATGGAATAGCGAGCAAGTGCTTGAATATTGAAGAATTTATCAGAGATAACAGTATAGATATTTTATCAATAAACGAAACCTGATAAAAAGATGACTTTCCTCCAATATTGATAAATGGATTTAAAACATATTTTAAGAACTCAGGAAAAGGAGGAGGTGTATGCTTAATTGTAGGAGAAGAATTTAATAGTACAGAAATACATATATAAGTTGAAAAAGAAATAAATAGATTCATAACAATTAAACTGGATAATATTTTAATCACGTCTTGTTACATGCCTGATAATGGAAAAAGTTAAGATGTTAAAGATTTAGCTTATGAACAACTAAATACATTGCTGAATTTATATAATGATAATCCACATATACTAATGGGAGATTTCAATGCTCTTTTATAAGGCTTCGGTGATAATCCTGAAAATGCTTATGATAATAACATTAGACTATAAGAATTCTTACTATAAAACGATCTTGAGATAGTGAATGATAGCAACATTAATACATGTATTCACAAAGGAACAGGAAAAACGTATTGTAATGATTATATCATTATAAGCAACCATTTGAACGTTAATTAGTTTGCAAATTTCACTGCTCATAATAATAGTTTATTTTCTGATCATATTCCAATCACTGTCGACTTTATCAATAATTCTATAGTATATTGGGAAAAGATAACTCAGAGAAAATATAAAATAAATAGGTTATAAGATGCAATAGATAGATAAAAATATTAAGAATCTTTCCTACAAACTTATCTAGAATTCTTTTAAATAGATTAAGATAATCTTGAAGATTAATATGAATGCATCAAAAGTAATATTTAAGACAATGCTGATCAAACATTAGGTTCGTTTATTCCAGATTCAAATTATAACAAACTTCCTCGAGCTCTCACAAAGAAATATATAGAGGCAAAAAGAACTAACTCAGAATATAAGGAAGCTCACGTAAGATTTGGAAGAATAAACTAGCAAGTAACTAATCTTCATGAGGAAGCAAAACGACTTTGGAAAGACTTCAAGTATAATCTATGAAAATAAAAAAAAAACAAAGCAAAAAAGAAATTTCTACTTCTTAATGGAGATTCTAGGGAAATTTTTTCACAGGCTAAGAAAATTCTAAATCCTTTGAAGAGAAATACTATGAACTTTAATTAAGAAATCAAAAATAAATTCATTGAATCATGGGAAAATTGTGTTTTTAACAAGCATTATAATCTAACTCAAGAATAGATAAATCTTAGTAATTAAAAAATAGATAAAATATACGATAATATTTAAGAAATTAAAGATTATCCACTCTCGTATTTGTAAGGATTTGATCTTTTTACCATAAAAGAAATATAAGAAATTATAAAAGAAATTCCGAATGGAAAAGCAGCTGGTCCAGATGGAATAAAAGGCGAACTTCTGTAATATGGTGGATAATATTTATTAATAATTCTTCATTCTTTTCTGAATAATATGCTAAGACTTGGAAGAATCCCTTAGGAATTAAATATATCGGTGATAATTCCAATATTTAAAAAAGGAAATAAAGATGATTGGAAAAACTGACGACCTATTTCTCTTATTAATACTATTCTAAAACTATATGATAAAGCTTTAACAAAAAGACTATACAATCTGATTTATTAGAGAAATTTGATTCACCCTTCATAAATGGGATTTATGAAAAACAGATAAACAACTTAATAAATTTGAATAATATAACAAATAATTGATAACTATCGGAAATGTGCTAAAGGTAAGACTAAATTGATAGCAACACTGATAGACGTTGAAAAAATGTTTGACTCAATAGAAAGAAGACTCTTGTTTGATTAACTTAAGAGAGTTAAACTACCACTTGGAATAATAATAGCTTTAGAATCGTTTTATAAAAACCTAAATTCTTCATTTATCATAGATGGTAAGAGCACCAGAACTTTATAGTTCAACAATGGAGTTATGTAAGGAAGTTCTCATGGACCAGTTTTAGCATTATTGTATTATGACATAGTAATTAGATATCTGGAAAGTAAAAGTACCTAATTGGGATTTAAATGCCAGGATTCAAGTATTAGCTTCGCTTGTAGAGGATGGGCAGATGATCTTATTCTTCTTTCCAAATCTGCAAAGTAGATGTAGAATTTAATAAATGAAGCAAATAAAGTTTTTGCATGAACACATTTAAAGATTAATGTTACCAAATCCGAATGCATCTAATTTCTAAAGAAGAATCAGAAATAATAAATTTTAAATTTATAATTAGGAAATTAGCCAATTGCTTAAAAAGAACAAGTAACATATTTAGGAGTTATTCTACATTAGAAGAAGAACTTAAATCCCCATTGCAAAGAAACTGCATTCAAGTATATAGCTGCAATGAAGAAAGCTGTTTTTTAACTGATGAGATATAAGAATGTAACTCCTTGACATTTTAAAACTTTATGTAGACTTTTTACATTACCTAAAGCAGAATATGGAGGAGACTTAGTACCATGAAGTATTCAAAAAGGAGTAACTGGAGTTCTGAACAGAATAGAATCAAGCATGAGATTAATTTCAAGAAAAGCTTTTTAAGTAGCATCTTCAACATTTAATGAATCATGTTATATAGACCTGAATTGATTACCCTTTAAGCACATTATGGCTATAAAATTCTTCAGATTCTACCATAAAATTAAATAAGAAAGTACTGATTTTCCAAGATCAACAATAGGCTCTCTTTTCATTAATATATGGAAAAAAGGATTTCAATACTACGATTAAGTGTAGCAATTATCAGACCTTTATAATATCGATCTGCAGAATTAATAGAATAATACCAATCTTAAAACTTTTACTAAACATGTAAGAGAAAAATACAACAATATTTCTACAAAGTAGCTACTAAAAAATTTATGAGGATGAAAACAGCTAGAGTATATACTGAATAATTTGGTAATCTTTAACAATTTCCACAAATTACTTATACTAAATTAAACAAATAGTATAGACGAGAAATTATCAGTATATATAAACTTAGAACCTAAACTTATAATTTCCGTAAGGATCTTTAAGATCGTCATTACCCCATTGATAATCCCTATTGTATGTGTGGAGAGTATGAAACTTTCGAGCATATCTTTAAATGTGTGTACTATTCTAATATAAGGAATTTATTATCGGAAAATATCGGAAATTATGACTTAAGGCGCCTTATACTATACGATCAAGAATATCTAAACTCATTTTCAAGGTCTAAATTGGAGTATTTAGACTTATAGATCAAAATATTTCATAAGAAGCTAATGACAAGGAGACTTGAGATTCTAGAAATGGAGAAAGCAAAAAAGGAAGAAGCTAAAGATGAATAGAAAGAAGAACTAATTAAAGAAAAATGATGAGATGTAAACAAGATTAAAAAACTATTTAAAAACATTTACTAACGTCTATAATTGAAAGAAGCAATTCTTGCAATTAAAGACGTCAAAAAACTCTTTTAGTTTAAATTTAAATTTAATTTAATAAACAATAAATCTAAAATATTTATTTTTTATTTAAATATATTAAATTTGTTTTATCATCAAATTTTTTATAAAATTTGTCTTTTATAAAATTTATTTATATATTTAAATTTAAGTTTTAATTTAAATTAATAATTTATAAATCTTCTATCATAAAAATACCAACTTATTAAGATTTATCTTAATTCAGTCTACTATATATACGCTTAGTCACTCCTTTTTTATAATCTTAATTAATAAAAATTATAATTTCCCTTTCTTTTCCTTATTCTTTCCACTGTTCAATTCAACTCTTTCTAAACTTTTGTCTAAGATTTTGATTATTCTTTATGCTGCTTTTGACGAACTAGAATTTGATGAAGAAATCGAAAATAATGATAAATTTTATGAAGATGAACTAATAAGATGATGGGGAAGATGAATAAGAAGAATAATCTGATGATTAGAAAATGAAACTTAAGATGCATCAAATGAAATCGATGAAGGAGGTAGTTATTTATAAGAAAAAAAACATTAAAAAGAAGATGAAGTAGAAGATACTTCAGATGATGTTAAAGATGAAAATGAAAATTATAAAAATGATGCTGAAGATTTATTATAAGATTAGTATACGGAAGCAAATTAATTAACACTTCATTCATATAAGGAAGATTTTTGGCGAGAAAAGTGAGATAGTGTTGTAACGAAAAGAAAAAAACGGTACAAGATAAAAGGACCTTGATATTATACTTGACACAAATATGCAGATGTACATTAAAATATTTGGATAAAGGAAATATTTAAATGCTGAGCGAGTTCCAGGAGAGGCAACAATAAGATATAAAATATTGAAGCACATAAATACCGCAATTTATATATGAGATTTAGTCTAAGAACAAGAAGAGAGAGATATTTTTAAATTGACACTAGAAAATTAAAAAGTTTAGATTTGTTTATTTATTTTATAAAATGTTAAGAATAATAAATTTAATTATGATTATTCTTTTTAGTTAATAGCTAAATTTTAAAATATAAAAAGATAAAATTTATATCTTTGCCTATTTTTAATGTGCTTATTAATTTTGCAAGAGTCATTGCAATAAAATTTAAATGATGTATTATTATATTTTGTCATGATATTAATAAAAGCAAAAAGAGTTTAAAATTGAAATAAAGTTTAGATTGTTTAAAATTTTATAATTATAAGCACTATAACTTCATATGAAAAATAGAAGATTTATAAGAATATTATTACCTAGTTTCATATTAATTTAGTTTAAATTATAATAAAGATATAATAATACTAAGTTGAAATAATAATAATACTAAATCGTGCTTTAAAGGAATTTTTCTACTATGCCTATCCTTTTTAATTTTGACATTAGATTAAAAATATATTAAAATTTTAAATAAAATTGAAAGAAAAATAAAATATAAAAGAGAGATAAGATAACTTCTTAAATCAGGAATATAAAACTAGATTTCGGAACTAGTTTCAATGCAAAAAAGTATTATTTGAGTAATTTCATTCTCAATTAAGAATACCTGAAAGAGGAATTTTATAAGTCTATTTTGAAAAATAGCTTTGCGAATAATATTCATAAAGTAATGAACTATTGAAATGAAATACTTCTATATAAATGAAAGAAGATTTAAACCTTGATTATTTTATAGTTATACCTTCTAAATTTATTAAAAAATTGAAAGGACGTAATCAGTTCATATATCTTGGAGTAAGATTTTAACATAAAAAGAGTAAAAAATGAAAAAAATTTAAAATTTATACTTAGTTAAGAGCAAAAGCAAAAATAAAGTTTTTAATAGAAATAAGGTAGTATAAGGTTATTTAGACTGAAAAATGAGTGTAGTTATGATTTTATTTTATTTGATAGCAATAAGTTGATAATTTGTTAACTTTTTAAAAATAATATACTTCAATCAAAGATATTACATTTGAAAGGAAAACTTTGCTTACTAATGAAAAGCTAAATAAGTAAATTTTGTAAAATACTAAAATAAATTTAATAGGATTAAGATAAAATTTAAGAGCAAGTTGAAAAGATTAGAAATTAGTTTATTTAAAGAAAAAACTTTATTTTTTTAAGCTATTTTCGCTATATGAATGCTCTGATTTACTTATAAGCTAAATCTGCAATAAAGCTCGAAAATTAGTAGAAAATAAAATAAAATAACTTAAATGTTGTTTTTATATATAGAAGCATTGAAGGAGTAGTCAAATGGCATTCAAATAGAAGAAAGAAATAATTGGGATGTTTTTTAATTTTAATATTTGGAGAAAAAACTGAATAGAAGATAATCTCCTAATATTACAAATAATAGCTTATAAATAAAATCATTAAAGTGGTATTAAGCTGTCATAATTTTAAAGGAGAATAAAAGAAAGCAAAACTAGTAAAAATTAAAGAATCAGATGCTTCTTGTAAGTCTAAATTCTGAAAGTTCTTTTGAAACAAATCCTTGTAAATCTTAATAATTAACTAATCTAAGTATAGTAAAGTCAATTAATATATATTTCATTAAAGCTTAAGATTTTTTATTTTTTATAACTAAAAAATTAACAGAAGGTTGAAAATTTAACTAAAGCATCACTAAATGAATTCATTGAAAGACATAAATGAACTTAATGCAAGGAATATTATTAATTAAGCTGTTGATAATGTCTTTAATATTGCTTATTTTAAATTTAATTTTTTAATAGTTCATTGTGATAAGAATAATTATTAGATCAAAATGAAAAAAGTATAATTGTAAAGTTCCAAAGAATTCGTAAAAATTAAAATAAATTTGCTAAGGTGGGCTAATAAAGTAATATCAATAGCTACCATAAATTAATCTCTAAATATACCTATATTTAAAGTTTTAAATTGGATTAAAAAACTCTTTCAAACCTAAGATTTTAACATTTTAAAAGATAAAATAAATCTAGTTAAGAATGTGAAAAGAATTTCCTGTTTTTTGCTTTATCCATTAACCAAATATTATTTTATAAATTTATTTTATTATAAATTTTTACTTTGGAATAGTTTAAAAAATAAAGAGCTGCCACTTTTTTACCTGTCTTAAAAGTAAGAAATATTTTAAGAAATTTTAGCTTCAATCAATAATTTTGATTATCTAATTTGATAATCAATCATGCTATAATAATTATCTACGCAAAATATTTATTAAGGAATTATTTCCAACATTTTTGCTAATAAATCTTAAAGTAATATTTTTTATTCCATTGATATATCATTTTAAATAAATCATTAGTATGCTTTTAGATAAAATATTTTAAATTCCTTTTTTAAGGAAAATCTCCATTTAGACGTGGATAAATTATCATGTCAAAACTCCAATTTTTACTTTTTTGTAGATTATTATTAGCTTTATTTAAATTGCTTTTATAGAAAGTCTAAAATCCAATATTTTAGCAAGTAATTTTTCTTTAAAATTATTTATATTTTCTAGTATAATATCTTTATACAAAATACCTTTCAATCACACAAAGGAATTCTTTCAAAAATTAATCTCATCACTTATTTAATTCATCTATGTATTTCTCATATTTCAAACCTTTCCTTGTTTTGGTGTTTTCTTCAACATTAACTTCTCTTATAATAATGCTATTTTTATTTTCTTTTTCTTATTAATAAAATATCTTCTAGCTTGATTTTTCTGAGGTTTTTTACAGAGATTTATTTTTGAAGATTCTATTCTATTGGATATTTTAAGATTGATTTAATTCTTTCCTAACTAAGATGCTTCTATATAATCTCATTTGTTGATGCTATAATACCTTATTTTTAATTTATATTCACATTTTTAATTTTAATAAGTTTAGTTACATCTATCCATGCTGACTTACTCATCTAACATTAATTAATTTATTTATTTAAAAGTATTTTGCTTACTTATTGTGCTTTTGTTCTGAACATATATATCTTCTCAAATCATATACAATTCTATTTGATGCTATTTAACTACCTTACTTACTTATCTATTAAAGGAATTATTTTTGGATGCCTTACTATAGACATATTTTTTATTCTTAACTCATTCTTTTTTTTCTTAGCAATCGTTATGGATTTGCTTTAAATCATTTAATTCTTTAAAAGTTTAAATATGTTTTAATACATTCTATGAAATTTAGACTTCTTGGGAGAAAGACCCTAACTAAGGTTTAATGGATAGAGAAGATAGTCAACTATTTTTGGGATTGTAGTCTCAATTCTTTGTGGCGGCTTCATATCAGGATTTGGCCTTTTTTTCATCGTAAAAATGTTTGAGCGCGATTTTTATTCTGTTAATACAAACAGTGGAGTCGAATTCAACCCTCATATCGTAAATAAGTTTGAACCAATTATTTTTAAATTAATGGATGGAAGCCTTTCTGCTATTCCAAACTATAATCTCTACTATAACTTTCAAATTGTATCTCTTGCAACTTATGGATTAAATAGCAGTCTAATCTGGCTAGATTGGTTTTCTCCAGAACCTTGCAATATAAATTCAAGTTTTGGAGAATATAAGCAATATTTCGAGTAAATCTAAAATATTGATACTTATTACTGCGTCAAGGATTATAACAAAATGAATCAAAATCTTTAAGGAACTTATGGAAATACAATCACTGGATATTCTACTTTTGACTTGCTCCTAAATTTGTGCTCAAATGCGACAACCAATAACTCATGTGGACCTTTGGAAAAGCAGCAATAATACTTAAAATCAGTTTTTTTAAGTTATGGATATATTGACTACACAATCTATCATAATAATTCTCATACACCAGTTTTGCCAGCTCTTGTTTTAGAATTGCTGCCGCTTAGTGCCACACTATTTACGAGATACTTCTATTCCAGACGAACTGTTGATTATGAAACGGATTATGGTATAATTTTTTCAAATAAAGAACAAATTACATTCTACCAGATTGACTCTAAATCAACTTATGTGGATTTAAGTGTAAATTTGGGAGGAGATACAGCAGTAAAGTTAGAAGGCGTGAAATTTGGTCAAATAAGTAATAATATGAATCAAGTTAATCTTAAATACAATCGAACCTACTAAAAATTACAGGAGATGATAGCTAGCATAGGAGGAATTCTGAGTGTTATAACATTTGTTGGATTTATAATAGTGAACTTTTATGGAAGAAGAGTCTATCTTTTAGATTTAGCAAATGTTTACTTTCGTTTTAGTAATACCAATTTAATGGAAAAAAGAGTTCAAGATATTTCAATTGACACCTCGAAAAAGGAGAACCTTGCTAGTTTAAGTAACTCTGATGAATTAAATCCCTTATAAATAAATTGCAATGAAAATAAAAGTTCTATTTTAAAAATTTAAGAAGAAGAAAATCAAAACTAAACTTAAGGTCAGTTTATGTAAAAGGAATACTAAATACCAATCCCTTTACAATCTCAAAAGAAGCTTGATTTAAATTTTGAGGGAAGAGTCGACGAAAATGGAAAACTAAAAGTTAACCTCAAAAATATAATATTTCCTAATAGAGCAATAAAGTTGGTGATTAGAATGATTGAAAAAAAAATGAGTATAGATGAAATTCTTAAAAATTTCTCTTAATTAGAAAAAATAAAAAAATGCATATTTGATTAAAAGAGCATTGATTAGTTCAACAACTTGCCAAATAAAGATTTCTTAGAAGAATTATTTTAAACTGAGGATTAAAGCTCCAATGAGCAATACGAGAATTTATTAAGAGAGGCTCATAAAAATATTGAATCAAGACTTGCGAAATGATTTAAAAGAATGAAATAATATTTAAAACTTAGTTATATATCCATAATTATAAATATTTATTAATTAAATAAAATTAAAATGCTTATACTTTAAGAGGTGGCATATATACTTTATTATCTCCTCAATTTATTTCTGTAAACTTCTGGGGATTTAATTATAACAACTATAGACTTTAAGAATTTATTTCATTTCTAAGAGCACTCGCTTTCCTCTAATTAGAAATTTTACACCTTCTTTTAAAGCTTTTAAGATTTTTTACCTATGAAGAGGTTTAAGTTAATTTACTCATATAATTAGTAAACAAGTAATTTTAGCTTTAGCTTTAAATTTTATAAAAAGATTTATATTACTTGGTATAAAAGTAAATTTTATCTAAGCATCAACAACCATATTCTGTGTTGTACTAAACTCCAACTTACAGCAAATATGTAGCTAATTCATTACTGTTGTTTAGAATTTCATAAGTCATATGCATTTTGTCTTTTCCTTCAATACTAAAGTACAAAATAAAATTGTATGAACTATAATTATGTGGCCATATTAGTAGTCTTACTAGAAATGGAAAGTTCTGATATTTGCCAGGCTCAATTGCTCCTATTAACATGATTAGATAAATTTCCAACCCTTTTCACTTAAATAGAATGATTAAGCATATCGGAGGGAATCTAGAAATTAATTACTAAATATTCAAGAGTTCTTGCTAATTTAAATGCCTACTCAAAGTACTCTTCACATATAAAAGCTGGTAAACTTTTCTTTAATAGAAGGATTATATCAAGGAGATCTATAGTATATGATGAGTTCTTGTATCAGGAAGGACAATTAAGAGGAGTCAGCATTAAAAAGGTTCCTATAAACTCTTTTATATAAATAGAATATTGGGTACTTGCTTACTTCTAAATTCTTCTTCCAAAATCATACGTAACAATACATTTTTTCCTTTCCTTTAAAATTAAAAATCTAAGTTTTTGAGTTGATTAGTTTTTCCATATAGAGTAAGACATTAGGAAATCGACTGAGATTTTTATCTAGAATGCTTTAAAATTCTTCTAAAAATTTTAATTAGATTCTGTAATTTTAATTAATTGAAAAATTAAATTTAAATCATATGAGCATTTTTCATTTTTTCAAACTTTCCTTAAAGTATACAAAAATTATGCTTTCAGCAACTTGACACAAATATTAATTTTTAATTGAAAAAATTCGACATTCGAATATATTTTAAAATTACCAAAACATTTTTATAGAATAGAGAAATTATAAATTTAATTAATATTTTAAAACAAATATAATTTATTTCTACATTTATTTACATTTCTCTCTTCTTTATTAAATTCCTTACTCAAATTTATTTACATTTTGATATACTCATCTTTACCGAAATGCTACTTCTATTAAAAATTGTTATTAAAAGTGACTCGAAAACTAGATGAAGATACAGAAAATAGTTCCTAGAGTAATGATGTTGCATTATCCAATTTTTTTAATTTCTCTTTTTAATGTTTTATTTTAATAGCTGAAATATTCAGAAAAATAAGGATCATTTTTAGATCTAGAGTATTTATTTCTTATTTGTAATATTTTTTTATCTTAAAAGGAGTGATTAATAGTAAGTGGAAAGTATCTTAGTTGGATACAAATATTTATTATTGTCATGTCAAAGTTTCAATGAAGAGTATGAAATATTTCCCTTTTCTTTATTTCGTTTATATCCCTCTACAAATTTAGGTTAAATAATTTAATTCGCAATAATTATATCAGCTTGAAAATTCTATGCATAGGCTATATATAACTAGCTATAGATTATTTACAAATGTTAAGAATAAATGTTAAAAGATTAATAATATAAATAATAGCTAAGCTATTAAATGCTTAAACTAATTAAATATACTTATACTTTTAAATCTTTATTTTATAATTTATGCATAGCTATTACTCTCCTAATTTAAGCCTATAACCTTATATTTAGTAAATTAAAGCTACATTATAGTTTATATACTTTAAAAGTATAAAACTATATCAAATTTGATTTAAGGCACAACTTGATTCAAATAATATTTAAGAATATTTATCAGTATAAATCATATCATAAACTTCTTAAAGCATAATTAATAAAAGTTTTTATTTTACATGGCTACTCTTTTTATTCGCATTTAAATTAAGATTTGCTATAAATAAAAGAAAGATATAAAGATAAAAAATAATAATTGTAAAATAAAAGAAAAAACATTCCTAGACATTAAAATAATATTTAGACAAAAGTTTAATAGAAAATTTAAAAAGAAAGAAAATCATATTAAAGTTCATCAATATTAATAAATTATTTATAATAAATAAATATATTTAATTGGAGCTTAATTACTCAAAATCATTATAAAGATAAAATAAATCTTAGTAAGTTTTTTCTTCTTATATCTCAGTCAATATTTAAAATGCTGAGTCTAATACACTCACTCTTTTTTTTTGGGCTTGTGTCTCAAATGCATTTTATAATATCCCTTGTTTCTTAACAATATTATGTCTCATTCTTGGATTGTGCTCTAGCTCATTCAATGTTTACGTCTTTCCGTTATCCAAACTTGGACTACTCAAATGTTTCTCTTTTATTTTATCGAGAATATAAAGTCCATTTATCTTGTATTGCTTGTTTCTATTTCATTACAACACTGACTCACTCTACTCTTAAAATATTTTTGTGAATGAACTATTAAGTTAATCTTTATTCGTATATTCTTCTTATAATAATTATTCAACATCATTTTTATCATTTCATTTTCATTTTTAACATCATATGATGAATCTTCAACTTCATCTTCTTAATTATCATATTCTTCTTATTAATCTTCTGTTTCTTTATAAGTCTTCCTTTTCATCTTCACTATCTCCGAGTTCTTCATTAATTTATAACAATCTTCGACAGTCTTATATAACATATTAGAGTCATCATTTTAAACAAAAGTTTTGCAAATTTTGGATTGAGCGGTGATAGAAAGAGTAAAAAAAATCTTATTTATCAATTTAGATAATAAAGAAAAGTAATGATTGATTCTATATAAATTAGAAGGAGTTAAGCTAACATTTAGTAAGTTAGTTTTTAAGAATTGTCAGTAGTGTTATAAAAAATTTGAAAATAGATAAACTTAATTTAAAATTAAATAAAAATAATACAATTTAAATAATAAAATTGATAATCTTAAGAAATATATTATAAAAATAATTTATTAACTAATATTTAATATAATTAAATAAAGATTTCATTCTTTCTAATTTATTATTTATAAATGATAAACAAATTAATTATCATATTTTAATTTTTTGCTTAGTTTTCTTATTTCAAGTATCTACAAATAAAATGTTTTTTTAATTAATCTAGATTATTAATTTAATTTCATAGTAACTTATCTAATTTTTAATCCATATATTATATATTTACTTTAATTAAAGTTAGTGATTTTTTGTTTCTATATTTATTTTATTAAAATATTATTATATAATATATTATTTTATATTTTATTTTTAATTCTAGATATATAAATAACTTATAATGCTAAATCTAAATATTATACTTCTTCTTTTTATAATTTATTAGGAAATGTTTTTAACTATTTTATTTGTAGTAAAGCTTTTATTTGGTTACTAAGTCAGATAATTTTTTCAGGTTTTCTTCTAGTTTTATAAAGTTAGAAAAATAATAAGGATTAAATAAAACAGTTAATTTTACACTCTAATTAAAGAAAAAATGAAAGATATCTCTATTTAGTTCTTATATGAATAAACTTGATAATAGCTAAATAAAGCATTAAAATATAAAATTTTTAGGATTTATTTAATCTATCACTAGAAAAAGATTCTATAATTGACTGAGAAATAATTATTTTATTTTAGCTAGATAAATATTTAGTAGTTGCTTTTATTTTATTATAAATAATTGATTATTAATATTTATTAATTAATAAACACTAAGATATTAACTATGCTATTTCATATCTTTAAGAACTAATCTAGCACTGCTATGATATTAATGTGCATCTCCTTTATAGAATTATTTAATATAATAATTAAAATGCTTTTTATGCTTCTTATTACTTTACCTATGAAATATCAACTATAGCATTATCAATTTTAAATATCTTACAATATTTAAATTAGTAGGATGAAGTTTTATAATCAAATGTTTTTAGTTTTGTTTAAGCATCATTTAAAAATTAAATTTCTCTAGCTATTTATAATAAAATTAAGATTCTTATGTGTTATAATTCTAATTATATAAGACCGTTGGCAGATAGATGCTTAATTTATCACAAAGCCATAATTTATTTATCAAAATATTAAATAATTTAAAAATTTAGTACAGCAGATATAAATCAAATGTCTCTCATTTTAGTGAAATAACTTATTTAAAAAGGAAAATTTATGCTTACTAGTATGTTTTATTTATTTTGCAGTTAAAAAAGTTAATGCTTTAAAAAATTATAAGTTCCTATTTTATATATTTCCTTTATCTTATCCCAAAGTATTAAGATAATTTAGTTAACTTATTGGCATTCATTAATGCTTCCAATTTAATTTTTGCTCCCTCTCTTTTCTTACTATTGTATCTGATAAGGAGGAGATACATTACAATTTGATCTAACTACTTTTTTGATTTATATCCAATAAGTTATGCACATGATTTCTTGCCTTATTACTTTTTCTTCTTAATAGTAAGTAACGCGTATCTGTTCTTTTTGGTTGATTAGGAAGTGACTTCTCTATTGTAGATATAGAAAGCTATTCATTCAAGATAATATAATTAATGCAAAATGATATTTACGAGTAATATTGCTGTCTATATAGTTACATAACTGCATCTAATTGTCTTAAAATAAAGTTAAGAAAATCACTAAGAATAATTATCAGAAAATTTTAGAGATGCTTTGATTTCTCGACTGTTTATCTTTCAAATTGAAAAAGAAGGATCTAACACTAGACGAATTTTTGATACTTGAGATAATTTTAGCTTGAATCAGTGTCTTGCCACTCAGTCTCTATTATAATTACTAAACTTTTAATATAAAAATCAGCATATTAAACATATGATTTTCCAAATTAAGAAGAAATTTAAGGAAATAATAAAAGCTTTTTAAAGAATTTTAGCGATTACCAAGAGTAAAAACCTTCTTTCTCTTTATAAAATCCTTTTTAACTTTTTCCTATAGTTGGCTTAATTTTCCTCTTCATATTTGATAAAAAGTGAATAACTTTAGTTTATGATAACTAGAGTTATTTCAATAGTTTTTAATTCATTCAATACAATAACCTTAAACCTAAATTTAGAAAAATTAAGATAATCTTAAAGGTTTCGACATAGCTACTTGATCTAAATATGCTAAACTAAGAATAATTTATCTTTTGCTTTTATAAAATACAATCAAATTGTAGAATATATTAGAAATTTAATTTTGCATATTACATGAATCAAATAATAAATATCCAAAGTATTAATTTATGGGACTCTGTCTTTGCTTTTAGCTTTTAAGATTTTGATGCTTGTAATTAATTTTAGTTATTTATAAAAATCAATTTCCTAAAATTATTTTTAAAAACTTTTTATTTTTAAAAGGCGGAAGATGCTTTTAATCTGCAACTTTGTAAATAAATTAATTTTAATTATCTTCCTTTATTATAAATTTCTAATCTTTGTCTCTTTAATTTATCTAAAAACTTACTTGAATACAGCTTTTTTTAATTTATTTGAATAGCTATTTTCTTAATTAATTTCCTGGTATTAGAACATATAAAATTATTAGCAAAGCTTTATTTAAAATAAATTATAAAATAGACTAAGAGAAAGAGTTTAAAATGCTTAATGGTTTTAATGTTTGGCATATTCATATCGATTTAAATTTATTTACTAATTTTATTATTTAAACATTAATTTTTAGATATCAGAGTTATATCTAAGAGTATTTCCAGATATCAAAGAATTTAATTTTGTGTATTTGCGTAACTTAAATTATTAAATAAATCAGATAGAGTATTTTTTTTATTTTAAATCTTTTCATATTCTAGAGTTACTTATATTATAAATCAGCAATACATTTATTAATATATTGATATTTTAATTTTTAAAATAAGTTAAGTTTTCTTTTTCATTTTGATGAATCTCTTAATCCACTTTTTATTTCTACGAAAAAAGTTAGCATCTTTTTTACTTTTTTGCTTTTAGACTTTGTAGATCCTTGTTATCAACTTAATTACTTTAGGAGTTATATAAATCTCCCATCGTTGAAGTTTATTATTTTTAAATAAGTAAATCTTATCATTTAAAACTCTCCTTTCTAGCATTTTTTTTCCTAAAAGCTTAAATTCTTAAGACCATTGATATCAAAACAATTATTATGTGCTATTATACTTCTTGATATGATATATCCTAATTTAATTATTTTTGCTTGTATTTATATCTCTAGTAATTTACTTTTACTTAAGCTTTCTTTCTAATTTTTAAGTTTCTTCTTAAGCTTTATTTCATCAATTATTTCTCTTATTAGACAGTATATATATTATCATTCCTAAAAACGTAATTATTTTTGAAGTTATCATTATTACATATCCTAGCTACTCTTATTATTTTGAAGCAATGGAATCTAAAATTTTTCTATTATTCTCTTTATCTTTTTGGAAGAAAATGTTTAATAGACTTAAAATAGTAAGTCAAACTTCTGAAATAATATTATTTCAGTTAATAGCTTTTCTTATAAAAGGATTGCATCTTATTATATATGCTATTTGTAATAAGCTTATTATGCTATAATTATCTATTTAGGCTATTTAAAATTTCCTTATCCCTATTAAAATTAATGCTAAAATGAATCTTCTTGCGAGGATTAAAGGATAAAATATTAGAGCACCTTTTTAGTCTCTTAGTTCATCAAATATAGGAAATTATGCTTATTTTAGCTGCTCTATTTAAATCTTATTTTCCAGGCTTTTAGAGAATGCTTTCACTTATATCTTGAGATAGTTTGTAACTACTTTAAATAACCAAAAAAAGTAAAGAATTTAGAATATCTAAAATGCAAAAACTTACCAAAACGAAATAAGTTAAAATAAGATTTAATAAAATTTAAGGAGTATCTACACTACAATTAAAGCTTGAAGCATAATAGCTTAGCTTATTTAAAGTGAGATACAATATAACTTGCTAATAAATGTCTAAAGTGAAGATTTTTATTTGAAATTTGAAAGTTACTATAAATTAAAATATTTAGAAATTAGTCAGATAAGGAGATCAAAGAAATAAAAATATCAAGTATATTAAATTAAGCATCATTTTATAAATATGTGTAATTTTATAGCCAATAGTTGTATAAATTTAATCTGATATTTTAAGTTATTCTACATCTAAATCAATTTATATCTGATAATATCCGCTTAAGTTAATTCTAGATTTTCAGGTAGTTTTTCTATAAATATTTTTTATTTCACTCAATAAGAATATCGTCTACATTATACGAACCTCTATTATCATGGTTTCTATTACAATAAATTATGCACCTTCAATATCCATTTTCACCATTAATTTCATTTTTTTTTCTAGTATTTTATTCTTCTTCTTCAACGATAGGTATCTTCCCTTTCAAAAAAAACTCCAAGAAGCTTAAAAGTTTATTTTCTGTGATTTTTACTTTGTTTTCTCTAAAAAATTTAAGTTTTTACATGATAACTTGATACTGCAATTTCTGTTAGAGTTCAGGCTTAAATTTAGTTATCTCTAAAATAGTTAATAAGTTTTGGTAAATAATTAATATGAATAGGAATTGACTCAAATCCAACTGTATAAGCATATTTTTTAGATTGTCCAAAATATTTTAAGAAAGGATGTGATTTTTGCATTTGGAAATTCTTACGGAAAGTACAATTTTCTAATATATTTTCTTATATTAATTCTCATATCCAAATAAATAGCCTAAGAGCATGTTTTTAATACTTTACTAGTATTTTAAGATGTAACTCTGTCAACTATTAATGTAATAAAATACTGTATATTACTTAAATTAAGAAGTTATAAATCCTAAGTTAATTCCTAAGTTATAAATTTAGTGTTTCTATAATCGCACTATGTATTATTATCTCCAGCAAGTAAATAAAGTCTAAAAGCCTAAAATAGTTAAAATAGATTAGCCAACAATAATTTTTATTTGATCTAAGTTGATTTTTATATTTAATCTGCAAATAAAAGTAGCTTAAATTATTAAATAAATAAAGGAAAATCTAAGAGAATTATAATAAATTTCTTATAGCAAATCTACATATTTAGTTGTCATGCTTAAATAGAGTAACTTAATCTCTTTTAAGTTCATAAAATAGCAATAAAAAGTTGCATAATATAAACATAAGAAAGTAAAAATAAATCACAAGTTAATTTAAAATTATAATATCAAATATTAATAGGAAGATCAAAAGCTAATTATTGCTTATATAACTATATAAAAGCTATTTGTCTAAATGAAAAATAAATGACTAAATCAAATAAAATATTATCTTGTTGTTATCAAAAAATTACTTTTCATTTAATAGTTGAATGAATTAATTCATAAGAATAAAGAATTTTATAAATATAAAAATTATATTTAAATCCTTTATATTAAAACCTTTAATAATCATATAATTTTTTGCATCTTTACGTTATAATGTGTTATCTTTATAATTATATAAGCTTTAGAAAATTATAAGTCTTAAATTTTAAAGCAACTAAAGGTAATTTGAAAATAAAGGAAAATATTTAATTATTTATAAAACATAAAAATAAAGGAAAGATTTAAAATTGATTATGATTAACTTTATTTTAAATTTCTTTATAAAATTAAAGTAATTAAAATATTAGTTTTAAACAAAATTCTTAAATCAAATAAAAATTATTAAGTAATATCAATTAATAAATAAAATATTTTACAAGTTTTAAAATTATAGAGATTTTCTAGTAATTTAGTTCCAATAAATTTAGAATAATATTAAATTTTACATAATATCTATTTATTTAATTAGTTAGAAAATTAAAATAAAACTTATAATATATAATTAAATATTAAAGTATATATATTACTAATTATAAAAATTGTTACTTTTTTATTTTCATTCATATTTAAACTAAATTTAGTGTAAATATATATGTTTATAAATCAAGTTTAAATTTACTTATTATTACTTTAATGTAAAGTAATTACTTTTTAGAATTAAAGGTTATATCAAAATTATTATATATTTAAGCATTGCTTATATTATAATATTTCAATATATGATGTAACAGAAAATTATAATTATTTTTATATGTTTAAGTTAATTAAGATAATTAAGATAAACCATTTTAAAATTTATTTATTATCATAGGAAATTATTTTTCACTTTCTTGCATAAGAGATAAATTAAAATATATTATAAAATTATCTGTTATTTGAACCAGATATATTTTAATTATAGTTATTAAATTATTCAAATTTAACTTCTTAAATTCCTTTATTAAGAAAGTTAAAATTTATAAATTAATTTAAAAGTAAAATTATCCAATGAACATTCTGCGCTAATTAATTTAAAAAATTTATTATGGATCTTTCTTTTATACTAGAACAATCATTTTTTAGTAGATAGATTTATAATTTTTTAATTAAAAGAGAAAATAAATTAAAATTTATTAAATTTGATAATTTATTTTTGTTTTAGAATTTTATTTATTAGGTAAGCTTACTAATAATAATTCTACTTATTCAAATTTATCTTATTTTTATTATAAATTAATCAAAGCACGGATACTCTTTTATTTCTGTCCTTACTAAAATATAATTTTATCCATTTTTTTCCAATTCTTAGGGAAATCTCTGGATTATTCCAAAATCTTAAAATCTATAATCATAAATTTTGCCATTCTATACATATGATTACCCTGCTTGAAAAAATGATTAGCAGACCAAATCCGTTACGTCCTCAAAAAGATGTTCAGAAAATGTAGCATTGCAAGAGCTTAACTTATCTCAAATATTTTTTCAACATCTATCAGTGCTGCTATCAATTTAGTCTTACTTTTAACACGTTTCCGATAGTTATCAATTATTTGTTATGCTATTAAAATCTATTAAGTTGTTTATCTGTTTTTCATAAATCTCATTTATGAAGGATGAATAAAATTTCTCTAATAGATTAGATTGTATAGTTTTTTTGTTAAAGCTTTATCATATAGTTATAGAATATATTAATCTGAGAAATAGGTCGTCAGTTTTTTCAATCATCTTTATTTTCTTTTTTAAATGTTGGAATTATCACCAATTTATTTAATTCCTAAGAGATTCTTCCAAGTATTAACATATTATTTAGTAAAGAATGAAGAATTATTAACAAATATTATCCACCATATTTCAGAAGTCACCTTTTATTCCGTCTGGACCAGCTGCTTTTCAATTCTTAATTTCTTTTATATCTTCTTATATTTCTTGTAATGGTAAAAAGATAAAATCCTTATACGAAATATTACAAGGTTTCAAAATTTATTTTAGAAATAATTTACAAATTTTTTAGAATCGCAGATTTTATATTAGAAACTTCTACTTATATATAACAGAAGTGTCCTCGATTATTAACTTGAAACATCTTTTTAGCACTTTGTTATCAGATTATATTATAACTCTAGTAACACTATATATTTCGCTATTATAAATAATATAATACTTATAACATTTAGGAATATTAAACATGGCATCACAATATTCTATGTGACTTCAGAACTAGGAAGTTTTAATATTTTATCTATTATACTTAGGTAGGATATTTTACGCTTTAAGATTTTAAATTTTTAAAATTTTATTGTTCAATTTTATTATTTAAAGAGCTGCATACAAAAGAGGTACTACGCGTTCTATAATCAAATTAATTTATTATTTTATTTATTTATTTGTATTTAAATATTTTTTAAAACTAATAATTTATTTTTTTAATTATTAATAATAATAAATAATTAATTAATTAACGTGTTGCTGCCTTTAATTGGTTAGTCACGGATCTCTATATTAATAATAGTAATTATTTATGTTTCCTTCTTGTTTTAATATTCTTTTTCATTTCTTCTACTTACTCTAATACATCTTCCATGAATAAGATAATTTAAAATAAATGAAGTATTAATCAATTTAAATTTTTTCCTTTATTTTAATGTTTAAATATATAAATATATATTAATTATTTTCGAATTACCTTTAGTTATTTTAAAATTTATACTTCTAATTTTCTAAATTTAAATAATTATAAAATTTCCACATTAGAACCAAAAGATAAAAATAATTTTATTATTCTTAAATATTTTAACTATATATGCTTTACATTTACTTTTATATATATACTATTATTTATTCTTATGAAATACCTCCTTCAACTATCAAATAAAAATAGATCCTTTTTTTTAAACGATAAATTAAAATTCAATTTGATATATTTTTAATCTGTTTATTTCTAGACAAATAGCTTTATATATTTATATAAAGAAGAATTTGCTTATATCTTACCTATTAATATTTGATATTATAATTATAAGATAAATTTTGATTTATTTTTACTTTTTATAATGTTAAAGCTAGTAACTCATAAAGGCTATTTTCTAACTTTAAAGAGATTAAGTTACTCTTTTTAAACAGAGCAACGAAATGTGTAGCTTCGCTATAAAGATATTATTTTTAATAGTTTTGAGATTTTCCTTTGTTTTGCTTTTTAATTATTTAAGTCATTTTTATAGGCAATCTAAGTATAAAATCTGCTAAGATAGAATTAAAAAATTATTTTTTACTAGTGCAATTTTAATTAGTGTAGGTTTCTTAGGCTTATATTTACTGTTTAGAGATAATAGTAAGCAGTGCGATGATAGAAACTCAAAATTTATAAGTAAGTAACTAACTTAGGATTTATAAATTCTTAATCCTAATAAAAAATATAGAGTATTTGAAAACTAGAATACTGAGATTGCTGACAGAGTAACAATTGAAAATATTAGTAAAGTATGAAAAATTGCTCTTAGGGTATTTACTTGGATATGGGGAGTACATAGAAATATAAATTAGAAAACTTTACTTTCCTTAATAATTTCCAAATGCAATAATTCTACCATTCTTTGAAAAATATTTTGGAAGAAATAAAACAAATGTTTGCACAATTGGATTTGAGCCAAATCCTATTCATACTAATTATTTAATAAAACTTAATAACTACTTTAAAAATAAATAAAGTTAAGCTTATATTCTAACAGAAATCGTAGTATCAAGTCACCTAGGAAAAATTAAGTTTTTTAGAGGAAACAAAATTAAAAAATCATAGAAGATCATAAAATGATACTTTTGAAGTAGGCGCTTCAATTGCGAATTGATAAAATTGAAATTAAAGTTCAGAAGTTAAACTTTTAAACCTTCCGGAATTTTTTTTTAATATAGTGAAGCCTATTGTTGAAGAAGAAGAATAAAATACTAGAAAAAAACCGAAAGTAATGGTAAAATGGATATTGAAGGTTCTGGGTATATCTTAATGCCAGCCATTTAATATCTAGAGGTTTGTGCAATGTAGATTCTATTTTTATAGAGTGATATAAAAAAATTCGTAGAAAATCTACCAGTAAAATCAGAATTAACTTAAGAGGATATAATCAGAGATTTTATATAAATGAAAAAACTTTATCCGGTCTGCAGTACGGAATTATTTAAACTCGACGACGAAACATATTCAAAATAGATTTTACCTCTACCTTGATAAAACACATAATAAACAAATTAATAAAATTTTGTTATTAAATATAAATCCAAAAATTTAAAAATCTAATCGAATAAAATTTAAAAACTCAAACTTATAAAAATATTAAAAAAATCACAATCTTATGATTTCAATAAGTTTTATAATACTTATTATTAAAATTAAATTTCATTTTTCACATTTTAATTTCTTTTGTCATTTTTCTACGAAATTAATTAAATATATATTATAGAAATAAAGCAAGAGTGACTGTTATACTGATTTTATTTAAATAAAATCTAAATTTCTAGTTAAACCTAATATTTGGATATTTGTATTTCATATAATTTTTTTAAATAATTTACAATATTTTGATTACTAATTTAAAAAGAGTTGAAGCTTGATAGAGTAAATTGAGAAAAATTAAAAAACATTATTTGTAAAGAAATCAAATTTATTAATAAAAATCTATTTTCATTTATGCATTCATCTCAATCTTAAGCAACTTATACTTATTATAATTTAAAAAATATACATAAAATAATTAGATTCTTATTGTCTTAGCAAAAATTTATTGAAGTTTTTTTCTTATTAAAAATAATAAAAAATTAAAAATTCAATAAAAGTGAAAAGTTATAATAAAAAAAATAAAAAAATAAAAAAAATATAAAATTTATCTTTAATCCTTTAATTTTTGAATAAAAAAAAATTTCAATTTAGTTTTTCTTAATTTAATTAAAATTAAAAAAATAAAATTTTAAAGAGAAAATATTTAAAAATTTATTTATTATTTAATAAACCTATTTTAAAATAGTTTTCTCAATAATTATTAATGAATATTTATTTAATACAAAAACCTTTAAATTTTTTAAAGTTTTTATAAAGATAAATCATTTATTAATTTAAGTCAATCATAGATTGCTATTTTAATACATAATATTTAAAATAAGGTTACCTTAAATTCTCTCTTCAAAATTTATCATATTTTAAACTAGCTTAAAAAGAGTTATAATATTTTTTGCCTATTCTTATTTTTTATTTAATTTTTAAAAAATATATAATTAATATGTGACATTTGCTTTTATACTTTTTTAGGATTCTTTTGTGATAATGAAAAATAAGGAATTTCAATTTGATTATAAAAACTTTTAAAAAAATTTAGTATCAAAATCTAAAATTTTATTAAAGAAAAATTTTCCAATTTTCAAAAACTTATTAATTGTGATTCCTTTCAATTTTTATATTATAGATTTTCTTAAAATTATGAAAAATACATAATATCATATATATGAATTAATCTTATTATTTTGAGAGGAAGTAAAAAGAAATTTATATTAAAGTGCTTATTTTGAGAAACTATCTAAAATTGTCAATTTTTAATCTATTTTAAATTTTTCTAACTAGCTTAAATAATTAATGATGATTTGTCTGTTCTCTTTTAATTAAATAAAAATTAGTTTTTCTTTACCATAATTCTATTGTTTTGTAGATCGATGTGAAGCCTAAACAAGCTCTTAGCTTCATTAAAAACAAAATAAATTACTTTAATAAATTATCTTCTTTATTTTATTTTTACTCTTCTTAAGGTTCTACTCACTATCTTAGTTATTTTAAGTAGTGAAAAGCTTAAAATCTCAGAAAAATTTAGCTTTCATAAAAAATATACTTATATGAATGAAAAGCTTCAGTAATCTTTCAGAATTTATTATAGCATCCTTAGCTTTTATGGATAAGCAAAATATTTTTCAAAAACATCGTTTTTCATTCATTTAAAACCAAAAAATTTAATATAAACTATCTTAGATAAGAAATTCTATTTAGTTTTAATACCAATTTAAATTCCAATAAATTAATTGAAAAAGAATTGCTTCAATTTGATAAATTTCTAAAAGAATAAATAAATTGGTTTGCATAAAAGAGATAATTGCATTATAAAAATTAATATAAAATTTTGAATATTAACGTGAAAAGCATAATGATATAGTAATATTATTTTAAAATTTTATTGGTAACTATTTATTTTTAAGAGAAATTAGTTTCGCAAATACATAAAAAGAATATTTATTATTTTTATGAAGATAATTAGAATAATTTATTGAGAAAATAAATTTATTAATACTAAGATAAAATTTATGTTAAGAAGGGTTTTTTATTATATAGCATAGGATAGGAAAATATAAAAAAATGTAACGAAAATATAAAAAATGAGAAATAGGTTAATGTTGAAAATAAAAATAAATATTCCTAGATAATCTACTAAATATATAAAATTTCAAAATTGAGGATCTTAAAAAACTATTTAGAATAAATTTAAAAAAATTAAAGAATAAATATTCAAAATAAAAGTATAAAATATTTTAAAATTATTCCTCATTTTTAGTATGACTTAAATTTTTATTATAAGAAAAATATTTTACAAAAATCAAAATTTTTTGGATTAAAAGTTTATTCTTTGAAAATGGTATTTATTTAAAAATTCATATTAAGATAATTTGCTAATTTGATATTTTTTAAAGCTAATAGCAATATTTTACTTAATTTTTTATGATTAAGTATCTAGATGTATAATTTTTATTGAAAATATTTAAATCTTAAATTAGAGATAAGGTAGATTTTAGACTTTTATCTGAAAAAATAAAAAAATTATTTATAAAAAATTTGCCGAAAGGATGATATTAAGTTTTTTCAATAAAAATAGTTATGCTTTATTCGCTTTTAAAAAAAGGTACATTGTTTTTAATTATTATCTATTAAGTTATTCTTAAAAATGTTCTGAATATATTACATCTTTAATGAAATTAAATCAAATAGTTATCTTTATTGTTACTATTTATAATTCTAGAAATAAAGATTCTTTTTTCGAGTTTTAAAAGAGATTTGGAACTTAATTTAAGAATGAAAATTTTAATTTTTACAATATTTCTTTAATATTTTAAATAAGTTTGACTTAAATAATTATAATTTTTGAAGAATATGTTTAGCAACTATTTATTATTTCAGTTTGTTTAAAACATATTGCACTTTTAGTATGTTCAGATATAAATTCTTTCAGATCATATATTTAAGTGTTTTTAATTGTATAAATATAAGAATTTTTTTTATATTAAAGATAAATAAACAATTTTAGGAAAAAATAGTATGATTTAAAATTTAAGTCGCGATAAGATAGATATATCAAATACAATAATCTTTAAAAATAATTATGATAACTAATTAATTTTAGCCTCAAAAATATTTTAATATTAAATTTTTATTTTTCAAGGTAATTAAATCTAAAAATTAGTTAAAGTTTAATTAATTTAAAAAAAAGAGTAATTTTTATCTTTACGATAATAAAAAAATTATAAGATTTAGCTTAATTTTAAGTCTAAATATATTATTATCATTCAATCTTAACTGCTTATTATTATTATTTTATTATATTTTTTGATTTATAAGCAAATATTACTTCAAAAGCATTTCCTTAATATGTAAATTAGTTAATTTCTTTGATTTCATCTGAATATTTGTACTTTTATTTAAAACAAATTTTCCATTTTATTGCTATCCTTTAATTTTTTTATAAGAGGAAATTAAAATATAAGCTTTCTTAGAATTATGTTTTTAAACTAATAAATTCATAGAGAAGAAATAACTTGTAGATATGCATTATAACTTAAAATTTAGAAATGATAAAAAGTGTTCTTTAAATAAATTAAACTTATAAGTATAAATTAATTTTAGCCTTTGCATAAAAATCAGTCATAAATAACTTATAATTGATATAATTTCATAAAAAACTAGAAAAAATTAGTTTCTTATTATCTAAATAATTTTAATAGTCCATTAAGATTTTTGTCATCTATCTAAAATAAAGTAGATTTACTATAATTTAATAATTAAATTATACATTTTTTGTAATTAGATTCTATTTAAAATTACAATATTTCTAAAGAGCAAAAATACTTGCATTTCTAACATATTTTAAGGAAATAAAAAGACCTGCTTATTAAAGTGCTTACATTTGAGAATTAATCTAAAATTATCTATTTTGAATCTATTTAAAACTTTTAAAGTTAACTTAGATATTTAATGATTATTTGTCTGTTCTCCTATAATTAAATAATGTATATTTAATATTTATCATTAAAATAATTGTTTTATATTTGATGTTAAGTCCAAACAAGCTTAAAGTTTCATTAAAAACTTAAATTAATTTCTTTAACGAATTATCTTTGTGATTTCATTTTATTTTTCTTAAGTGTCTACTCACTATCTTAAATTTTTTAAGTAGTAAAAAGCTTAAAATCTCAGAAAAATTTATCTTTCATAAAAGATATGATTATATGAATGAAAAGCTTCGGTAATCTTTCAGAATTTATTATAGCATCCTAAGTTATTATGGAAAGGAAGAATTAAGTGAAATATTTTTCTAAAACATAATTTTTATTAATTAAAAAGCCATAATATTTAATATAAGCTATCTTAAATAAGAAAGTAAATTTCTTTAATATCAAAATAAACTTCAATAAACTATTTGAAAAAGAAATACTTAATGTTAATAAATTTCTAAATAAATTGGTTTGCATAAAGAGATAATTATGCTATAATAAATTAATATAAGTTTTTTATTTATTCATTTATATAAATAGCATAATATCATAGTAATATTGTAATCAAATTTTATTTATAATATTTGTCTCTAAGAGAAATTAGTTTCACAATTATTCAAAAAGAATATTTATTATTTTTATGAAGATAGATAATATAATTTATTGAGAAAATAAATTTAGTAATATTAAAACTAAACTTTATGTTAAGAAGAGCTTTTGATAACTAAGCAATAGGATAGGAAAAATTTTTAAATGAAAAGAAACTATAAAAAAGTGATAAATAGTCAATATAGAAAACAAAATAAATATTTCTAGATAATCTACTTAAATATATAAAATTGTTAATTTTCAAAGTTGAAAATCTAAAAAAATATTTAAAAATAAATTTTCAATATATTTCTCTATTAATTTATTGGTTATTTTGAATTTCTCACATAATTTTTTTTATTTTGTATAGTAAATTTATAATATTTTTATTTATTTTTGATTTTTTATATAAAAGTAGATTGAAATTTTAGATATTTAAAACTAAGAATTTTAAGTAATTTCTATAGGATTTTTTCTTACAATTTTTTATAATTTTTTTATGGATTTAATGTGGAATTTCGCAGTCAACTGCTTATAAATAGAATATCCAAGAATTTTCACTCATTAATATAATCTAAAATCTTTTGATTCCCTATATTTTGTAATCATTTAAACTGCAATTTATCATTTAATAATTTAAATTTAATTTTGCTTTTGTTTTTCTTCTTGCTAGTTTAATAAATTATGAGTAGCTATTTCATACCAACTAGATAAAAATGAAATTTAAAATTAACTTTCTTTTCCTTTTGGCTAGATAATAGGTAATTTTCATTTTAATAAACTGTCTTTCATATGTTAAATGAGTTTGTAGGGAAATTGTGCTTTATCGATTTCAAAGCTTTAAATATTTTATTTTTTAAGAACTCCATTGAAGATCTTCTGAGTCTAACTCCATATTTTTTAACTTCTTTTAGTTACATTTAGCTTTAAATTTAGAATAAAATCCTAAATAAAGATGAAATATTCACTAATTCTTTTGCTTGTCATTATTATATCCGCATTAGTAGGAATTATTTCTCTTTTTTATAGTTAAAACTCAGTTAGTCAAAAGTTGTATCTTCATCCAAGTGATTTAAAAAAGATAAATCAAAGCAAATAAATGGAAAAGAAAAGTTAAGGTTCTTAAGAGTGAATGGAAAAAAGACAAAAGATTCTAGAAAACAATTTCTTGACTAAGCTTGAAGATTATGATTACCCTCCTGATTAAAGCAGAATATACAAACTAGCTTTAAAAATAAATGCAATGATTAAAAATAACTCTCTTGATTTATGGAAAGTAAAAGCAAAATAATTTAGCTTTAAGTTTAGAGATTCTTAAGTATTTTTAGTATACTCTAAATATGAAAAAGGAGCAATTGGAGCTACAAATATTTATAAGTAATGCATTTATGAACCTGGTACTACTGCGGCCATTGTCACTATGATTTAACCTAATTCTAAGATAATAGAATGTGGAAATTATTAAGGCTTTCATACTATTAAAATGGCCTCTTTAATTGATGAAACCAAAGGAGGGAAAATTTTCTCTTTCGATGGAAATGGACTTAACTCATAATTTATAAATGCTTCACTTATAATTAACAAATTTGAGAAAAGAGTAGAGCTATATAACTATGCTATTTACAATGAAACTTAAGAAATGACATTTAACATCTATTCTAAATCCTACTGAAATTAAATAGAAGTAATACATTAAAAGACTGTTTAAAAAGGAGTTGTTGATAAAAAAAAGGCTGGCCAAGAAAGAAGATAAAGCATCAAAAAATTAAAAGTTCAAGCCATTAAATTAGACGACTTTTTTCCTCCTGAAGTTCTTCCAGAAGTGCATCTAATTAAAATAGATATTGAAAGTGCAGATATAATGGGTATTCAAGGAGCTAAAAACTTGATTCTAAGATCTAAAAAGATAGCTATTATTGCAGAGATGTTTATAGAAATGTTCCAAGTTCTTGGAGAAAAGTATATTTAAGATTAGTTTTAATGATTATCAAATGATGGGTTTCATCTATGATTCATAAATACTACAATGGTTTTATAATAATACTCATGTGAGTAACTGAAGAAAGATTGAGGATATTAGAACTTTAAAAATATCAAATTATAAAAGATTGATGTTGATTGGATGAAGCATTAGAATAAGAAAACCGTTGGATATGTTTATGATATATTAATAACAAGGCTAGAAACATATAAACAATACTTTAAACTATGATTAAATTTCTCTGATTAAATTAATTAGCTGCTAGTTTTAATTTTCTACTTGTAATCATTTTTATTTTCTTAATTTTAATTATTTGATTGCTTATTCAAAGCGATCAAATAACTATATTGAAATATTTTAGTTTTTCATTTTATTTATTTCCAACATCTCTGAATTATAAACTTTCTAAATTTAATTTTTTTTAATTTTAGTAAAGTTAATGAGACTGTAAAAAGATAAAATTTTTATCCTTAATCAAACGATAAAATTTGAAGAGACATAAAGAGAAAATAATAATTTTGTAAAAATGATGCTTTTTATATAAAATAATTTAAGTATTTGTCTTCATTTTATCTCTAAAAAAGAGATAAACTCTAAATTAAAAGATTAATAAACTCTTAGTAAAAGACCTTTATATAAAACATTTATAATACTTAATATATTTCAGGGAAATTTTATTTCTCTAATTATGCCTTTTTAAATTAAAATTAATGAAATATTTATATATGAAGAATCTTAATGTAGTTTAAAAAAATAAAAAATCAGAAAAACAATTTCTAATTTTATGATTCTTTAAATTATAATTACAATAATCATATTTTTAAATAAGAAAAATAGTAAGCAAAATTTATAGTAATAATTATCTTATGTTGAACTATTTAATTTTCAATCAAAGAATCCTATTTAGATAAACAATAATTAAATCATTTTAGATTTAAGATTTTTTCTTTATTCGCTTGATTCTTTAATAAAATACTTTATTTAATGAGTTTTACAAATATATAATTCTTTATTTTTTAATCTAATCTGAAGAAACTTAATTATTTAGTTTATTATTTTATTAAATATGCTAATATTAGATTAGTATTAGTCTAATATTTTTTATCTTTATTTTATTTAAAGTTCATATAACACTACAATCAGTTCATATTACTACTAATTTGCTGTTTGCTATCTTTATTTCGTCTACTATATTTGCGATTCACCTTACTTTTCTTATAATCTAAATGAATAAATAATAAACTCTTTTTTCCTCATTCTCTTTTCTTTTCATTTAAAATCTTCTAAAAATTTGGTCTAAGATTGCAATGATTATGATGCTGTTGCTGATTGACTTTAACTAGATGAAGAAATCGAAGATGTTGCTAAACATCAAAAAGATGAACTGAAAGATTTTTAAGATGATACAGAAGAAGAGTAAGTAGTAGAATATGCTGATTTTGAAGTCAAATCTGAAGATTTATCAGATAATGTTGAAAATGAAAATAAAAATGAAGAAGATATAGAATATGCTTAAGAATTATTATAAGATAAATATACAGATATAGATGGAAGTAGCAGTTTTTTCATATAAAGAAGATTTTTTTAAAGAAAAGAGATTTAATTCTGTAACGAAACAGAACAAATTTACAAACGAAAAGGATTTTGATAATATGTTGGATGCAAATAGTACAGAAACATATTCGAACAGTACAAGCTTGGATAATGAAAAGTATGCAAATATTGAATGAGTTAAAGCAATCCAAAAAAGGTGAAAATGAGACATAAAATATTGAAACACAAGAGATACTGTAACATGCATTTGAGATACAGTCCAAGAACAAGAAGAGTGAGAATGTTAAGACGCAGAATATTGAATTGACACTGAGAAGATTAAAATAATTTTTTTATAAAGTTTAAATTTTATTAAGATTTAAAAAGACACAATAATTATTTATTAAATTTAATATTTTAAAGATAAAAGCAAAGCATCAAAGTCATTATAAAAAGATGAATGAAAAACCCTTATTTATTTAAAATACATTAGTAAATTTTTAAGAGTTGTTTATATTTAAATTTATAATTATTATAGAATTTTGCTTCATCAAAATATTATTTTAAAGAAGCTAAATTTGTTAAGATTATAATAAACTTTAAACATTAAAAGTACTCTCTGTTTCCTAATAATTTTCATTGACAAATTTATACATAATTATTTTGATCTTTGCTATTTTATTATTATTTTATTTTATTTTTACCTAAAAAACTATTTTTTTTCTTACTTTTTTTAAGTTTATTTTTAGCTGATTCTTATGAAGATTTATTCTTACAACTCTTGTAATTTCCAAATAGATAGAAGCAACTTTATGCTTTATCCATTTTAAAAACTTTGAATAAAATTATTTTAATACTGATTGTAGGTACTTTCTAATTAAAACTATCTTTAAGGATCTATATCAACATAACTAAAAGTATACAATTTTTAAAATGCTGCAAAAAGAAATTTTCTTTAGCTTACTCAACTAATTTTATTTTTCACTTCTACTATCTTTTCGTTAAATTCTCAAAACTAAAAACTATAAAAACATAAGTAGAAAGATAATAATCCAGCAAACTTCTTCTTAGTCTATTATTAATTCTAGCAAAAATAGATTTTAATCTATTTTGAAAGTCTTTAACACATTATTTTCTGTTTGAAAATTTTTAGAACTCTTCTCCTTTACAGGAGATTTGCTCTCATAAAACTATTGAAATTAAAATAAAATAGAAACCAAAGAAATTTAGAACTAATGACATTTAAATATCTAGTTATCTAATTATTCATCCATTTATTCCTTTATGAATAAGTTTATATTTAAACAATAAGGGAACGTAAAAAATTAGAATCACCAATAAACTCTCTGAATTTATATATTTGATTTGGAAATAATTTGTTTAAATTAGCCTTAGTGTTTCTATTATAGCGATTATAGTAATAAAATAATAGAATTTCAATCCACTATATTTAGTTTAAAACATATCAGAAATAGATGAAGGATTCAACTATATAAGAGCTATATTGCTTATGTAAGTTAATAATAACTAGATATCTTTTAATGTTTTTATTTAAATTGAGTAAGTTAATTATTTATGATAAAAGTATCTTATAAACATCTATCATTTTATTTATATATCTTGCTTAAGTTAATAGCTATTTTTTTAATTTTCTTGCTGTTTTATTTATTTTATTCTTTATTTCTATTAATTTTTTATCTCGATTCTATCTTCTTTAATATAGAACTAAATTTTAAAAATTTAAACGATATTATAAGAAGAATTTTATGTTCTAGAGCAGATAAAAACTTGAGTTTTTATTTTATTTTAATTTTTTGAGTCTTTTAGGTACATTTTTTTTAAGTGAATGTATTAAAAAAATAAAAAAGATAAAATGCTTATATTTAATGCTTTAAGCGATTTTTATACTTATATTTGATTCTTAATTTGATCTAATTATGGCTTTTATATTTCTATTTATAGCAAAAGCTTTAAAATATTTTTTCGATAGCTTTCGTATTTAAGCATTAACCAATTTTAAGTGATATGTTAAATTTTTTTAATTTTAAGCTTAAGTAGAAAAATCAAAGTAGAACTAAATTTAGAAATGATATTCAATTTTAATAAGCGTTCTTATATAATTTATCAAGAATTAAGGATAACTATTTGTATCAATATGAACTCCACTAGCACAATTACTACTAGTATCTCTACAATCAGTAATTTGGAGAATACTTTTAATTGAATTGGATTATTTTATAAGCTTTTAAAAAATAAAATCTAAGGTTTAACTTCATCTAAATCACTAGATTAAGAATTTAATCTTTCAATCTGCAACGCACCATTAAGAGACTGATAAGCAATAAAATATAATAGGTATATTATAATTAAGAGAACAAAGATGTATATAATGTTTGGTATTATATATCTTTTAAGATATCTTGATCCGATTATTCTTCTTTATCCAATTTCCTTCAGTGTACAAGCATTAAGATAAATAAAATTGAAATGCTAATGATGATATATCATTTTTTTTAAGTATACAAGATCTAATAATTTTTATCGCTTTATATCCTCCTAGATTATTAAAGATGATTTTTTAATCAGGTTAAATCTTTGAAGTAGAAACATTTTATCTTTTTATCTAAAAGGCTATTATTAAAAAATGCTATAGCTAAGAAATGAAGTTAATTTACCTCATTAAAGTTTATAAATGCTTGCATTCTTTGCTTCCGATATTTTTTAATAGATTTATAAAATTTCTATAAAAGCCTTTGAATATCTAGGTTAAAATCTTAAAAGATGCTTAACCTTTTCAAATAGAGAATTAAAAATTAAAGAAAATGATTTCGTAATCGTTTAGTATATTTATAATATCATTAGGATTTATAAAATCTTTGAGTAAAAAAATTTGTGAGAACAGAAATAAAAAGTTCCAAGATACTTTTCTATAAATAAATGGAGAAATTTTACTATTGTTCGAAAAAGTTAATTGGATGCATTTGTAAATTAATTATCAATCAAAACTGTAAATAATTTAGAAAACTTTGGTAAACAAATTTTTATAAAATTCAAATCCTTCTCTATAAAATCTGTGATCAAGTTAAGACTTTATAAGTCTCAAAAAGGAAATATAAAATTTGATTAGATTGCAAGGTTAGAAGTTAAAATTATTTTACATTCAGCTAAAATTTTTCGAAAACTCTTCGTTGAGATGAAATATAAAAATGCTGCAATAAAAGAAGAAAATATTTATTTTATATGATAAAAGCATAAAATTTCTTTTCAGCTTAGGTGACTTTAAAACACTAAATAAAGATTCTTATAATGGTTAAAGAAAAAACCAGGTTCTATAAGCAAAAAATAAAAAATATAAAATATAAAATCAATTTTTTAAGAAAAACTAAAAAATATTGCATTTTTACTCAAGAGAATATATTTATAAGATAAAATTTATTAATTAGTTTCTAGTTAAATAGTAGAATTATTTTTTTAAGAAGAAAAGCTTAAACAATTATCTTTGCTGTAAATATGAAAATAGTTAAATAAAATATCTTATATATCCTTTTTGAAGATGTTTATAAATAGGCATTTATCAAATTTATAGGCCATTGTATTTACTTGGAAATAAATAAAATTTTAGGGAATAAATTGCTTAACTACATTAATAAATTTTACTTTTAAATTTTATCAAGCAAATTAAAAAATATATGATTTATTAATTGATATCATTATAGATATGTCTTTATTTTTCTTTTATTCTTTTTAAATGATTTTTTATCTTAAGCATTTACATTTTTTATTATTGAGTTTTAAATTAAAAAAGGGTATAACTCAATCAAAATTAAAGCAATATTAATATTTTTCTTCATTCATCATTTCTCTATTTTTAATTTTTGTTATATATTTAATATATTATGTCTCTTTTTTGTTATTATTAATAATAATTTATCTTAAATATTTATATTTTTTCCTTTTTCCTTTAGTTAAAGTTCACTTCATTTTCCTATATAGCACATTTTCTTCTAACTTTAAATTTTTTTAATTTTGTCACTTTAAATTTTTCAAATCTTTTGTTATGCTACTAAAAGGAAGTATATACTTCCTCAAAATCATAATAAATTATTTTAATAATTTCATAAATTTCTTTAATAGATTTAAAGGTAGATTAAGAAAATAATTTTATTTAAATCTTAATTTTAAACTCTACCTTTATCTCTTCCAATATTTAGATAATTAATCATATACTTTATTATAATATTTTTTAAGTAAATTAAAGAACTTCGTGATTTTTTTTCACTACCAAAGATAAATAAATTCATATTAGATTCATATCTGTCTCTAATCCAGAACATTTTATAAGTAATAAATAACAAAAAAGAGCATGAAATATTTCTAGGAATAGTTAAATATATCTATCTTTGTTCTAATACTACTGCACTTTTAGTGACTGAATATACTCAGAGTTATATTAAATAGTAGATTTAAATTCTCTTAAATTTTCATATTAGATCTTCTAATTTTAGATATTTTGATGTTTCTTAATTTATTTTTTACTTTTTACATACTAGGCTTAACTTCTATTCATATTTTTTGAAGTACTGCGACAAACTTTATTGCTATATCCATTTTATCTTTTTTATTAACTTAAATTTCAATCAGGTTTTCCATTTTATTTTTTAAGCATCATAATTTTAGTTGATAAATAAATAAATAAATTTGATTATAGAGCGCGTAGCACTCTCGTTGGTGCGCAGCTCTTTAAAAAATAAATGTTTCATACTGACAAGAATGTTTGTTACTGATAAAATTATCAGATACTGATAAATCTTGTTCAATACTGGTATAATTATTCAGTACTGATAAAAATGTTCAATACTGATATAATTTTAGAATACTCGTAATCTTTAATACTTGTTGGAGGTCCAAGGACATGGCAGGATTGTGTCTCATTGCATCACCAAAGCGACATGTGTCAATTATGGGTACTTAAATTCCCCACCTCTGATGAAGCTCGCAATATTATTTCTTTTTCGTTCCAGAATTAAATTAAATTTAAATTGAGCCAGTGTCGAAGGTCTAAGAATCTTATGTCTCGAGACCAAACCAAAGCAGAGGAAGACATAAAGTCGATTATGGGTACTTAACTTCCCCAACCTCTGATGAAGATGACCTTGTTGTTCACCTTCGAACAACTATGGCGGTTTTAAAAAATATATTTAATAAAATGAAATAAACATTTAAGCTGTCTAATTTTTAAAGAACTACATTGTATAAATAATTACTGTGACTTTTAGTTAAATACTTAGCTTATATTGATAGTAATTTCATAGCTTATAAGATATATATAAGGATAAATTTAAATTTAAGGCTTTTATTATTAACATAAAATTTAGATAAAACCACATAAAGATAGTTACAGCATGAGCATTTAAAATATTTTTATTTTATATATAATTTAAATAGGGTGGAAAGCCCTTTCCTTCGGATGCTGCTTAGAGGCTCAGCAAGGCAACTAAAAATGAGCGCGGACGGAGGAAAAATCTGAGGAAGAAAAATAAATAACAAGAGAAGGATTATGCGACAAGCTGGAGAACTCTGAATGCCAGGAGGAAACTTTCTTCATCATAGGTCGGGGAAATGTACCGCAAATCGCATATTGCATCCTATGCTTTGGAAGGAAAAATTGCAGGGACGTACTATAGGAAGAGAAAACAAGGATAGAGAGACCTTAAATTTTTTTTTCGACATTAAATAAAATTAATTTAAAGAACTGCACACCAACGAGAGTGCTACGCGCTCTATAATCCAATTTATTTATTTATAAAAAAATAAATAAGAATATAAATTATTTTTCTTAATTAAGAGAACTATAGCGATTGTTTATTTAAATATATCAATTTTTAATCTAAGTAATGCATAAACTTTCTATTTAATCTCACCTTTTTAATTCATTTCTAAGAAAAAAGGTAATGAAATTTAGTTAGTTTACTAATACTCTTAAGAATCTCTTTAGAGCTAATAAATCATCTGAAACTTTATTGAAGAATTCCATTTAAATAAAACTGAAGAAAGAGAAATTGAAATCAAATTTTTATGCTAAATTTCCGTTTTCAGAAAGATAAAGTTAATGAATTAGTTTTAAGTTGCTAAAATTTGAGACAGGTGAGTAGTATAGTTCTAGTGGCTACTATGAAATTTTCAGTTTTGCAATTAAACAATTATCAGGCTGCTTCGCAAACTAAATTTTCCATACATTCAAAAGAATGGTGACGGTTAGATTTTGATTTGATTGGTTATACCTCTAACCTTAGAGAGATCTCGTTTGATCCAAGACCTTGAAGGAAAATTTGGAAGATTATTTGATCTTCTTAAGCTATGGAAAAATTTTATGAGCTAGGTTAAGTATGAATAACTATAAAAGAGATGTAGCATTTATTTTGCTTATTAACACTTAAGAATTTTTAAATACCTAATAAAATTTAAAAACATATCATATCTAAACCGCATGCTAAGAGAATTATCATATCAGTTGATATAATTTTATGATATTAAATACTTTTTTTGGGGATAGTACTTTCATTATGAACTCAATTTGACAACTTATTTGTTCATACTCATCAATATGAAATTTTTTTTTTGCACATTTTGCCCAATTTAGAGAGATATTAATAGCTTTAAAGACTATATGAAAATTCAATTATTTTTATCATCAATATTGTTTATATTTCTACATAGCTACGATCTCAATTCTATAATCAATAATAACAATATTATATATTTTTTAAAACCGCCATAGTTGTTCGAAGGTGAACAACAAGGTCATCTTCATCAGAGGTTGGGGAAGTTAAGTACCCATAATCGACTTTATGTCTTCCTCTGCTTTGGTTTGGTCTCGAGACATAAGATTCTTAGACCTTCGACACTGGCTCAATTTAAATTTAATTTAATTCTGGAACGAAAAAGAAATAATATTGCGAGCTTCATCAGAGGTGGGGAATTTAAGTACCCATAATTGACACATGTCGCTTTGGTGATGCAATGAGACACAATCCTGCCATGTCCTTGGACCTCCAACAAGTATTAAAGATTACGAGTATTCTAAAATTATATCAGTATTGAACATTTTTATCAGTACTGAATAATTATACCAGTATTGAACAAGATTTATCAGTATCTGATAATTTTATCAGTAACAAACATTCTTGTCAGTATGAAACATTTATTTTTTAAAGAGCTGCGCACCAACGAGAGTGCTACGCGCTCTATAATCAAATTTATTTATTTATTTATTTATAACAGATCGAACCAATCTTAATTTAAGCCTTTTTATTATCTTATATTCCTTGAAATTCTTGCTAGTGTTATAAGCATCTAATGTAATTTTTTTATTTTAGAATAAAATGGAAAATCTATAATCTTTATTTTTAATTGTAATAAATAATTAAGAAAGGTAGGAAGAAAGTTAAACAAGGGACTAATGCAAAAAGATCATAATATGTTGGAATATAAACATCTAGATTCTAAGTTGTTATAATAAAAAATTCTTATTAGAATCAAAGGAAAAGAAAAAGGTATAAAAAAGAGAGAATATATATGAAAGTAGATATTAAATAGGATTTAATTGAATAATAATTATCTTTATTCTACATCATATAAAAGTAACACTCTTTATTCAAACATTTCTAAAACCCTTTCTACTTATAAATAAAGAATTCCCAGCTTTTACTGTTTTATGAGTATAAAAATTTTGAAAATGGTAATACAATAATTTACTTTTTTGCGATTTAAAGTGTAAGACAAGCAAATGTATAAGCATCACTGAATGAAGACTTTATTACTTGGATTTTAATAATTAATATATATTAATTTTCTTATTTATCCTTATTAGATTAAAATTAATTCTAGCGAATAAACTTCATGTACATCAAACTAATTAAATGAGCATACCTATATTTAAAGCCTTTTATATTTATTAAGCTTGATAGCTCTAGTTATTTTATCTAACTAGCTTGAAGTATTTTTTGGTTGAAATACGATTTGGAAAAAATTCTGAAGATTAAAAAATAATAAATTTTTTAATTTAAGCATGTTGATTTCTCGTAAGATTAAATTACCTTTAATAAGTCGGATAATTCCTAAACTTTAAGTGCTTATAAGTAAAACAAATAAATACATAAGCAAAGCTATAACTAAAATTTAAGAAAAGAGGTAGATAAAAAATCAGGTATATATTTTTAGATTATAGTAAACATTTATTGAAAGTATGCTTGTAATTAAATAACAAAAATACATTTATTTTGATTTATTACAATAGATAATTACCTAAAAACTAGTGCTGTATATAAATTAACTAACCTAGGAATTAAACTAAATTATAAATCTATAATACTTAGATTGGTTTTTAGTTTAATGCCGTTTCTTTAAGAAATCATAATTAACCCATTTTTAAATATCTTAGTAGTTTAGCTCTCTTCTCTAATCTAATTTTGGATATGAAACACCTAAAATGAGATATTGAATTATCGAAAATTCGGAATAAAAAGAACAAATATTTAAGAAAGATCAAACTTCACCTTTTTAATTCCATCATCACAGGGCATTCATAGAATTTTCACTAGCTGTCTATTATTGTAAGCATAAATTTGATATATAATATAATCTTAAAATTAAGGGAAATCATCTTGTATAATAGTTAGATTTTAATGTGTGACTAAATGATAATAACTTGAATACTTTTAAACTGAATTATTTAACTTTAAATGAAGCTATTTTTAAATATCAGTAAATTATTATAATTTCTCTTCTTAGGATTTAAGAAATTAAATAGAGATATATAACTTAGTCGAATATGAAATTAGGAGTAAATAGTCTTAAAGGTGTATAAAATTAAATTAAAGTCTTTATTTCTGATTTTCTACTACTTGCTTCTATTGTTTGAGATTTTTAATTGATTCACTGCTTGAAATTTTAAATAAAACAAACTTAATAAAATTTTAAACAAAAAGTTTGAAATTTGAAAATTAATTTTGCATTATGTTCAATTGCTTATCTCATACTCTAAACCGCTAAAATTCCAAATTATATTTGCAATGTTAGCAAAAAGAGCTAGGATAATAATAGCTTTTTAAATTTTTTTTAAGATACTTTATGATGACATTTTTTAAATTTTCATCTACTCATTTTCGCTCGGATTTGATTAGTTTCCGATTAAGTAATCGACGATAGAAGAAATTCTTTATTTGCATTTTCTTCTACATTTTGTTTCTGGTTCACATTTAGTTGCTGGTAAAAAAATATTGAGGTATTCAAGTTTCTCTGGATTTCTTTAAGCATAGTCCTTTTTTTAAAATGCACTATTAATTTCACTTTTTAAGCTAAAATTTCTGACAATTTTAATAATCCCCATTTTTTATCTTTTCCTTAGTCTGCTTTTTTCTTCTCTTTCATTTTTAGAAAACACGAAAGGAGAATTAGGTATTTTCTATTCTTATTTCTTTAAATTATAAGTGTGATCTCTATGTATTGCTTCACGAAACACCTTTATCAAATCTTTTAAACTGATATTTCTGCAATCATCATAAATTCTAATTTTATAAGGAGTATCTTCATAAGAAATCTGCCTGTACCTCTTTTGGCAAATTTAAACTTCAGGTGCTACCAAACTGAAATTCTTCTATTTTAATTGTTCGGTCATCGAAATTTTCGTCTTACACATTTTTACAGTGACAAATTATAAGAATAAATATGGTAATTTATTTAAAATATATCTCATTATATTAAGCTTTTAGATTTTAATGAAATACAACCATTTTAAAATACAAACTGAGGCTCATTTAATTCATGCTGTATTTAAACCCTTTGATCTTTTCTTCTTCTCTCGGTTCTTTTCTGACTATTGCTGAAACTTTCTGGATTACTATCTATTGACCAGTTAAAGCCAGATAAATATTAAACATTTTGAGATTCTGAAATGAGTTAAATTAAAATAATGATATCAATTCCCTTTCGGTATATTTCTATTTGTATTTTAATAATCATATGCTTTTGATCCTTTTATTAAATTTATTTAACGTATTTACTAGATTTTTAGTTTATAAATAGTTGTATTAAAAATTTAAATCCTTAAGTTTATTGCTGAATTAATGCAATTATTAGTGATTTTTAATACCAAACATAGACATATTAACTATATTTAATCATAAATCGTTTGAAAATTTCAGAAGCCATTTATAGAGTTCATCTATTTTTTAAATTATTGCTTCACGATCTAAATTTTATTGGTTTCTGAAACCACTTTAAAGCTATTTATAATAAGATGGTTCAGTTAGTTAATTTATAATATTCACTTGCAGAATTTATTCTTTAAGTTGACTTTAGAAATCATTATATATGTTTATATCTGATTGATAGTCATTTATTAATATGAAATGTAAAAAGCTTTTCCATGATATCTATTTTAAATTATTTGTTTTACTGTAAGTATACAAATAGAATCTAGTTTGTTATATTTAATTATTATCATAAAATATTCAATAGGTATGCTTTTAGCAAGATTAGGTTATTTCCTTCCTGGTTTTCTTTCTATATGTGATATAATATTGGCTGGTTAGGGAGAGATAAATTTTATTCGCTTTGCTATATTAGAAAATAACTTGAGGTTCTAATGCTTGAATTATTGCATTTAAACACTTTTTTTCTTTCTTAAAAAGGGTAATTTTTTGACAGAGTTAGTCGAATGATAGATAATAAATATGCGTTCTAAAGTAAGGAACTAATTAATATATCACGCTTATTTGCTAAATCTAGGTTTTCTACTTTAGAAAGCATTTTAGTCTTAATCTGAATAATTTTATATAATGCTTCAAGATACTTAGGAGTTAGCTAACTTATTTAAAGATTATAGTTGATTAAGACTACAAATACCTTAAAAATTGTATCCTAAAATATAAAAAAAGATGCTTTTTTATATTTTTCAAAGGTTTAAGATAAATCAATCTTGGAAGCTATTTTTATTTTAAAGTACTTTGTAAATTAATAAAAAGGCTTAAGCATCATATTACTCTAGAAGCTTGTACATCAAAATAAAACTAAAGTTGATTGGATAGGAAATAGCAGGAATGGCTTACTATAGATAAAGGTTCTAACTTGTAAACAAATCTGGATAATTTTATATTAGTTGGGAGTAATAAAACTAGTAATCTAATATGTCGTCAATAGTTATATCGAAATGAGAAAATTATTTCAGATGCTTAAAAGATTAGCACTCGCTAGTAAATATAAAATTTCTAGTAAGGTTCTTAATTTGTTTCAAAGGAGGATATAACTATATCTGATTAATAGTTGAACTATTTAAATTAGATGCTAATGATGTAGGTAAAAGAATATTATAAAGGGAAAATATGATATATAATAAATTAACTTCTCAGTAGTAAATTTTCATTTTATTTTAAGCTAAACCTTCATAAGATGACTCAGTTTTTCTTTTTTCATTATATTTATAAATTTATATAATTTAGAGCAATAAACTTAAATAAATTATTTAAAGAAGGAAGTTAATATTCTTAAAGGAAATGCCTTAGATGATATAGTTTATAAAAGCTGATAAGTAAAAGGCTTTAGTAAAAATATAACATGGAAGAAATAAATTTTAGAATGAGCAAATTTTCTTGTCAATTGGTAAAAAAAGATAAAGGGTATTTGAATAAAAGATCTTAGGCTTTAAAAAGGAAAATGAATATTTCATCTTTAATAAAAGTAAATATAATTGCAATGATAAACTTGCATGCAAATAGAAAGCTAAATCAGTTTATTATTCTTTGGCTTTTATTTTTATATATAATTGAGAAATAAAAATCTTTATCATCTTAAACTGAAATTAGGATTTCTGTACGCTTCAGGATATATTTTACTCCAATTTTTAGTAAATATTAGCAGAACCTCGATTTGAGTCTATGATTCTGTCACAGGGTTGAATTTTATTAATATTAATGATAATTATTGGAAGAACATAAGATATAGATAGATTTTTACACCTACTGATATAAAATTTGACTTTTTAAAGTTCTAGATATAATACTAGAATAAAAAACATAGCTCTTAGATAATTATAGCACGAAGACTTTATTTTCTAGCTTCTAATTAACAATTTTTACCATATAGAGCTTTGTAATATATTTGTTATGAACTACTTAAATTTTTATATATAACTTGATATTCATTTATCATTATTAACATATTTACTAGAAAGCTGCTTAATATTTAGCATATCCTCACTTTACCGAACAAATAATTTAAATATCATAAAACTTAAATATAACTTTCCAAGCTAAACTCGATAAAGATATCTCCTTATTTGCAAATGTACTATTTATGTTATAACTAAGTTATATATAAGTGAAAAATGACTAATTTAAGAGTAATATAAATCTAAGCTCTTTTTTACTTAGTCTAATCTTGATTATTTCTTTCTTTTCCTTCTCTATTTCTTGCTCTCATTGATTCAAGTTCTATTTGCTATGACTCAGCTTTCTTATATTCCCTTAAAACTAATCTATCTGAGTCCTTATTGTGGACATTCACCATAAATATTTCAAATTCCTCAAGCAACATTTAAAGTTCTTATTTTATCTACTAATTTTAGTCTAATTCACTTAATTGAATGATGAGTTGTTCTAATAGCAATTCTTAGCTTGCATCAATATTAAATATTTAGATAAGCTTTTAATTCTCGACTTAATTCATGTTTATGCTATCTATTATATCTTATATTTGTCCTATGATAAAGGCTTCTATCTAGCTAATAGAAAAAGACTAGTTAGATACTAATTTTTCATATACTAAGTTGTCTTGTCTATACTTTTTAATAGCTTATCTCCACTCTTTTGATTGGCTACTATTTTCTTACGGTTCATAGAACACAAAAGGCTAAAAATATTATAAGCTTTAGTTTGTCACTAAAGAAACGCTTGATGGTATAACATAGACCTTTTTAATAGTAGTTTATAGAAATAAAAGGAGAGTTTTTTTAATGATATCTGATACTTCTTCCAATGAAAAAACATCTCCATTTTATCTTCTTTACTATTCTAAATCAAATATAGTACCTGTTCTTTCTCGGTTTCCCTTCACTATTTACTTAGCATTCTTTTGCTTTTAATATGATTTTCTCTATTCTAATAGAAAACTCTTGTATCTACTGTCTCTCTTCCATTTTTATTTTGTTTTATAAAGGAAATTTAAATTATTAGCTTAAACTATTTTTAAAGTGTTTAAGTCAATTAATGGTAAGAAATTCCATTGGAATAATTTAAAATTTTTGAAAGTTGAAAGTTAAAAGTTAAAACTTAAATAAGTTTAACTTAATAATTTATAATATAGACAAAGAGTCTAAAACATCTAAATTAACCTTTAGAAATAGAAGTATTTTAAAATTCAATAGTCTAAATACTAAAATATGCCTCTTTTTAAAGGAAGCACTAGATAACTAAAAGTAGCAGGTTAAATTACATTAATGTAACTTATTTAATTCCTTAATCTTCCGATAAATTTGTATAATCTAAATAACAGGAAAGAATTCAGTAGCTACTTTCTCTATCCAAGCATTTGCATAATAACAACTAGTAAAAATAGATTATTCCATTTATTATTATTTTCGAAGTAAGAACATGGAATTTAAGTTGAACTACAAATTTTACCTTATAAACAAAAATAAATATATCCAATAAATTAAACTATTTAAATATAGAATGAAACTTTCTGATAAAATAGCTTATTGAGGCTCTTATTTTAAAAGTATTATAAAATTAAACTATAGAGGATTCTAGAAACACCATAGAATATACTATAGCAAGGAAATAATTAAGATACTATAAATTTAAAATAGCTTAATGCAACTAGCTATATTAGAAAACTAATTATTTAAATAAAATTAGCAAAAACTGAAATTTTAAAAGCAGAGATAAGGATAAATAAAATTAAATCTAGAAAGAGGGATTTGGTAAATTAATAATATGAAGGAAAGCCTTAATGCTAATATCGTATATTATAATGTATTTATTACTTATTATTAAAAATAGAATCAGAACAAATAAAAAAGACTTAATTTATCAATAAAGATAGCTGTACTATCTATTTGTAGCAGTATTACTATTTAACTTCTAGTTCTACAATAAATCTTATACCTTTACTAGATTTTCCTACCTATAGATACAAAATAAATAATGCTAAATAAGTTTCTTGATAAGTATCACATTTATTGGGTATAACTAATATTTTATTTAATTAGTTTGTATTAATTTAAAATAACTATCTATAAGAATAAAAAGGAAATATAAATAAACATTAATACATTTATATTTTATACTAAATTAGTGTGGAAAATTTAAGCAGAAAGAAATCCAACTAAGATTACCTGATATTTGATTGTAAATTTACTTATATAGAAGATAGTAAAAAAGAGGACTACTAAGAATGAGAAAATCTAACATATTATTATCAGAATCAACTAATGAAACTAACACTATAATAGATAGCACATAATATAAACATCAGTAAAGCATCCTTAAACAAACAGAGAATCTGTACAATATATGGAAGCTTAAAATTAAACTAATTGAAAAAGATCAAATCTAAGAGACTTTTAAAGAGCTAAAGTATTTTAATTTATGAGGATAAAATTAGGTTTGGATGCTTTTCAATTAAAAAACCTAAAATTAGAAGATATATAATACACATTATAAACTAATTAATTAAAAAATAATAACTAGAAATTTATTAGATTATCTATTGAAAATACTTTTATTAAGGTTGAAAACTCTTCAGTCTTTTTATTATATTAAAAGGGTAAAAACAGAAAATAAGTGTAAAAAAATAATCTTCGCTAAAGCCAAAAAGAAATACATGCTAAAAAATTTCATACCAAAATATATTAAAAAAGAGTTAAACTTTTATACATAATGTTTAGGACGTAAGAGCTTAATTAACAATTGGAAATGAAATCATTTCATTAAAAATATAAAGAAAATAACTTAGAAAAGAAGATTGAAATGAAATCTAATATAAATATACTAGAAAATTTGACAAAGTGAAACTATAAATATATGAATTAATATATTCTTATAATATAAAAAAGCTCTTTATTTTATAAATAAATTGAAGTTAAATTTAATTAAAGTGATTAAGAATGCTGGTATAAGAGGTTTAGTAGATAATATAAATAATATAATTTACCTTATAGATCATATTAATAGTTTGTCTTGTAGTTAATTATTCCTTAATGTAATTAAATCTTAAATTGATTATTTAAATACAATAAAGTGTATTTAAATCTAAATTTTTATCTATTTTAAATAGTTTTAAACCTCTATACTCTAATATCTAATATCTTCATAATATTTAAAATCAGATACATCTATTCTTTTACTAATTAACATATATAACCAAACTGAAAAATTTATGAAAGAATCTTAGTCAATCTATTTGAAAAAAATATTAAATGTTTATTATATTAATTTACATATAGTCAGGAAGTAAATAGAAGGGCAGTTTCATTTAAGAATTACAGCTTTTCTTATCTCAAGTTTATTTTTCTTTTAAAAGTAAATTAAAAAAGAAACAAAATATCTAAAAACCTTAAAATATAAACTTATCAAATATAAGTAAAACCATAACTAATAGAACATTTAGGAATTATGCCTCATCTTTAATAAGATAGAAGGTTATTTTTAAACTATCTTAACAAATATTTAAAAGTTAAATAAAAGTTAAAGCTGTAAAGATACTTAAAATACCTAGAAGCAAATGAATATAAATACTAAAACACTAATAAAAAAGTAATTAAATTAGAATAAAAGAAGGAAGAGAAAAAGCCTAAAAAATGTATAGTTAATTTGGCATCTTCATTTATCTCAATAAAAAATTAGTGTAATTAGCAAAACTTTAGTAGTACAATGTCATGTAATTTATTACTAAACTTCATACGAAATATATTTCTAAAATTTAATATTTTCCAGCAAAAAATATAAAAATATCAAATGAAAAGACTTAGGATTTTTAATTAAATGGAATATAAATTAATATATGCTAAAATTTATAATGCTCTTTAATAGACATATACTTAGAACAATGCTTTATTATAATATCACTTTGCTATATTGCCTTTCTACACTAAGTAAAAATATAAAGCACGAAATAACTTAACTTAATTTAAAAATACAATAAGCATTTGTATAAAAAGTATACTATTTCATTATCTGATATCTAAAAGATATATAAATATTAATATTAAATCTAATAACCTTGCTTTTCTTAAAATGTGCAATTTCATTCCAAAATTACCTTTATTTTTATTATAGAAGCATGAACTTAGAAAATGAATTATATATAAAGATTGAAGAAAAATCAAGATACTTTTAATAAAAAATGAAAAGAAATGAAAAGAGGAAATAAATAAATAAAATAATAAAAAGAAATAATTTAAGTAATTTAAATTTTAAATTATTACATAGAATTTTAAGTCATATATAAGAATTTAAATATCTCTTAACTAAATACATTTCTTAGAATATATTATAGAAATTGTAAATAAGAATCTAGAAAATAAAGTCTTCGTGCTATAATTATCTAAGAGCTATGTTCTTTATTCTAGTATTATATCTAGAACTTTAAAAAGTCGTCACTATTGCTTTGAAGTAATTTAAAAAAATATCTAGGAGAGATGTCTGGTATCCGATCTTTAATTTGATGCTAAAAATAAGAAAAATAGACAGATAATATAAGAATTAATATCTGAAAAACACTTAAATTTGCTTAGACCTCAAAAAGACTAGCAATTTAATTAGCAATAAATTTAGTTTTTTTAATAGTAAATAAATTAAAGTCTAAAAGTAGAAAATTAATAGCTTTTTGTAAGTGAAAAGGAATACAGAGATAATTCTTTATTTTATACTACGATCAATAAATCATAAATGCACAATTTATTTAACTAACGAATCGTGCTTTACCGAATTTTATTGAAGGAAAATAATATTACAAAAAAATTAGTGCTCTTGCAAATGAAATATGTCTTCCGAGTTATATAAGAACGGTAGATAAAGTAGCATTAGAAAAGTAGAATATCCTAAAGACTTAAGCAATTTATTTAACTAAGATACCAGAAGAATAAATTTAAGAGTAAATATTGCTTACGAGATTGATTTAATTACTAAAAGGCTTAATTAACTATAAGGCCAGAAGGATATTATTTAAAGCTTTATATGAATTTAAGTAGCTAAAATTATATAAATATAAAGTTAAAATGGATAAAGAAAAAGTTAATATTTCATCTAATGAATTTTAAAATTTAAAAATAGAAATAAAATCTGGTAGCATAAAGCTATAAGTACAGCGAAAAAATCTTAATTTCTCTTTTATGAAACCAATATAACAAGCAATTTTATTCTTTGTTCAGAAGAGAGAAAAGAAATCTGAGAAAAACTTAGATTTATAAATAAATTAAAAAAGCAGACAATTAAGAAAGCTTAAATTAAATATTTTATGGAATAAGTCTGAATATTTCAAATGCTTAGACAGATTGTTAAATAATTTCTCCTTTAAGTAAAATTTTAGAGATAAATTCAAATAAGCAACAATGACATAAATAAGAAAGAAATAGCAATTCTAATTAAAAAATTCTAAACTAAAGAAACAAAAGAAGAATTAGAATGAAACAAAAGTAAATCTAATTTCTTTAATTATCAATTTAATAAAGGAATACTGTCTAAAATTGTTAAAAGGCAAAGTTATCATAATTTCATATTTTCATAATTCTCTTAAAAATAAGCTTGTGAAAACTATAAAAAGTTAGGAAATAATTTCAAAACATCAAATAAAGATATATATTCTAGATAAAATGTAAATATCTTCAATTATAAATGCAAACATAATAAGAAAGTATTTCATCAAATATGATATATTCATACTAAAGAGAATAAAATAGATTTTAAAGGTTATCAGAATTGGCTTTAAATACATAAATGATTTTATTATAAAATGGTTATTAGCTTCAGAAATTAAATATTTTATTATACTAGCTTCTTGCCAGTCATTTTATAAACTTTACTTGGAACTAATTCTCTGATTCTAGATTCTATTTATTATAACCTTTAATTTTTTCTCAGTCAAATAAAAGTTATTCCAACTCTATCTATTAAATAAACTTTCTATCAAATTTACACTAAAATAAAAGGAAAATAATTTAATTTCATTAATTAATTTTACAAAAAGCCTTTATGATCTCAATGACTCTTTTATAATTGGATTTTTATTATCTAACTGTAATACTTTTATAATAGCATTCATAGATAAAGCTAAAGATTCTTAAAAGCTTTTTTCCTTTATTTTATAAAATTTTAACTTTCTTATTAATTTTCAAGTTACTATCATTTTATCCTTGTAGCTTACTATTAATCATGAAAGTTTAATTTAATATCTTTCTATTTTAATTGCCTAACTTATTAATGAAGAGAAGCTACTTATATACTCTGTTTATTTTAAAACTTAAAGTTAACTTTAGAGTTTTAGTGAATTATAAATGATAAGCTTAAATCATAAAAGCCTAGTATATCTAAAGTTCTAAGAAGTAATAGTATTAATATAATTATATAGCTAGAGCAGTTAATAAATGTATCACTATCTTTACTATTTAGCAATTGATATCCTTTTGATATATTTGATTAGCTTTAATCCTGTAAATTTATTATTAATAGCAAAAGATTTAACTTTTATTTTAAATGATTATTTACTATTTTCTAAATTACCTAAATATAGCTGCTTGTTATTAATTTAGATTATACTTGCTTATTATTAAATTGTCACACTCTTTTCTTCTACCTTTTATAAATCCTTTATTATTAGTTGAGTTGTCTGCATCGTTTCTCTGTCTTTTATTGTTTGTTCTAGTTTATATTTTCTAAGCTTGTAAGTTATTTCTATTTATCTGTGTTTATAATTGTAGTTACTAATAAATAGCTATCATTAAATAAGCTATTTACTTAAGGCTTTTCTTTAGAAATGTCTATTGCTTATTAAAGAAAAATTAATTTAAAATAAGACGCCGACTAAGGGACTTGAAGCCTTGAGCAGCTTAAAAGGCTCTAGCGACTGAGCTAAAGCTTATTAAAATAGGATGAAAAGAAGATACTGTCTAAATCTACATTCCATTAGTAATGATTTGACTTATCATTGATTTACAAGCTTTACATAAATCCTAACTCTTGTTCCTCTTATAATCTATTGTCTTTATACTTTGATGCTTATTAACAAGATTAGATTTAAAAGAAATTGAAATAGATATAGAACTCTCAGTTAAAGCATTTTGTAGATTAAATTAAAATATAAGCTTTAAGAGTTGATTAATATCCTTATAACACTCTCTTTACGATTATAGTTAATTGATTGGTTGTTTAAAATAATAATAGCAAACTAACTCTTGTTGTGATATTAGAAGTATAGAGATGATAAAGATATATTAAGCATTATAAACTTAAAGATATTACTTATATTGATATCACTCATTGCTTTAGAAGTCACTAATAATAATTGTATTATTTTGATTTCCATAAGCTTTATATATGTCTTATTTACTTTTAAAATAGCAAGAATCATTTATTTATAGTTGCTCTGTTAAGAGTCTTATAAATAATCTAGATCCTCTAAGCAAAATAATCATTTCTTCTTACCATCTTATTTGAATATATTAGTCTAATTAAATATTTCAAATACCTATAAATATATACCTAAAAACTCTTTTCATTTGCTATGCAGTTTAAATCTCAAAGGCTAAAACAAATCAAATACCTATTAACTAAACAAATCAAATTATTGCTTTACCAAAATTAGCTTAATAGTAAAGCTAAATCCTTACATAACATAATCAACTTAGACTTTATGTTCTTTAACTAATAGGTATAATCATAAACCTATTGAGATCATATTAGCCAATTTAAACCTAAAGTTAAAAAAGACACTAGAATACCTAGCCTTCGATGCTTATATTATACCTCAAGCTATTATAATAAGATATTTCCTCTAATCGCTACTAGAAGACTCTGCTTATTTAAATAACTAAAATAATAAAACTTAAAGAACTTAATGCTATTAATTAGGTTTAAAGCTAGATAAGCTTATAATTTCTAACCTAAAAAAGTTATATTATAACTCTTAGTAGCTAAGAAATACTTATATGTTCATAGTTAATTTATAGAGTATTTAGCTATTATAGAGCATAATTACTATGTATAAAAGAGTCTATAAGTATTCAACTACACTATTCATAACCAATTAAAAACACTAACCCAATCACTTTAATCTGGGCTTTTAATTCATTACTAAAATCACTAAGCCAAATAAATAATTTAATTAAGTTAAAGTATAAACCTAGTTAAAGCATTGTCTGAGTAGGTTTTAAAGAAAACCAATAAAAGTGAGACGTTTATTTGGTAATTATTCTTGAAAATTGACTTTAGATTATTTTATCAATTTTACATTATTTCATCATAATAAAGATGAAAATCTTAATACCTCTGTGAATACTCTTTTCTGTTGCGGTGGCTTATAAATGCATACATGATCATCTTAAAATCAAACTTAAGAAGGTCAATACTTCCGAAAGCTTTCGTAACTTATAGACAGGACAACCTGCTTCGATTCGAATTCTATGGGATTATCAAGGAAGTCTCTCCACTTCAACTGATGAAACTGATGTTTTTATAAAGGAAGTTTTAATTCCAGCTACCGATAAATATTTTAGCGCTTTGCTCAAAATACGAAGCCCTTATTCTTCCTTAAATTTAAGTCCTTATGGAGGCGAGAAGTGTGTAGATGTACAAATACCTGAGAAATATAATGAAGGAAATTATCCATATGACGTTATTGTTTTCGTTACAGTTGAATCTAATTCTGAATAATCTTATATAGCTTGGGCATCTGCATGCTTGACTGATGATCGGAGCCGACCAATAGCAGGTTAAATAAACTTTAATACTTATTATATCTCAGCAGACAATTGACTATCTGCCTATAGTACTGCTATTCATGAGCTAACTCATTTGCTAGGCTTTAGTAGCTATTTTTATGATTACTATATAGATCCTGCAACAGGTTCTAAGTATGCTACTTAAGTTGTTTAAACTACATAATTAAGAGGAAAAACAGTCACTCAGTTAAATCTACCTGCTTTAAATTACGCTACTAGAGCTTAATTCGACTGCTCTACTGCTTATATGGAGCTTGAAGATTAAGGTGGATAATAGTCTGCTGGATCTCATTGGGAAGGAAGGCTTGTATATAATGAATACATGGTAAGCACTGATATGCCTTACTCCTTAACTAGCAATATTACCTTAGCACTGTTTTATGATATGGGATGATATATTCCAAACTGATCAATGGCAGAGTTCTTGGAATTTGGATATAAAAAAGGTTGCAATTTTGTCACTTAAGTTTGTGCTCAGAAAGGAAAGATTCCCACTCCTAAATTCGAGGAATTTTGCTTAGATGGACATGATTTTAGTTGCATGCCTGATAGATATTAGATTGGTAAATGTGCTTCGTAAATTTATGACTCTAATTTATCCTCAGCACTCTAATGATGGACCAATCCTTAATAAGGTGGCTCTTACGATTTCATAGATTATTGTCCTGTAACTGTAAGCTATACAAATGCAAATTGCAAGGGATAAGCTGATTAGTATTATTAAAAATTAACCACAAATGATGAAACTCTTGGATCTACTTCAAGATGTTATCAAGGAACTAATTAAGGATAAGACGCTGCTTTTTGTTTCAAAACTTCTTGTTCAAATTAAGGAGTAATTATATTATACTTTAATAGTGGCTCATCTGCTTAATGTCCTGCAGGAAGTACAATAAATCATCCAACTAGATAAGATTTAAAAATAGCATGCCCTAGCAGTTAAGAAGTAATATGCAAATCAGTTAAGGATGAATACAATTGCACATCTAATTGCTTACTATGCTCAAGTGAAGGTACTTTGTGCTTTGAATGCTAAAATGATTATAATTTAGTTGATAATTAATGTCAAAAATGTACTAAATACATTTATAACAGCTAGTGTGTTGATTCCTGCCCTAAAGAAGCTCCCTATATCTAAGACTCCATTTGTGTATCTAACTGTACTAATTATTTGCTACAATCTACAAATACATGTTACAATTAATGTCCGTCAGGAACTAAAGGTTGTCAAGGATTGTGTCTCAGTTCGTGCTCATAAGAACTAAATATTTACTTCTAGAATGGAGAATAAACAACGTTCTTAGAAGATTAAGGAGGAAATATAATCCTAGTTATAGAAGACGCTTAATAACAGTCTCATACTATCAGATGAAACCTACAATAAACAAGTGAAAGTAAAAGAAAGATTCAAGATATCGAAAAATTGATTTTTGGGAATCCTGTTTCAAACTCTAATGATTAGAAAGTAATAACAGTTAAGCCTGAGACACTTCTATATCCATATTGGTATTATATTAAAGCTACTGTAGATTCTAAATACCAAGAATTCATAAACGTGAGTATAGTTAAGGAATCAATAAAAGTTCTTATTCAAGGAGATTAATTTAGAGAATTACTAACTTCTGGTCTGCTAACTTTATATGCAAACGCAACTGATTCCACTCAATAATCCATTTAATACGAATGAAGTTGCAAGTTTTATACTATCAGTCTGACTCAAATCTAAAGCACATAAAATACTGATCTTGAAGATGTGAAATGCAACTTTGCCAAATAATCTTGGATCAATATAAAAGGATCAGATTATCCATCAGGATATATATACCAGTTCATAGTAAAAGCTTCTTCTACTGATGGAAGAAGTTCCTAAGACTACGTTTTCGTTAATGTGACATAAATTTTATAGTTCCCTGTTTAGATAAATTTAGCTGACTACTCTTTTAATATTATAGATGCGTAGACAGTTTTAAACATGTATGGAGTAATTCTCAATGACAGTATCATCGTAAAATCTGCTTCTTGAAAATAAAGCCCAGGAAAGATTCAAGACACTACGATATCCTCAACGGACTCTCTATACATCTAAATAGACGCTACAAAGCTAACTCAAGGAAATAATTATAACTTTACTCTAGAGATTTAAGATACATAAGGGAAAAAATGATCTGATACTAAGCAAGTTTATGTAAACCATGCACCAAGTGTTGGACTTTTTGATATAACTCCTCAGTAAGGAGAGGCATGAAGTACAAGTTTTGACCTTTCAGTTTAAGATTGCCAAGATCCTGAAGGAGACTATCCTTTGTAATACCAATTCTTTTACCTTAAGGATAATAAAGAATATTTTTTGACTTTAACCTAAAAAGAAAGTTAGAAAAGTCTTTAGTTGCCTCAAGGCGAAGGAAAATAGAATAAATTGACAGTTGGTGTTTATGTCTTTGATTGGCTTAAAGCTTACACCAAAGTGTAGAAATATGTAACAGTCTCAAGTTATAGTCAGAACTTAACTGAGCAACTAGAAGTTTTAGATTAGGAAGATTTCAATTCAAACATTGAAGCATAAAACTTCCTTCATGATGTAGCTGAATAAATTTCTTAAGACTCTTGAAAGATTTCTTCTTAAGAAATGATAGATTACTTGAATTACCTATCTTCAAAAGTAAGTAATAAAGATGAGTTTTAAATCGCGCTTTCCAGCTTAACTCTAGTAAAGTAAAGTATAGAATAGGAGTCTTTATAAAGCTATATAGACACTACTAATTAATGTCTGCTAAAGAAGCAAAGTGACTACTTTGATTATGACTAATTGGACTAAATTTCCTAAATTGTTGAAAGCATATCAGTTATATAACAAAGTGACTAAAGCGATTCATAAGATAGTGACAGTGACAGTGATTTAAATAATACTTTAACTAGGATGCTTCAAAGCGATGATTAGCAGAGCGAAATAGTATGGGAAATAGTTTAAACATCATCTTTATAATATGCCTCTAATTAAGCTCCAAATTAGCAAGCAACTGAAATCATAAAAACTAACTTTGCACTTTATGTAGCTAAATTTGACTAGTAAGCAGTCCCTTATGAATATCAGCTAGGTACTTCTACTGTTTAAATTGGCACTAATTTTACAGATTAATGCTTAGCTGTAATTTATGCTGCATATGATATTAACCCGTTCTAAATTGACGATGCAAGGAAGCTAACTTATATTAGTTTCGAGATTTATTAAATTTGTGAAAGAAATTAATAAGGTCTGATAGTATAAATCGATCCTATTAAATTAGAAACTAGTATTCAGTATTAAATCCAATTTAATGGGGAACAAAGTGATAACTTATAATGCTAGATGTGAAATTAGAATTTACAATAGTGAGATAAAGGAGAGAAATGCTACCTCTAAAAAACATCTAGTCAATCGCTTTTTACTTGCTAGTGTTCTGAATCAGGAGTTCTAAGAATCGATGAAGGAAATAACTTGTATGACTAACCAAAAGAAGAAGATGACTTTACGCATTCAGTTCCAGGTTATATTTTGGCAATCATTTTTACTCTATTTGGAATTTTTCTTATTACATAATGGATTAACTGATGCTTGAAAAAGAATAGAAGTAACAACTAGCAAGCGAAGTTTCACTTATACTACTCATATTTAGCTTTAATAGGCCCTTGAATCTATTCACCTACCAGAAAGTTAAGCCATATATTGATATAGCTGATCAATCTGTCAGTAGTAATGTTTTGCTTGTTTGTTAACTTAATTCTAGCAACTAAATACACTGAATTTGGATTTTATTAAGCACGAGATATCATTACAGCTGTAATAATAGCAGCAGCTCTTTCTTTCAAGAAAAGTGTGTTCGTCTATATTTTAGTGTAGATAAAGAAAGTAGCCTAGTGGGTTTTAGTATTAGTCTATGATATTCTGGTTATAGCTGTTACGGTATGGGCATGTGTTGATTATGACACTGATGAATCCCTTCCTTGGCTTCTCAGTTTATTCATAAGTTACCTTATCTATCTATTAATTATTGATCCCTTCTTTACTATCATTTTAATGAATCTAATATCCAGCAAACAAGAAAGAGAAAAATCTCCAGAAGCAGAAAGATAGTAAAATTATGTTAAAGGGTAGGGAGTGAATAATCAGGGTTAGGGTAGTATTAATAGAGGATAAGATAATACGTTAGAAAGTATAGATCTATAGAATAAATAGCAAGCTTATAAGGATATGCTGTAAGATTAACAAAATATTCATTCCGAATAAACTATTCCCTCGTAATTTATCAACTAAGCGCAAGATAATAATCCTTTTTACTAACCTAATTATCCACAATAGCCTGAGTATTTGTAAAACATTCCACCCTAATAAAGTATTTACATTCCTCCCTAGCAAGACAAAAACATTTCGCCTTAATAAAGTATTTATATTCCTCCCTCGCTAGACAATGATATTTCGCCCTAACAAAATATAAACTAGATAGATGCTCAGTAAAACATTCCTAATTAGAAGAGAGATTCTTCTATGGATTCAGTAGAAATAATAAGAATATAACTGATAAACCCATAAATGAAAACTATAGTAGTTAGCATTAATAAATATACTACACTTTAAGAAATCAAATAATAAGCAGCCTAGCTCTTTAACTACAATCCTAATACTTTATAGTTAATCTTCAACAACATTAATTTAACTGAATTTTACTAGTAGAATGATATTCTGGCAAATGAGTAGCTTTAAATCAAAAACAACGACATACTAAGGGTATTTGAAAAATTGGAAGATTTCCAAAAGTATATGAGCATTTCTTAAAATCAAATATAGTAGCAGTTCTAAGAATTTAATCTAAGTAATCCTAATTTCCCCGATGGTCTTCAATTTAGTTAGCCAAATAATATTGGAGACCAATAGCAAAATAATGCATTTATTTGAGAGGGACATAAGAAGTAGCTAGATACTTATTAATTAACTAAATTAAATCTAAATACATTCTTTATACATTAATGCTTAAAGCTTGCTTGTTTGTATCTAATAAGAATACTCTAAGCATATAACTTATCTTTAGTTGATAATTCTTAAAATGCTGTATTAAGTCTTAAGATTTTAGTTATATTAATGCTTAAGTATTAAGACAATAGTGTAGTCCATTTAAAGATTACTAGAAGCTTCTAATATAATAAAGTATACTAAATACGCTTCGCTAAAAAATCTAAGCTAGTAGTCAAATAGAAAGCTAAAAGTTTTAGAAAGAAGATTATGTTTTATTAGATGATATAGAAGCACAGCAAACATAAAATTTATACCAAAAGAAATTATTTAAGTTAGCCAACTATAAATATTAAAATAAAAGCATAGCAATGAGAATAAACACTAAGTCTTCTATTTGATATCAATTTAAAAGGGGAATAATTATTTAAAGGCATTTGCTGCAGTCATTTCTTAATCTCTCTATTTAAAATAATATCTTACTTGATTCTTTATTTGTAGAGCAAGCAGATAGTTATCATATGTATATTTAATAGAACTAAGTAGTGTGAATATTAAATTTACCCTAATATCTTTTTTTTAATAATTCTTATACCTTCTTCAAATAGCTTCACGTCTGAAGATAAATAAATTAAAAAGTTAAAAAGATCACAGCAAAGTGTATTGACTAAAAAGAAAATAATCTATACCAGAAGGAATAGAAAGCACGAGAAGTCGAAAGCAGTTAGAAAAATTTAACTAGTCTAGCAACTTTAAAATGATAACAATATTCAAAGTATCTTCTAAATACTTTATAATTGCCTTTAGATAGAGAAATGGAAATACATAAAGCTTCTTTAAAACCTTCTACTATCAAATATTTAAATTCATTCCTGGTTATAATTTTAATTCTTCTTAATTTAAAGCTTCAAATTAAGGTAAAGATGAATCTATATAAAATTCTTATATATTTTAGTTAATTTTTCATATAATAAATTAGATAATAGCTAGTTTCATTAAATTAAGATAAGAAAGCTTCTTATCATTAAGTAAAAACTTAAAGGTATCACTATTATTTTAGTAAAAGCTAATTAAGTAAATATAGGTATATGGTAAGCTTAGGAAAATATCTGGATTCTATTATCAATCTGATTAATAACAAAAACAGAACAAAATTCTTGATTTTTATATAAGATTTATTGCTTTAGTAGTCAGAGTAAAAGCATAATAAATCAATAATCATAAGCATTTCAAAAGTTTATCTTTTGGTTGTACTAAAGAAGCTAAAAGTATTAGATATATTAATATAGAGATTAAAGAAGCACACTATCTCTATAAAATACTTTAATATTCTTTATTGAGCTACTAAAGAAAAATAGAATTTTAAACTTTATAAATCTCTAGATTCATTTTAATATTAATGTAGATAAAGAATATTATTCTAAAAGTAGGAAAAATAATCAAATTTAGAAAATTAATTATAAAGGAGTATATCCTTGAATATGAAACTATTAAACTTTTTAGCAATCTAAACTTTATTTTAAACTTCAGAAGTTTAACTGCTTTAAATAAATGCAGGTAATAAAGAAAGTTATAAACTTAACTAATAAAGTAACAAAGTTTAAATAACTTTAATACTTTTATGGAAATATATACATATTGTCTCACTTAATTATAAGTCTCTTCAGTATTAAGTTTAACTAAAATATCTAAATTTAGCTAGTATAAATATTTTTGATTGCTTTTAAAATCAAAAAATCAGTCTAAAAAGTATTTTTGTCTTATATATCTCAATGTAAATTCAAAATTATGCGTCTTAATACTTTCACTTTTCTTGCCTTTGGACTATGTCTTAAATGCATATTTTGGTAGCTCTTGTGTCTCAATATGTTATGTCTCAATTTTGCCTCTCTTGAATTGTGTTCTAACTTTCTCAATATTTATATATTTCAATTACCCTAAGTTATTCTGTTCGAATATGTCTTCAACTTATTTGTATCGAACATATTATACATTTCTTTTGTACTATTTGCTTCTGTATCATTACTTATATTCATCATTCTTCTCTTAAGCAATCTTCTTTAAAAGAAAAGTGTTACTTCCATCTGAATTCATATACTCATCTTATAATAAGTCTTCAGCATAATTTTCACCTTTAAAATTCCCTTAAGTGTCTTCAGCTTCATCTTCTTTATCATCTTCTTCTTCTTACTTTCATCTTCATAATCATCTTAATTAACACATTCATCATCATCTGCATTTTTTGATTGTTCTTCGATATCTTTTTCTTTATCATATTCATTTTCTAAGGTTTCTTATTCATCTTCTTTATCATCTTATAAATCATCCAGTTCATCTTCATAATCTTCAGCACTATCTTCGATTTCTCGATCGAGTTCTTGTTTGTCAACAGCATAAGAAACAGCGAGGAGTTAAGATAACGCTTACTTAGTAGTTTAATAAACTGATTATAGAGTTATAAAAACAGTAAATTAAATAAAGATAGCTAAGTAAGGAACTAATAACAATATATTTAAATGATAAAATAAATAAAGAGTTATCAAAACATTTCATTTAAATACTCTATAAACTAAGTCATTAGAAACATGCATATAAGTATGTAAATAACTAAGAATAAATTTAAAAAAGGTAGAAAGCTTCTAACACTAATTTAGAAGTTTTATGTATGGGACATTTCAGTAAAATGATATTTATCTCTTCTAATATTTAATTTGGCAAGCTAATTTAAATTAAGTAAAATACTAGCAACTTAGAATGCTAAGCCTAATTTAATAATATTTACTATTAATTATAACTTTTTAGCTTAATAAGGCTAGTAATTTATTATTAACTATAGACTGAATAATTATTATTAGACTTTAATTCATAAAGTACAATAATAATCTAATGATTTGAAAGAGATTTTAAGGATATAAAATACAGCAATAGAAAGTTATATATTTAGCACTAAAACTTAAATAGTTAAACAATTTTTATTCAATAGAATACTTGAAGTAGGCTATCCTAAAAATTAATTAGCTTTTAGATAAAATTTAGAATTAGTGTTAAGTAGCTAAAGCTTATACCAATTAATCTTTATATAAATAAGATAATTTTAAATTAATACATCCTATATCATTTTGAAGTTGCTTATTAATAGCAATATAACAAATTTGAATCCACTTTAACTGCTATTGAAATAATAAAATCTTAATGAATAAACTTCTTATCTAAACTGAATAATTAGACTCTTAATCTTATATGCAAATTAAGAAGCATTTTCTTTTTGAAATACTTTAATCATAAATATGAAGTGGTAGATCTTTCAATTCTCCTTTTCTGTTCTTTTAAATAAGACTTTTAAAAAAATCATTATACTCATTTTAAAATATTTGATGTTTTCATTAGAAAGGTTGTAATTTCGGCAAAGCTAAAACAATTTTAATTATTTTATTCGTTTACATAATTTATTTTTATTTGTATTTTTAATGTTTTTGGTTATTTTTTATTTTATCCATTTCCTCAAGTTCAATTATATTTAAATTTCTTTGCTGATTTTATTTAAATTTTATATTTTTATATTATCACTTTTAAAATATGATATGAAAAGGTAAAGTTTTAATCTTAAATTATTTCCTTTTATTATTTATTTTATTTATTTCTCTTTTCATTTCTTTTAATTTTCTTTAATTTATCTAGATCTTTCCTCAATCTTTATATATAATTCATTTATTAGGTTTGTTTTTCTATGTGGAATTAAAGGTAATTTTGGAATGTAATTCCACATTTAAAGAATAGCATGCTTATTAGTTATAATATTAATTTTTATAATGAAATAGTATATTTTTTATATAAATACTTATGCTATTTTTAAATTAAGTTAAGGGATTTAGATTTTTATATTTTTACTTAGTGCCGAAAGGTAAATTAATTAATATTAGATTTTTTCTTAAATATTTATTTATATAAAGCTTATAATATAAATACAACAAAGTGGTATTATAATAAAGCATAGCTCTAAGTATAATCTGGTTTAATAGCATTATAGATTTTATCATATATATATTTATTTATTTTCCTTTTAAGTGTAGAATGATAAGTTCTTTCATTTGATAATTATTTATTTTTTGCTGGAAATATTTAAACTTAGGAAGATATTTCGTATGAAGTTTAGGAATAATCTCATAAACTGTACTAATAAATTTTTTACTAATTACACTAATTTTTTATTGAGATAAATGAAGATGCCAAATTAATTATGAATTTATTAGGCTTTATCTTCCTTCTTTTGATAAAATTTTATTTTTATTATTGTTTTATTATTTATCTTCATTGTTTCTAGGTATTTTAAGTATCTTTACAGCTTTTAACTTTTATTTTATTTTTTTATATTTTTAAGATAGTTTAAAAACAACCTTCTATCTTATTAAAGATGAGGTATAATTCCTAAATGCACTATTAGTTATGGTTTTACTTATATTTGATAAGCTAATATTTTAAGGATATAGCTATTTTGTTTCTTTTTTCATTAAATTTTAATATAAAAATAAACTAGAGATATGAAAAGTTGTAGCTCTTGAATGGAACTGCCCTTCAATTTTATTTTTTACTATATGTAAAGGAATATTAAAAGCACTTTATATTTTTAAAATAGATTTACTAATATTCTTTAATAAGTTTCTCAGTTTGGCTATATATGTTAATTAGTAAAAGAATAGATGTATCTGATTATATCTTATTTATTATTAATATTATGAAGATATTAGATATTAGATATTAGAGTATAGAGGTTTAAAACTATTTAAAACAGATAAATAAGTTTAGTTTAAATACACTTTATTGCAATTAGTTTCAATTAAGGGATTTTAAAAATAATTCTTCAAATCTTATTTCCGATTTCCTCTTGGACAAAGCAGAGAAAAAAGTCCTAGAGAAATAGCAGTCAAAGCAAAACAAATAAGAGTCTTCTTATCATTAATAAACCTAAACAAGAGCCTGGTAACTCCAATAAATATCTCCTAAGTTAATAAAAAGAAAATATTCTAATGCATTATCAGGAAAATAACTTCCATCCAAGATTTTCAAAAAGGAAATCAATATTCAACAGCTGGCGTTTATAGTTTTAAACCTCCAGAAAAGATCTTGGCACTTTAAAGGGAAAATCAAACGCTTAGAGACTTATTAGAATGCAGATATGACAATTTAGAGATGGAAATTATCAACTAGGAGAGGGAACTCCAAGCATATTGAAATATTTATAATAAACAGAGGTAAAAAACTGTAAAATTTGTGATATAGTATAAAGCCAGGAGATGGGTCTCCAAAAACTTTGGAATATTACAGTGAATAGAAAACTTATACTAGATAAGATGGAAATTGAGTAAACAGAGATTGTTATTCATTAAAAAAGCAGATATGCAAGAAAGAGATGCTGATACTGCTAGAGCACAAACATCTGCATTATTGGTTTTTAAAAGAAAAAATGTCTGATATTATCCAGTCATCTCTCATTGCTACTTTTTTTTGACTACATTTTTATAAAAGATAAAGGAAAAATTATCGAGCAAGAAAATTAAGAAGACTTAATTCAGAAATCTACATTCTTTAGATAAAAATTTATATAAAAAATAGGGTTAGGATATGCAAAGTTAAGATATGAAAAACAATTAAGATATTAAAAGAGAAAAAATTGATTTTTATATGAGTAATAGAAATTTGAAAAATTGAAACAAATTATTTATAATAAATTTAGTGATGGAATTTAAGCTTTTATTCTTTTAATTTCAAGCTTCACTTATGAATTAAGTTGAAAATTTTCTGATATGATTATGCAATATTGGTTTGATGGTGAAATATATTTAGTAATATTTATATCACTTTAATTTGAATCTAATTTATTAATAATAGAATTTTGATTTTAGAGTATTTAGGAATTAAATCAGAGGATTTGAATTCAAAAATATAAATAAAAAGTCTACTAACTATTCCAATCAATTTATTTTATGGAATTATTCAATTAGGAAGAATAATGAATCTTTTAAAAAATGACTAAGCGATAGGCGTTTCTTTATTTTCATTCAATATAGATTCAGCGGAGTTTACATTTTTGAAATGTTAGAACTGGTTTTGTATGTTTCTTCCTTGATTCATTGGTTTTTTTATCTTTCCTTTTCTGATTAATGAGAAAAATCTAACAATATTTTGTAGCATAATTAAGAGAATAGTTAAGATTGATGGGTATAAATATTAATCCTATTATAAGCTATTACACTGAAATTCTTAATGAAGTAAGAATCATTATATACTTCTGATAACTTTAAGGTTAGTATAAACTCAAAGCTCTTATCAGTGAAAATTTAAAGCATTCTTTTAGTATAATGATGGTAACTTTTGACTTAGTTTATACCTTATAATGCTTTCTATGCTTTTAGTTTCCCTCTGATTATATTTAACTATATTTTCAAGGACCTTTGTTTCTACAAATGTTAGATATATAGTTTATGTTATGCTATTCCAATAGCTGAAATGCTGAAAGGTTGTGTTTAGTGTGTCTTGAACATTCAATATATCAATTGAAAGATGGCATTCTCTTACTTAACATATACAAAAAAAAACAGAATTAGGAAAAAACTAAAGAACAGCCTTGCATGGGAAAATAGAGTTTAGAAATATAAAATTGAGATATAGACAGAATACTCCATTAGTATTAACAACAGATTCTTTGCTATTAACCAAGAAAAAAAATTAGAGTAGTAAATAGAACAGGATCTGGAAAGTCTTCCTTGCTATAAGTTTTATTTAGAATATTTAAATTAGAAGAAGGAAATATTTTGATAGATTAATTAGAAATCAGTACAGTTTTTATTTAAATCCTTAGATCAAATTGAGTATAATCCCACAATATTTTTTTTACTTATAGACTTATTGCTCAGAAAAGTATTAGAATATGTTTGAAAAGAAGTCCAATCTGAGATAAAATTTTAATGTGAAGTAAACATTTATTAGAAAATGGAAGAGCAAGGTTAAAATATTCTAGCAGAAAAGAAACATTAGAATATACTACAAGAGCTATTCTAAAACTTCTAAAATCTTCTAAAATTTAGTTAAAGATGAATCAATTGTGAGCCTTTATCACAAAAATGATAAATTATACAAAATTGAATCAATTTTAAATTTCACGAAAAAGCTATTCTAATAATCACTCAGAGGGTTAATATAAATCAGAATTATGCAATTATTTCAGAATTAAATTAAGAATTGCTAAAAATTACAAGCATTAGGACCGAAATAAATCATAAATTTAATAGATACTTGATTTTTAGCTTAAATCAAACAAATATAAATTTTCTATATTTTATACTAAAAATAAAAAACAACAATAAGGAAATGACTATGGTTTATACTCCCTTCCTAATTTATGGCTAAAAATAAATTTTTTTTTGTTTAAAAACGAAGCTATAAAGCCCCTTATTCCATTATTTACTCAAATATTTCAAGCGATCTTCTAATTAATAATTATAAGGATATTCTCATATTCAAATTTATTCCTTTAGTATATTCTTAAACAAATCTTTAATTAACAGAATTTTTACAAGTTAAATAATCATATTTATTTCCTCATATATAAACTTTTTTTCTTTTAAAATCTATCTATTAAAGTTTATTGTTCTACATTTAAAAATTTGATGAAATTAAGATAAATAAATAAATAATAAATTTGATTATAGAGCGCGTAGCACTCTCATTGGTGCGCAGTTCTTTAAAAAAAAATGTTTCATACTGACAAGAATGTTTGTTACTGATAAAATTATCAGATACTGATAAACCTTGTTCAATACTGGTATAATTATTCATTACTGATAAAAATGTTCAATACTGATATAATTTTAGAATACTCGTAATCTTTAATACTTGCTGGAGGTCCAAGGACATGGCAGGATTGTGTCTCATTGCATCACCAAAGCAGAGGACGGCATGTGTCAATTATGGGTACTTAAATTTTAATAAAACGTTGCTATTGTTGTCAAAAGGCTGGAAATTTTAGAGGTAATGTCCGAAGTTAAGAAGTGCTTGAGCAGTATCGTAAATAATTTGGAACATCGAGGAAGCTATATTGTGACTACTTTGGAGGTATTTACAGAAAGAAGCTGATATTAGATGATTCAAGTGTGACACTAATCAAACAAGATCTTAGTAATTAAAAGTAACAGAATAAATAGCTTTAAAAGGAAAATAATAACCTTAGAATTTGTTTAGAGAAGCTGGAGAAAAATTACAAGAAGATGAAAGAACGGTTTTATGAGCTTATTGAAGAGAAAGAAGAATTATCTCAGTTTGAAATTGATTCAGATGAAGACATGTACAGTTTAATATTGAATATAAAAACTTTTATTGTCTTTAATTTGAGGATACATTTCCTCTAATTAAATATGATCCTAATCCTTATAGTTAAAATTAATTAACTAATTAGTTAGAACAAAAATTTTATAATAATTAACAGAAAATGAAAGCTTAGCTAGAAAATAAGCTAAATGTTGTGAGAAAATTTGCAAAAGGAGTTCAAGATATCTTTTGCGAATAGATAAATTCAACACTTTCAACAATTTAAAACAAACTTTGTTCCTAAATCCTTCAAATAAATATAACTATAGTAGCATAAGTTATTAAATCCTTAAAAACTATTGAAATTTACAATTGTTTTAATCCTCAAGGATTTAATTAGATTTATTAGCATTTAAAAATAATTACAAGAGAGGAGCTTTTCTTAATTAATAGTCTCTTAAATATATATTAACTATGAATCCTATATGTTTTTCTAAGAAAACCCATGTGATTTCAAGTATATAGGAAAGTTTGATAAAGTGAGTTTAGGTACTCAATTAGATTAACATTTTCTTTAAGGATTAAATTTAATCTTAATTATTTAGCTTTTACATTATAGAGTATTTTCATAGATATTTAAATATCTCTTTACTAAATCTTTATTCCGTTGCTAAATATTTTAGTTTAATATCTCAAAGGAAATAGAAGTTTGGGAATATGCTGATATTATATAAGTATTTAAGTTCTTTGATTTGAAGAGTTTACATTGAAACTAAAATAATGCTGCTTTATTATACCTATCAGTTTCTATATAATAGTTCAGTTGTTCAGTTAAGAGAACTATGAAGTTTATTAACTGTACTAAGAAATGGTTAATTATAAGGAATTTTCTATTCTGTTAAATATATATGAATAGAACAGGACAGATTATATAAGTACTATCTAAATTAAACTAATACAAGTAAACAATAAATAATGGTAGCTTTATTATTGCAAAAATGGAACAGTATTAAAAATAACAAAATTTAATTCTTAGCGACTCTTCTTTATTTCAAAATAAAGAAGCTGTTATCAAAAGAGATAGCATAGGTAGGTGCTTCGTAACATCTAAAACATAGATTTTGAGTCTCTACAATTACATCCTGTTAGTTATATAATAAATTTATAAAGACAATTATTAAAGATATGTAGTAAAATACCAATTAGCAAATTCCTTCGAAATCCACTAAAATAACAACTCAATTCTCTAAAACATGGAAAATAATTATAGAAAACTTTAAAATTTTAGAAATATGTCTATAGATAAAAGAACCAGAATGTTTCCTAAGACTCATTATTAATATTTCTAAATACTCATAGAAGAATTTCCATATAAAATAAATACCAGATATCTAATTATATTAATCAGTTTGGCCTTTATTTCATTTCATTCAATTATTGTAAAAAAGAAATCTATTTGCTTGGAAAGAGTAATTGAAGCCTATACTTTGAAATTGTAAAATAGATAATTATCTTATTCTTAATCTAATTAATACCATTTATTCAAATATTTTAATAGATTTACACCTTTAGTTTAATGAGCAATAAAAAAGCAAATTTTTTGGTTTTAAATGAAAGGTTAGTTATTTATTTCAAAGCGTATATGATTTAAATCTATTCATATTCTATTTAAGACTTAAAAGAGATCTTTGCACAGTTCTAAAATATAGAAGAAATCATTTTCAGCTATTTTTACTTAAAAATTGTTTTCGTATCTGTAGTCTTTTTTGCAATAATTTTCCATAGCTATTTTACGAACTCTAAGTTTATTATTTCTCTAAAAGATTGATTTTTTTTTAAACCACCATAGTTGTTCGAAAGTGAACAACAAGGTCATCTTCATCAGAGGTTGGGGAAGTTAAGTACCCATAATCGACTTTATGTCTTCCTCTGCTTTGGTTTGGCCTCGAGACATAAGATTCTTAGAACTTCGGCACTGGCTTAGTTTAATCATTAAAATAACTGTTCGCCTTCCGGTTTAATTGAAGTTTTAAATGTATAAAATCTCCTTTCCTGCATGTTCGTTCCTTGTGCTCTTTTTCCTGGACTTCTCTCTTTTTAATAGTCTGAGTTAAGAATTTGTTTTTTTTCCAGATTTTCCCATTTCCCGATGGGAAGAATTCCGTCGCTCGCTATTTCAGTTGCTGATAGTTAATATTACTCCAAATATTCATTCTTATTATTTTCTATTGGGGACATTTTCGCCATAGATGTCAAGTGCTGTTGCAAATGTAACATCTTTTCCTTGCTAAAGGAAATATCTTTTCTGGTTTCTCTATTTCCATTGGAATCCCTTAAGAAGACTTCTACAGGTTTTCTTCTATTAATTTAAGTCTGGAATCTAATTTTTCTCCATTTTTCTCGTCTTGCTCTTGCATTACTCAAATATCATTCTCTAAATTTTAAATTGACTCATAGACTCCGACTTTAGCTCTTCGGTCTACCATATGGACTTCGTCATCATCTTTATGGTTTATCAAATCCTGACTTATTGTAAAAATATCTTCCTTCTGGGAGTTTAATTCCTCTTCGAGTTTTTTTATGTTTCTAATAAGTAGATGAATCAGCTGTTTCATCTATTCAGAGTTCATTTGTTCTATTTCAATGCTGTTTAAATCAAAGGTAATAGGATCTATATTAAATTATCGTACTTTACCTTCTCTGTTATTTTTTATTTCTTCGTTATTATTTTTATCGATTCAGTTGAGTGGTCTCTTTTTTCAGTTTTCAATGGAGGAGTTGAGAGCTGTGTCAACTTTTCTGTTCGGAATTTTTGTCTCAGTTCCTGCTTGTCCTTTGATGGAAGAAGTTCGCTTTATTTTAATTTGTAGGATTTAGTATTTTTTATTAGTTCTTCTAATTTATTTTGTTGTTCTGGTTATTTTTATTAATAAGAGCGTTAAGTTGAAGAAGATGTGGTGAGAATATTTGCTTCTGGTTTTCTCTTCTGTTCTGAGGAGGTGGTAAAAAACCCTTCTTGAAACCAGTCATTTTTTTTTACTGGCTTATTTTAGTTTTAATTCTGGAACGAAAAAGAAATAATATTGCGAGCTTCATCAGAGGTGGAGAATTTAAGTACCCATAATTGACACATGTCGTCCTCTATTTTGGTGATGAAACGAGACGCAACCCTGCCATGTCCTTTAACCTCCAACAAGTATTAAAGATTACGAGTATTCTGAAATTATATCAGTATTGAATATTTTTATCAGTACTGAATAATTATACCAGTATTGAACAAGGTTTATCAGTATCTGATAATTTTATCAGTAACAAACATTCTTGTCAGTACGAAACATTTTTTAAAGAGCTGCGCTCCAACGAGAGTGATACGCACTCTATAATCAATCTTATTTATTTATTATTTATTTATATTCTTAAGTTAACATCACTAATTTTTTCATTTATAAATTAGATGTGAATAAAATATCTGCTTAAAATATCTTTAGATTATAAGCTTTTACTTTTTAGCTTTTTTATTCCTTTCTCTCCTTATATTCTTGATTGAGTTTATTTTTTATTTCTAAAATATTTTTTCATAATTCCTATTAAATTTCAATCATCTCAGCACTTTATTTTTTCACACAATATCGCTGACTTTCTCTTTTTAGTTTACTTTTTACCTTTTATTTTTTTATACTAAAGATTAGCAAACTAGAAATATATGATATTCTCTTCTTCAGATATTTCTTTAGAAGGCTTACATCACTTATATTTGCTTATAATTCTCTATTGATATATCAGATAATAAATAATTTTAATATATCTAATAATTGTTTAATTTAGAAAGACAAGGGTTTTTATTTATATATATTTGATAATCTACTTGTTGTAATATTTAGCTAAAAATGCTATATCTAAAAGTATAAATATATGCTTTAAATAATTAATATTACTAGTTATTAGCCTTTAACTTTTATAATATTTTGAGTATGATGCTTAGTATAAGTTTATTTATAAGACAATTTATCTATAAATACTTATTGTTTAATACTTATTGCTATACTCCACTACATAATTTAATTCCTATTATTTAAATTTGATTAAAAGTTAAAGAAAGTTACTAATAAACTGGAAGGATTTATTGTTAGTTATTAATAATACTTTATATTTATTTTACTCTTTCATATCATTAATGTATCTGCTTTATAATATTAAGATAAATTTTTGGTATATTTACAAAAGGGCTAAGGAAATATCCCTTTCATATCCTATAAAGAACTAAATTGCTAGTAGTTCTTTCTAAACCTCAAATAAATGCTAAACTTACTCTTCTAAAAGTAAATAAATAGTTTGTTTACTTCAAATGAGTATTAAAGGAAGATAGATTTAAACTTAGAGCTAATTACTATCTATTGATAATAAGCATTCCATATAACATACTTTGAGCTTCTACTGTAAACTTGCATAAAATAAATTAAAAAGCTTATTCTTTTAATACTATTTTACTATTTAAACTACTAAATTTAATTTTAATAAAAAAGCTTTATCTTGCTCAAAATATATGGAGAAATATTGCTAGTTTTGTATTATTAAGAGTTATAAAAATACTAAGTATAGCTTTCTTTCAATATGATGTAAGTGCTTTTATTGTTAGAAAGCTTATTTTATATTTAATTTTCTTATTCACCATTTAAGAATTACTACTTTGATTAAACTTCTCAGTTAGTTTCTAATTATATTTCCTACTGAGACGCTATTATGAGGTGGAAGCTTTTATGAAGTTAAATGATTCTATTTGATTTAAGAAATTTTAAATGATTTGTATAAATAACTTTTAGTTATTTTAGCTTAATTTAATATCTTAATGTTGTAAGTATAGTATATTTAGATAGCTATAAAGGGCTATAATATCTTAGTTGAAGCAAATACTCTTATGTAACATTTTTAATACCACTGCTTTTACCAAAAGTTTATAGATTAAATATGACTAGCGAGTTTTCAGCTAATATTATCAGGTAATCACTCTAAAAGCGAAAAAGTCTTTTAAATGAGATGTTTAAGAATATTAATAATGGATCTGATAAATCTACACCTAAGAAAGGCAATTCACCGAATTTTAATCCTATAAGAAGATAAAGTTCTCTAATGACATCCTCAACTATTGAGAAGGAGGAAGAAAAAAATTCTATTTAAGAAAGCTTACAACGCTATTTTAGATAGCGATCTAGAGGCAATTGATTAAGTTTTGTTTTAGTATCAAGTTTAGGATAAAACTATAAATAATCCTCTTAAAAGATGCTTTTGATGATAGAGCTTTAATCCACTTAATTGAAAGAAACTACTATTAGAATGATTTTGTTATGAAATACATAGTAGAGTAAAAAGGCGCAGATATTAATTTGCAAGATCCTTTTGGAAATGCTGTTCATTTAGCGTGCAAATCTGGAAAATTATCAACTGTTTAACATCTTGAATCGAAAGATTCAGACTTAAAAATGCAAAATAAATTAGGCGACTACAGTGTTATTTTTGCAGTTCAATCTGGAAATTTAGAATTAGTAAAGAGTACCTTTAGAGCAAAGTAGTACCTATGAATTTGTAAAATTAAAGCAATTTAAATTTTCTGAATGTAGATATAAGTTAGCAGTTTAGTTTATTGGTATAAGTAGAAAGAATCTAAATAGAAATAACTAATTCTATAACTATTATTTTAGTATATTATTTCTATTTGCTAGCATTAATTTAAATTAAGAAAGGTATAATATAATATTAAATAATCTAACCATTTAATTAATACTATATTAATAATACTCTCTACTTTAATACACTTTTTATAATTAGTCAACTATTTTTAATCTTATCTCATTAAATTATCAATCAATCAAAGTTTATTAAAGTTAAGCAGTATATTATAAGATTAACTAAATCAGCTAAGCACTAATTAATAAGCAGCTATAGAAGTTAATTTGAAAACTATTGTTAAGAAATAAAAGTAAGTTAAAGATATATTTATCATTTAAAGCTAATATATTTATATTTATTTATACTTTAAGCTATTATTTATTTATATATTATATAAAATACCATCTAAAAAAACAAAGACCTCTCCAACAAAACTTAGGAATTAACCTGACCTTTCTATAATGACTTCTATTTGCTGCAATTGGATAATCAGAAGCTGGCAAAAGAAATGTAAGATATTAAATAAATAACTTAATCTCTAATGCTAACAATCAACAGATTGCTAAATGAATAAAATCCTAAAGAACAATTTAACTAATAGACATCTTCTTAAGAGATGTAAAGATAAATTACCTAAATCGAATGGAATCTAAGACAAAATTTCGACCAAAGAATTAGTTAATTAGACAAAATCAAGCTTAGCCAATGTTCTAATCCAGAATCAAGAAAATACAGAACCTGTCACTTTCCTATCAGAAAATAGAAAAAAGATATTGATATTGTAAAAAATATGGTCACAAGATAAATCAATGCTATAGATTCAAGAGTAAATAATATCAAGAAACAAAAAGAGTAATTTAAAATTTATTTAAGATTTATTGCACACCAAAAGGAATTTTATACTAGAAAAAAATATTTTAACCTTACTAAGAAGCTCCAAAGATTAAAGATCCCCTAAGACGATATGAGAGATGACAAGTAGGATTTGATTTCCAAGCACTAACGAGAGGATCAAATAAACAATTTATAAAAATTTATGATCCGGAAAAATTAGATGAATATGACGTTGAAGACTTTTGATTTGGATAAACTTTTACAAACTCTAATTTCGTGACCAAAATAAAGGTGAAGTCACTTTAATAAATTATGTTATGTTATGTTATATGTTATAAGGTATTTCCATATTAATAGAAATTATTATATCAATAAATCTAGTACAACTTATGCCTCAAATTAATGATCTTGAGATTATTATTATACCTTCTTAAAACTTTAGCAATAATAGAATATTTATTAATATTGGAATCGAAGAAGCCAAAATGAAAGATAAACTAATATTCACGCTAAAGCTAATTAAATAAATAAAATAAGATATAATAAATTCACCTTTATTATACTCATCACTGATATAAAGTTTATGAATTTCAAAATAATTTTCTTTAAAATAGTAAGTTTCTTAAAGTCTATAATTGTAATAAATTAAATTTTATAAAGTTTAAAGAAATAAAGAAAGGTTATAACAAAGTATATATGCTACCTCATAAAGCATAAGCATTTTAATTTTATTTAATTAATAAATATTTATAATAAATGTATATAACTAAGTTTTAAATTTTATTTCATTCTTTTAAATCATTTCGCAAGTCTAGATTCAATATTTTTACGAAATTCTCGAAATAAACTTTCGTATTACTCATTGGAACTTTAATCCTGAGTTTGATATAATTCATCTAAGAATTCATTATTTGGCAACTTGTTGAACTAATCAATATTCGTTTATTCGAATAAGCATCTTTTTATTTTTTCTATTTAAGTGAAATTTTTAAGAATTTCATCTATGCTCATTTTTTTTTCAATCATTCTAATCACCAACTTTATTGCGTCATTAGGAAATATTATATTTTTGAGGTTAACTTTTAGTTTTCCATTTTCGTCGACTCTTCCCTCAAAATTTAAATCAAGTTTCTTTTGAGATAGTAAAGGAATTGGTATTTAGTATTCCTTTTACGCAACTTGGCCTTAAGTTTAGTTTTGATTTTCTTCTTCTTAAATTTTTAAAATAGAACTTTTATTTTAGGTACTATTAATTTATAAGGGATTTAATTCGTCGGAGTTATTTAAACTAGCAAGATTCTCTTTTTTCGAGGTGTCAATTGAAATATCTTGAACTCTTTTTTCCATTATTTTTGTATTACTAAAACGGTAAGAAATATTTGCTAAATGTAAAAGATAGACTCTTCTTCCATAGAAGTTCACTATTATATATCCAACAAATGTTATAACACTCAGAATTCCTCCTATGCTAGCTATCATCTCCTGTAATCTTTAGTAGATTCGATTGTGCTTATGATAAACTTGGTTCATATTATTGCTTATATGAGCAAACTTTACGCCTTATAACTTTACTGCTGTATCTCCTCCCAAATTTACACTTAAATCCACATAAGACGTTTTAGAGTCAATCTGGTAGAATGTAATTTGTTCTTTATTTGAAAAAATTATTCCATAATCAGTTTCATAATCAACAGTTCGTCTGAAATAGAAATATCTCGTAAATAGAGTGGCACTAAGCGGCAACAATTCTAAAACAAGAGCTGGTTAAACTGGTGAATCTGAGTTATTGTGATAGATTGTGTAGTCAATATATCCGTAACTTAAAAAAACTGATTTTAAGTATTATTGCTGCTTTTCCTAAGACCCACATGAGTTATTGGTTGTAGCATTTGAGCATAAATTTAGGAGTAAGTCAAAAGTTGAAAATCCGGTGATCGTATTTCCATAAGTTCCTTAAAGATTTTGATTCATTTTTTAATAATCCTTGACGCAGTAATAAGTATCAATGTTCTAGATTTACTCGAAATATTGCTTATATTCTCCAAAACTTGAATTTATATTGCAAGGTTCTGGATAAAACCAATCGAACCAGATTAAACTGCTATTTAATCCATAAATTGCAGAAGATTAAATTTGAAAGTTATAGTAGAGAGTATAGTTTGGAATAACTGAAAAGCTTCCGTCCATCAATTTAAAAATAAAAGGTTCAAACTTATTTGTGATATGAGGATAAAATTTGATTCCATTGCTTGTGTTAACGGAATAAAAATCGCGCTCAAACATTTTTACGATGAAAAAAAGGCTAAATCCTGAGATGAAACCACCACAAAGAATTGAAGCAAAAATCCCAAAAATGGTTGCTTATCTTTTCTATCCATTAAATCTTAGTTAGGGTATTTATCCCAAGAAGTCTAATCTTCAGATGATAGATTAAAACATATTTAAACTTTTAAAGAATTAAATGATTTAAAGCAAATCCATAACAATAGCTAAGAAAAAAACAATTATTTGAAACAAATAAATATGTCTATAGTAAGGCATCCAAAAATAGTTCCTTCAATAAATAAGAAATCCAGGTAGTTTAAAAGCATCAAATAGAATTGTATATGATTTGAGAAGATATATATGATCAGAATAAAAACACAATAAGTAAGCAAAATACTTTTAAAATAAATCTATTAAGTTAAATGAGTTTGCCAGCATGTATTTGATGCAACTAAACTTATGCAAATTAAAAATTTGGATACAAATTAAAAGTAAGGTATGATAATATCAATAAATGAGATTATATAGCAAGCATCAAGATAAGAAATTATTAAATCTATCTTCAAATATTTAAGAAAATAGAATCTTCAAAATTAAATCTATGTTGAAAACCTCAGAAGCATCAAGTTAGAAGATAATTATCAGTAAGAAAAAGAAAATAAAAATAGCATTATTCAAGAGAAGTTAATGTTGTAGAAAACACCAAAACAAGGAAAAGACTTGAAAATATGATAAATAAGTAGATGATTAATAGAAGCGAGGAGAGTAATTTTTAAAAAGAATTCCTTAGTAGGATTAAAAGGTATTTTGTATGAAGATATTAAACTATAAATCATAATTAATTTTAGAGATAAAGTTAAAGCACTTGCTAAAGTATTATATTTTAGACTTATATAAAGAGGATTTAAATAAAGCAAATAATAATCTCCAAAAAATGAAAATTGGAATTTGACATGATATTTAATCAGTCTAAATGTAAAGTTTCTTTAAAAATGGATATAAAATATTTTATCATAAAGCGTACTAATGATTTATTTAAAATGATATATCAATTAAATAAAAAATATTATTTTAAGATATATTAATAAAAATGTTAGAGATAGCTCCTTAATAAATATTTCGCGCAAATAATTATTATAGCAATATTTATTATCAAATTGAATAATCAAAAAAATTGCTTAGGCTAAACTTAAAGTTCTTAATTTTAAGATAGGTAAAAAAGGTGCAACTCTTTATTTTCTAAATTATTCCAAAATAATAATTTTCTAATAAAATCAATTTATAAAAGTAGTTATTTAATAATGGATAAAGCAAGAAACAATCAATTTTATTTACAAACTCTAAATTTAGTTTATTTAAGCATATAAAAGGCTAAAATTTCAGGCTTGCAAAAATTTTTAATTCAGTTTGAAACTTTAAATAGAGGCAGATTTAAGAGATGAATTTATGGTAGATATTGATATTATTTCATTAATCCTCCTTAGCAATTTTATTTTAACTTATATAAATTCCTTTCGAACTTTAATATTATTGTAAACTTTTCATTATGATTTAATAAGCATTCGTATTATAATGAACTATCAATACCTAAAATTTAATTTTAAAGAAAGAATACTAAAAACTTAATTAACAGTTAAAATAATAATGCTTCTTACATTAAGCTCACTTATATTTTCCAATGAATTCATTTAGTGATGTTTTAGTTAAATTTTCAATCTTCTATTAATTGTTTTTAGTTATAAAGAATAAAAAGCTTTAAGTTTTTCTTAAATGTATATAATTGAACTTACTAGATTTAGATTAGTTAATTATTAAGATTTTACAAGGATTAGTTTCAAGATAACTTTTAAAGTTTAGACTCACTAGATATATCTGATTTGTTAATTTTTACTTGATTGTATTGCTATAAAATTTTCTTCTACATAATTTTTTCTTTAAATACTAAAATTAAAAGCATCCCAATATTTTTTTCTTCTATTTGAATGGTCTTTTAATATTCCTTCTATGCTTCAAAACATAAAAGAAACATTTAATTTATCTTTTTTTTATTTTCTGCTAATCTTCAAGCTTTATTATAGATTATCTGAGCAAGCAAATTAGAATATTCAAATAGCGAAAGCTTCTTATACATAAATTAAGCTTTTTTCTTTAAAAAAATTAATTTCCAATCTTATCGACATGTTACTCAATTTTTATCTTAGTCTTAGTAAATTTATTTTAGCCTTTTACAAAATTTAATTATTAAGCTTTTCATTAGTAACAAAGTTTCCTATATAATTAAAATATCTTCAATTAAAAGTTATTATTTAAAAAGTTAATAATTTATCAAATTATTGCTATTAATAAAAAGAGAATCATATCTACATCCACTTTTCTATTTAAATTATTTTATAATACCTTATTTCTTTAGCTTTCAATTTTAAACTTTATTTTGTCTTTCTTAGCAAAAACTAACTATAATTTTTCATTTTTCATTTTTATTCTTTTTAAGTTAAAATTTTACTCCAAGCTGGATTGAACTGATATTACGTCCTTTCAATCTTTTTTATAAATTTATATTGTTTAGCTATAAAATGATTGGACTTAAATCTTTTTGCATTTATTAAAAAGCACTTTATTTATAAAATTTATTACTATATGAGAATTATTTCTAAGTTATTTTTAAAATTGATCTTTTAGAGTCCTCTTTCTTTATCATCTTCATTTTCATCTTTAACATCATCGGAAATATCTTCTATTTTATCTTCTTATCTTCATATTTATCTTCTCTGCTTCTTATGAATCACTACCTCCTTCATCCATATCATTTGAAGAATCTTCAGTTTTATCTTCTGTATCATCTTATGAATTTTCCAGTTCATCTTTAAAATCTTTTTCATTACCTTCGATTTCTTCTTTAATTTTTAGTTAGATTTGCAGCAAAAGAAACAGCATCAGAATCTTCTGAATCTTAGACAAAAGTTTTGAAAGAATTGGATTGAAAAATGTAGAGATTAATGAAAAGAAAGAGATTTAATTTTACTTATAAAGATTATAAGAAAAGAAGTGATTGAGTGCATATATAGTAGATTGAATTAAGATAAAACTTAGTAATTTATTAGTTTTATGACAGAATAGTTATAAAAACTATTAATTTAAATTAAAAGCTAAAATTTAAATTAATAAATAATATAAATAAATGAGATTATAGAGCGCGCAGTACCTAATGGTGTGCAGCTCTTTAAAAAATATTTTTAAAGTTAAAAAAATTCTTGCTGAAATCTTCCAAAGTGCTACCCGAGTTTAAGTCAATTTTAATTGGAGGATTGTTCCTCCCTATTTATCTATATTATATAATAAAATAAATAAAGTTTATAAAAGAAAAATTTGATAAAGCAATTAATAATTAAATTATAACTAATACACTTAAATAAAAATTTAATTTTTTAATTTATTCTTTATTTATTATAAATAAATTAGATATTTAAAAGTTTTGGTTAGTTTTGCTATTTCTATCTAAAAAAGACAGTGCTTATCTTATTTTTATAGATTATTATTTCATTTTTTAATAATAATATTTATTTTTTAATTATTTCTCATTTCATTAAGATAATTAAAACTAAATCTTGAGATATTAATTTCCAAATTAGATTTTTAATTTTTCCTTATTAAAATATTTATTCTTAAATTATTATTTTATTATTAATTATAGAGATATAAAATCAAAGAACTAAAAAATGCTAAATCTAAATTTTTTAATTCTCTCTTTTTTAATGATGTAATGCTTTTTATTTCCTTAATTATAATATTCTTTTTTTTTGCAAAATAAGATTTATTTTTTATTTACCAAATTTGTAGAATTAGAGAAAAATAAATGAATAAATAATTATATTAACACTTTAAATAAATAAAAGTAAAGACAAGTTTATTTAAGATTTTATGAATAATAGAGGAAATATCTAAATGAAGCTTTAAACTTATAGTATTTTGCCGATTATCAACAAATTGGTTCCATAAGCATTCTAAGTCTCGAGTATTATATGAATTTTTATATTTTATAATCTATTTCTTTATAAAATAATACTAGACAAAGCACCATATATTCTATTTTTTTAATTTAAGGTTGATAAAATTTGTCAATTTTATCCAGTTAGATTTTTTTTAATTGTAAAAGTAAATTTGAATTCAGTACTTTTTGACTTGAAGATATGTCTTATATAAAGATTATTTTTTATAATTTTTATTTTAAAACATTCTAAAATGAGTAATTTATTATATATATTATATAATATAGTTTTTCGAAGGTGAGCAACAAGGTCATTTTCATTAGAGGTTGGGGAAGTTAAGTACCCATACTCGATTTTATTTCTTCCTCTGCTTTGGTTTGACCTCGAGACATAAGATTCTTAGACCTTCGGCACTGGCTTAGTTTAGTTTTAATTCTGGAACGAAAAAGAAATAATATTGCGAGCTTCATCAGAGGTGGGGAATTTAAGTACCCATAATTGATATATGTCGTCCTCTGCTTTGGTGATGTAATGAGACACAATCCTACCATGTCCTTGGACCTCCAACAAGTATTAAAGATTACGAGTATTCTTAAATTATATCAGTATTGAACAAGGTCTACCAGTATCTGATAATTTTATCAGTAACAAACATTCTTGTCAGTATGAAACCTTTTTTTTAAGAATTGCGCACCAATGAGAGTGCTACGCGCTCTATAATAAAATTTATTTATTTATTAATTATTAATTATATGAAGTTATCCTTTTATTTATGAATAAAATAATTTCTATATTTTATTTTCTTTATATTTGCATTATATATATTTTAGTATCTTTTTATTCGTATAATATTGAAGATTCAAATACTTTACTTTCTCTTTATATTTAAAATCTAATATTATAGTAAATTATTAGCTATAGCCATTTATATGTTTGTAAATTATTATTTTTAACTTTAAGAAACAAAAAGGTAAAATGTATACAAGAAAACTATAGTAAAATGAGATACTTTAAGTTCTTTAATTTACATTATTTATTTGTATATGACTGTATTTTAGTATTTTCCCCAAATTATATTGCATTTGCTTTTCTTGATTTAAGAATATTAGAAAGCTTTAGATATTTAAAATATTTAATTTTCTTATATAAAAGTTTATGATAAAATTAAATTAATAATTTTAAATATCAATACATCTACAATAGAAGGAATGCTAAATTCTTATTTTAATCTAAAAATAAAACAGTAAGCTTATAAAATAAAATGCTAATATCTACTAAAATAATTTAACTTTAGATATAAAATAAACATTTAATTTATAAAAATAATAAAAGAACAACATTTTATTAATTATATGAAGTTAGTTAGAGCAAAACAAATTATATATAGTGTAATCTAATAAGGCAATAAAGGACTGATATATAGTATATTTAATATCTTAGTCAAGTAAAAAATTTAATTTTAGCAAAAAATTAGTAAATTAAAAAATTTTTTGAATATTATTCAATTCAATTCAATTTAAATGTTCTGCAGTAGCTTCAAGCCTCCGCATAAAATAAAAGTTTTTTAATCTTGGTGGTTTTTCTTCTTGATTCTCTCTTGTCCCAATTCTCATCTTCTCTATTCTTGAAGTTCTTGATTGTTTTTATTTTTTCTTGTATATTTGTCCGTCTTTATTGCAATACAGTTTCTTCCTTTCCTTTTCTTCTTTAATTCAGTATTCTTTCTTGAATTTCTAGAATTTCTTACATCTTCTGTACAGATGATTCTGGCTTTTACAAAAGTAACATTTCTTCTTTATCTTTCTAGCCGGCTCCATCTTGATTACCTGCTCTTCTTCTATTTCCATTTTGTCGATCTTAGGAATTTCTTGTCTCTAACTTAATATTATTTCCTTATTCTAATCTTGTATCGTTTTTATTGAGGCGCTCATCTGTTTCAACTCTTCCTATCGATACTTCCAGAGTGTGTCAAGCTCCTTTCCCAATTTGCCTTTCGAAGCTCTCTTGAGTCCTGTTGCTCAATTAAATCCATTAGCTTCGTATTTTCCCTCTTGAGCTTCTTAGCCTCTTCCTATAGGTTTATGACTACATTGATTAGTTGATCTATGCTCAACTACCCGGATGGATAGACTTCCGACACCTCCTAATGTAGAGCCGACTTAGGCTACTTCCTTGGCTTTTCCTGCGTTGACGGAGTGAGTTCATGGCTTGTCCTAGCAATTGGGTATTCTTCCCTGGGTAAGGAAGATTAATATTACTTCACCGGAGTTTAGTCTTATTAAGAAGAAGATTAGGGTTAAGTGTAAGACGACTGATTAAGAGTGACTTCTGGTTTCCTCTCCTATTTCCTGGAGGTGGTGTAGAAACTTTTCTTTAAGCCTTGCATATTTTTTTCTTTTATGAATATTATTTAGGAGATAAATATATAAATATATTAAGTTTATAAAAAGTAATAAAATTGGTTATAGATTCAAAGTAGATTTTAGAGAAAAATAATTACAAAAATAACTAAAATAAATTAAACAAATATTTGAGATTATATTTAATACTTTTAAATTAATCTTAACAAAGAGAATAAAAAGGTTAAAAATTTAATGTAAGTTTAAAAATGAAAATTTAAAATTTATGCATAAGTATTTCTCCTTAAAATTTTAAGATTTATGAAGATTTTGAAATTAAAAATAAGAAAATAATAAGCAAAAAAATTATTAAAAGTAACTTAGCAAATAATAAAAGATAATAATTTAGACAAAAAATGTGAAATTTAATTCAATTCAAAATATGAAATTAATTAGCCTAAATTTTTCTTAATAAAATAAATAGATAATTACCCTTTATTTTTAGAAGCAATAATTTATATAGAATCTAATAAATTGCTGTATTATTTATTTGATTGATTTAAAGACTTCAGATTTTAAAATCTATGTTCAAACAATAAAATAAATACATATTAAATGAGCTTTAAGATCTAGCAAAAGCAATAGAATATGTATTCTCTCTAATTACAATTATATACTAAACAATTATAACTTTAGCCTCTATTAATCCTCTTTATAATAAACTTAACTTGTATAAGCTAATAATTTATAATATATTAGTAAGGTATTCATTAAGATTTTCATTCATTATCTCTTATATTCAAAAGCTAATAAAATATCATAAAATTAGAAACTTTATAATCAATAAATATAATATATTAAACCTATTCCAACTCTAGGCTTATGCTTGAAAATTGAGATATTAAATCCTTTTTGATAAATGATGCAGAGTATTTATAGATTTAGAAATTTATCTATATTTTTTAGTATAAAAAATACATTCTAATTATGATTAAATTAGTTAAGGATGCTGGTAAATTAAATATACTAGTTGATATTTAAAATAAACATTTCAGGTTCGCGATAATTGAGTGACACATCTTTTATTACTAAATTAATGTTGACTAGAGTCTTAAAAATTATACGTAATAATAGATTTAATAAAAAGAGATACTCTTAAATAAAATTTAGTTAAAGTAAAGTGTTTTCAAAATCAGCAAATATAAACTTTTTCTAAGTTAAACTAAAATTAAGTCCATAAGTATTTTATCTTTTATTTTGCTTCTACTATAAACTAAAACTTTATAAGTTTAAAATATTTTTAATATTATATCTTAAAAATTTAAATTTGTTAAACTTTTTACTAAAAATATAATTTCTTTATTTCTCTTAGAATTATAATTCTTTTTTAAGACAATATACTCTAAAAAATTACTAAATTTAAATATTCTAATCTATTTATAATATTTTTATTATATTTTACCATTATTAAGTTTAATAGATAAATTTTTCACTTATGAAGCATTTAAAATTAAATGTTTTGCTATTTTCTTTCTCATTAAAATAAATTTTTAGTGCTATATCAGATAATTAAAGTTAAGATTTTAATTAAATTTTCAAATATTTTTATTTAATTAATATTACTCCAAAATTGATATCTATTATGAAAGCAATCAGCTATTAATAATAATTTTATTATTTTTTATTAATTTTTGGATAGTTCTTTTGCATAGATCTAACTTTACCTTTACACTTTGAAATTAATTTCTTAAGTCTTATAAATATTAAATTTTACTATCTATCTTTATTTATATATATAAATTGATTTAATATAAATCATAGTAGTAGAAAATTAGAGTTTACTTTTATTTAAATATGCTAAAAGATGTTTATAATATGAATAAGATAATTTAATTTTCTAGATTAAATCTTTTAAATATAATATAAATATATAATTATATCTATTAATATTACTCTAAACATACTTATTCTAAATAATTATTAACTTTTACCTTTCAAATTTATGTTTTTAAATGTATTATTAGTACTTTAATCTGATTATAATTAGTTTACTTTTAGTATTAAAACAATTATTAAATGCTATTTAATATATAATCTTTATAAACCTTTATGATTTATTTAAAATAAAATGTATTACATAATAAATATTATATAGTGTTTATTATCTAAAACTAGATATATATTTTACAAAGTTTAAATAGTATTTGTTTAGTTTAAGAGTAAATATAGTTAAATAGTAATAGCTTAGTTTACTAATAATATTTAAATTATTTATATTTAGTATTATATTTACTATTTTCATTAGTACCATTATTAGCACTATAATTATAATATTTCTCTTTCAAATATCCCTTTTTTATTATATTAGCAAATCTTTATTTACTAGGATTCAAGTCTTTACCATTATAACTTTAGTTCATTTCATATTATTCAAAATTATCAAAATATTTTAAATAGGGAGCAACAATTCTCCAACTGAGAATAACTTAACTCAAGTATCAGGAAATACTTCAGGAGCTATAAACTGAGCAAGAATCTTGGCAGGAAAGAAACTGGATGAATTGGGTAACGGTTGATGAAAGATGCCGGACGATTAGGTCTCTTGGAGCATCACTCCGACTATACCCTGATAGAAGACAGAATTTCCAAAGGAGTGAAGCACTGTAGTAAACTTCTAAGGAGAAATTCTATTAACTTTAAATAAAATGAATTTAAAGAGCTGCACACCATCTAAAGAACTACGCGCTCTATAATAAAGTTTATTTATTTGTTTATAAAAAACTAAGGAGAATCATACTTAAATAAAATTTAGTTGATAATATTAAATAATAAAAATGTAATAAAGCAATTACTTATAAAATAATATAAAAGGATATACTTCATTATTAGTTAGCAGTTTAGTTTATTGGTATAAGTAGAAAGAATCTAAATAGAAATAACTAATTCTATAACTATTATTTTAGTATATTATTTCTATTTGCTAGCATTAATTTAAATTAAGAAAGGTATAATATAATTTAAATAATTCTATTATTTAATTCTATTTATTTTAAGTTATTAATACATTTGCTTCTATATATCAAGCAACTAGTTATACTATAAATAGCATTATTTTACAAGCTATCTGAGAATATAACTTTAGAAAAATAAGTGATTTAAATATTTAGCTTTAATAGATATAAATAATAAATATAAAGCAATAGATAATAAAGCATGCTATATAAGTATATAATAATGCTCTCTACTATAAAATAAAAAAAATGAAGTCCAGTTTTTTTACATAGTAAATTTAGAAAGGTAAAAATTAATAAGATGCTGAAGAGAAAAAGTAGAAACAATCAAAACCGAGGGAGAGAATGTCCACACCTCCAAAGTAAATAAGAAACTCCAGTTGACTAAGATCTTTCAGAAATTAATCTTAGTGAGGATCGAAATAGCATTGAATAACTTACAGAATTAATAAAAATTTTGCTTAATGAGGTTAAAAAGCTTAAGGAGTAAAATCAAATATTGATAGAGAATCGTGAAAACGTAGAAGATAGATTAATTAAATAAGAAAGAGAAATGGATGCCTATTGAAATATTCAAACTGACTGCTCTAAGTAAATATAGTAAATAAAATTAGACTCATAATCATAATTAATTAAATAAACAGAAAGTGCATAATAGCCAGAACCAATTGCGATATTGGGTCAAAATCAAATTTAAGAATAATTTTAAAACAATTAGCAAGATTGTCCAAATGGAAATTGAAAAAAAAACAAAAAAATTATCAGAATACAATGAAGAGTAGAAAGTGCTATTACTGCAAGAAAAAAGGACACTAATATAAATAGTGTAGAAATTTCTATGCATTCAAGAATGAATTTAATTAGAGAGTTAAGAGACTGACAGAAAGAATTTATATTACTGAGAGAGGATCTATTTATCAAATTAAAGAGACAAGCGCCAAAAGAATAGTAGCAAGGTAGATGGATGAAAGATGGAGAGAGAAGAGAAATACAAGATTTAAAACAAGAAAAAATAGAAATGAAACAATAAACTTTTCTTTTTATTCACCAGACTATTCTGGTTGGAAAGAGGGAAATTGGTGAAAATCCAAGAAGACCTCTAAACAATTTTATCTATTATTATTATAAGCTTACCTAATAAATAAAATCTCTTAAACAAAAATAAATTATTAAATTTAATAAATTTTAATTTATTTTCTCTTTTAATTAAAAAAATTGTAAATCTATCTACTAAAAGATGATTGTTCTAGTATAAAAGAAAGATCCATAATAAATTTTTTAAATTAATTAGCGCAGAATGTTCATTAGATAATTTTACTTTTAAATTAATTAAAAAATTTTAGCTTTCTTAATAAAAGAATTTAAGATGTTAAATTTTAATCATTTAATAACTATAATTAAAATATATCTGGTTCAAATAACAGATAATTTTATAATATATTTTAATCTATCTCTTGTGCAAGAAAGTGAAAAATAATTTTCTATGATAATAAATAAATTTTAAAATGGTTTATCTTAATTATCTTACATATAAAAAGAATTTAATTTTCTGTTACATCATATATTGAAATATTATAATATAAGCAATGTTTTAAATATATTTTTATTTTTGTATAACATTTTATTCTAAAAATAATTACTTTAAATTCAAGTGATAATAAGTTAATTTAAATTTTATTTATAAACATATATATTTACATTCAATTTAGATTAAATATTTATGAAAATAAAAATGTAACTATTTTAATAATTATTTATATATATACTTTAAATATCATAAATTTTATTTTAATTTTCTAACTAATTAAATAAATAGATATTATGCAAAATTTAATATTATTCTAAATTTATTGGAACTAAATTACTAGAAAATTTCTATAATTTTTAAACTTTTCAAACATTTTATTTATTAATTTATATTACTTAATATTTTTTATTTGATTTAAGAATTTTGTTTAAAAACTAATATTTTAATTACTTTAATTTTATAAAGAAATTTAAAATAAAGTTAATCATAATCAATTTTAAATCTTTCCTTTATTTTATGTTTTATGAATAATATAATAATTTCCTTAATTTTCTAAAGTTTATATAATCATTAAGATTTCACATTATAACCTAAATTTAAAAAATTTATTTTATTATTATTAAAGAATTTATGGTGAATCTATTAAAGTTAATACCACATTAATCTATTATTATTATCATTATATGATTATTAAAGATTTTAATTATAAAGGATTTAAATCTAATTTTGTATATTTATAAATTCTTTATTCTTATGAATTAATTCATTCAACTATTAAATGAAAAGTATTTTTTGATAACAACAAATTAACATTTGATTTGATTTAGTTATTTATTTTGAATTTAGACAAATAGCTTTTATATAGTTATATAAGCAATAATTTTCTTTTGATCTTCCTATTAATATTTGATATTATAATTTTAAGATAACTTGTGATTTATTTTTACTTTCTTATGTTTATATTATGCAACTTTTTATTGCTATTTTTATGAACTTAAAAGAAATTAAGTTACTCTATTTAAGCATAACAACTAAATATGTAACTATGCTATATGAAATTATTTTCAATAATTCTCTTAGATTTACCTTTATTTATTTAATAATTTAAGCTACTTTTATTTGCAGATTAAATATAAAAATCAACTTAGATTAATAAAAATTATTATTGACTAATGTATTTTAACTATTTTAGGCCTTTTTAGATTTTTATTTACTTGCTGGAGATAATAATACATAGTGCGATTATAGAAACACTAAATTTATAAGTTAGGAATTAACTTAGGATTTATAACTTCTTAATATAAGTAATAAATATAGTGTGCTTTAAAGCATTAGTACTGAAATAGTTGAAGGAGTAACAATTGAAAACATTAGCAAAGTACGAAAAAATTACACGTAGGATGTTTGTTTGGATATAGGAAGTAATAAAAGAAAAAAGATTGGAAAACTTTACTTTCTGTAAGAATTTCTAAATGCAACAATCATATCATTTTTTTAATATTTTGGACAATCTAAAAAATATGTTTATACAGTTGGATTTGAGTCAAATCCTATTCATATTAATTATTTACCAAAATTTATTAACTATTTTAGAGATAACTAAATTTAAGCCGAACCCTAACAGAAATTGCAGTATCAAGTCATCGTGGAAAAAACTTAAATTTTTTTAGAGAAATATCAAGTATATTATGTTTAAACATCATTTGATAAATATGCGTAGTTTTATAGCCAATAGTTGTATAAATTTAATCTGCTACTTTAAGTTATTCTACATCTAAATCAATTTATATTTGATAATATCCGCTTAAGTTAATTTTGGTTTTTCAATAGGCTTTCTATGAATCTTTTTTATTTCACTCTCAATAAGAATAGCATTTACATTACACGAACCTCTAGAAATTATCATTGATTCTATTAAAATAAATTCTTCACCTTTATTATCCATTTTAATCATTAATCTTGCCTTTTTTTTCTGGTATTTTATTCTTCTTGTTCAATTATAGGTATCTCCACTTTCAAAAAAAAACTTTGTAAAATTTAAAAGTTTAATTTCTGAGCTTTATTTTCAATTTTACCAATTTTTAATTGAAGCGTCAACTTCAAAAGTGTCATTTATTATTTTCAGTGATTTTTTACTTTGATATATTTTATTTCTTTGATCTCCTTATCTGTCTCATTTCTAAATATTTTAATTTGCAGAAACTTTCAAGCTTTAGACATAAATATTCCACTTTAGACATTTATTAGCAAGTTATATTGCATTCTCACTTTAAATAAGCTAAGCTATTATGCTTCAAGTTTTAAATTGTAGTGTAGATACTCCTTATACTTTATTAAATCTTATTTTAGATTATTTCGTTTTGGTAAGTTTTTGCATTTAGATATTCTAAATTCTTTACTGTTTTTGGTTATTTAAAGTAGTTACAAGCCATCTCAAGATATAAGTGAAAGCTATCTCTAAAAGCTTGGAAAATAAGATCTAAAAAGAACAGCTAAAATAAGCATAATTTACTATATTTGATGTACTAAGAGACTAAAAAGGTGCTCTAATATTTTATCCTTTAATTCTCGCAAGAAGATTCATTTTAGCATTAATTTTAATAGGATTAAGGAAATTTTAAATAGCCTAAACAAATCTATGTAGCATAATAAGCTTATTACAAATAGCAAATATAATAAGATGTAATTCTTTTATAAGAAAAACTATTAACTGAACTAATATTATTTCAGAAGTTTGACTTACTATTTTAAGTCTATTAAACATTTTTTCTCCAAAAGATAAAGATAATAATAGAAAAATTTTAGATTCTATTGATTCAAAATAATCGGAGTAGCTAGGATATGTAATAATGATAACTTTAAACATAATTACGTTTTTAGGAATGATAATATATATACTGCCTAATAAGAGAAATAATTAATGAAATAAAACTAAAGAAGAAACTTAAAAATTAGAAAGAAAGCTTAAGTAAGAGTAAATACTAGAGATATAAATACAAGCAAAATAATTAAATTAAGATATATCAGATCAAGAAGTATAATAGCACATAATTATTGTTTTTATATAAATGGTTTTAAGAATTTAAGTTTTTATGAAAAAAAATGCTAGAAAGGAGGTTTTTAAATGATAAGATCTACCTATTTAAAAAAATAAACTTCAACGATGGGAGATTTATATAACTCCTAAAGTAATTAAGTTGATAGCAAGGATCTACAAAGTCTAAAAGCAAAAAGTAAAGAAGATGCTAATTTTTTTCGTAGAAATAAAAAGTGGATTAAGAGATTCATTAAAGTGAAAAAGAAAATTTAACTTTCTTTAAAAATTAAAATATCAATATATTAAGAAATGTATTGCTGACTTATAATATAAGTAACTCTAGAATATGAAAAGATTTAAAATAAACAAAAACTCTATCTGATCTATTTAATAATTTAAGTTATGCAAATGCACAAAAGTAAATTCATTGATATCTAGAAAGACTCTTAGATATAACTCTGATATCTAAAATTAATGTTTAAATAATAAAATTAGTAAATAAATTTAAATCGATATGAATATGCCAAACATTAAAACCATTAAGCATTTTAAACTCTTTCTCTTAGTCTGTTTTATAATTTATTTTAAATAAAGCTTTACAAATAATTTTATATGTTTCTAATACCAGGAAATTAATTAAGAAAATAGCTATTCAAATAAATTAAAAAAAGTTGTATTCAAGTAAGTTTTTAGATAAATTAAAGAGACAAAGATTAGAAATTTATAATAAAGGAAGATAATTAAAATTAATTTATTTACAAAGTTGTAGATTAAAGCATCTTCCGCCTTTTAAAAATAAAAAGTTCTTAAAAATAATTTTAGGAAATTGATTTTTATAAATAACTAAAATTAATTACAAGCATCAAAATCTTAAAAGCTAAAAGCAAAGACAGAGTCCCCATAAATTATTGCTTTGAATCTGTATTATTTGATTCATGTAATGTGCAAAATTAAATTTCCAATAATTTCTACAATTTGATTGTATTTTATAAAAGATAGATAAATTATTCTTAATTTAGCATATTTAGATCAAGCAGCTATGTCGAAACCTTTAAGATTATCTTAATTTTTCTAAATTTAGGTTTAAGGTTATTGTAATTGAATGAATTAAAAACTATTGAAATAACTCTAGTTATCATAAACTAAAGTTATTCACTTTTTATAAAATATGAAGAGGAAAATTAAGTCAACTATAGGAAAAAATTAAAAAGGATTTTATAAAGAGAAAGAAGGTTTTTACTCTTCGTAGTCGCTAAAATTCTTTAAAAAGCTTTTATTATTTCCTTAAATTTCTTCTTAATTTGGAAAATCAATATGTTTAATATGCTGATTTTTTATATTAAAAGTTTAGTAATTATAATAGAGACTGAGTGGCAAGACACTGATTCAAGCTAAAATTATCTCAAGTATCAAAAATTCGTCTATTGTTAGATTCTTCTTTTTCAATTTGAAAGCTAAACAGTCGAGAAATCAAAGCATCTCTAAAATTTTTTGATAATTATTCTTGGATGATTTTCTTAACTTTATTTAAAGACAATTAGTAGCAGTTATGTAGCTATATAGACAGGGATTCACTCTTAAATATCCTTTTGCATTAATTATATTATCTTGAATGAAAACTTTCTAGAATTACAATAGAGAAGCCACTTCCTAATCAACCAAAAGAAATAGATACTCGCTACTCACTTATAGCAGAAAAGGTAATAAGACAAGAAATCATGCGCATAACTTATTGGATATAAGTCATAAAAGTAGTTAAAGCAAATTGTAATGTATCTCCTCCTTATCAGATACAATAGTAAGAAAAGAGAGGGAGCCAAAAATTAAATTGGAAGCATTAATGAATGCCAATAAGTTAACTAAATTATCTTAATACTTTGAGATAAGATAAAGGAAAGATATAAAATAGGAACTTATAATTTTTTAAAGCATTAACTTTTTTAACTGCAAAATAAATAAAAAATGCTAGTAAGCATAAATTTTTCCTTTTTAAATAAGTTATTTCACTAAAATGAGAGACATTTGATTTATACTTGCTGTACTAAATTTTTAAATTATTTAACATTTTGATAAATAAATTATGGCTTTGTGATAAATTAAGCATCTATCTGCCAACAGTCTTATATAATTAGAATTATAACACATAGGAATCTTAATTTTATTATAAATAGCTAGAGAAATTTAATTTTTAAATGATGCTTCAACAAAACTAAAAACATTTGATTATACAACTTCATCCTACTAATTTAAATATTGTAAGATATTTAAAATTGATAATGCTATAGTTGATATTTCATAGATAAAGTAATAAGAAGCATAAAAAGCATTTTAATTATTATATTAAATAATTATATAAAGGAGATGCACATTAATATCATAGCAGTGCTAGATTAGTTCTTAAAGATATGAAATAGCATAGTTAATATCTTAGTGTTTATTAATTAATAAATATTAATAATCAATTATTTATAATAAAATAAAAGCAACTACTAAATATTTATCTAGCTAAAATAAAATAATTATTTCTCAGTCAATTATAGAATCTTTTTCTAGTGATAGATTAAATAAATCCTAAAAATTTTATATTTTAATGCTTTATTTAGCTATTATCAAGTTTATTCATATAAGAACTAAATAGAGATATCTTTCATTTTTTCTTTAATTAGAGTGTAAAATTAACTGTTTTATTTAATCCTTATTATTTTTCTATCTTTATAAAACTAGAAGAAAATCAACAAAAATTATCTGACTTAGTAACCAAAATAAAAGCTATAC